>JAKSZT010053857.1:1252432-1407339 GCA_026826555.1 Tolypeutes matacus | reverse complement strand
TTTGCATTTAAAGTCTATTTTGTCTGATATTAGAATAGCTACTCCTGTCCTTTTTTGGCTATTGTTTCCCTTCTCCACCGCAGGGATCTTACATGGGTTTTGACCGTTCAATGCCACAGAATAATTACTTGGAGCTCAGGGCATGGAGCATGGGCTATTTGGAAAAGACAGCAACTGGAGGGAAGTCTGTGTAAAAAAAAGAAAAGAAAGAGAAGGAGAATAGATTATTGGAGAAAAGAAACTTAGTTCGAATTCTCTTTGGGAGAACCTTGAGGTGCTGATCCAAAACTGGCAGTAAAATGAAAAAATTCCTCTAGTAAAATCATGAGTATGTGGAAAAAATTATACCCAAGAGTCTTTTAAACAGACACATCTCATACACACAAACCTCCAGACATTTTGAAGGCTGGAAATTGATAATCAGTTTTGTGCATGTTGTATAGTCTGTGACTGGGGGTGAAAATGACATGATATTTTTTCAAGATCTCTAAGAAATATTACACCCCAGTATGGTGTGATTGTGAAGGAAAATGGTGTGTGTATTCTGACTGAGTGCATCAATGTTTTGTTCATTTACACATTCTGCTAAGAAATACTTATTTAAAAATGCATGAATGTGGGGTTTGGTGGTGAAAACTAGATATAGAAACAGAAAAGGACGACATTCTCTCATAGGCAAATTTGGTGTATTAAAACTAAAAAAAATACTTTTTAAAAGTTCACATTGAAAAATGGATTTAAAGTATGGTTAAATATCTATTAGGGACTACAAATAAACATTTACTTAGAGGAGGAGAATGTTTCCACATGCCCTGAGAATGCTAATTGCAAATGAAAGTTCTTAGCCCTTTTAAATATTAAGATTTTATAAATAAGTGGCTTCAATGATATGAGTTCATGTGGAAAGAATTTTTCACATATATATCTGGAACAGATTTTCCTCCCAATATTTAATGAAACTATATTAAACTACTTCACCTTGCAGAGTAGTCATGGGAGTGAAAAATATACTTCTCAGTGTTTCCTCCATGTGAATAAAAGAATTTTAAATTGATAAATCACAGGAATAGTTTTACATGACCTCACCAGAGTTTACTGAATTGTTAGAAGGCTCTAGGTTGTGTTTGAAGAAAACCAGTCCTGATATTCTGGACATATTTCCCAAGTGCAAAGAGAATGTGATGCAGGTATCCATATATAAAATTTGCTCTCAGGCCACATTTTAGTTTTTAATAAAGTACTTCAAAGAAAATAAAACTCATTCTTACAAAGAAAGCAGTATGCACAGATAAGCCCAGAACTCAGAATACAAAGAGCTCCCAACTACAAAATATTCCTATGGCTTGTGAAAGCCCCTGCCCACACCATGAAGTGAAAAGGCAATGGTAGTGTGCATAACTTGACAAAGAGGGACTCAACTATTCCCAAGATATCATGTGGGATAAGAATGGGTGATAAAACCCTAGAACTTTATCCATCAGTAGTGTGCACCGTGCTCCATTCTATGCACACCTGATTATAACCTCCAACAATGAAGAAACACAAAACTAAGTCAACTTGAGAAATAGGCAATTCCTAGCCTTCATGTTTGAAACTCACCACAGTCTTTCTCTTCATCTATTTTTCAGTGATGAATACCATTCGTACATAAACATACACAAACTTGGTGTGTAGTGCAAAACTCATGACCTTATAAAATAAAGGGACTTAGCGACTTAAATGGGTCCCATGCCCACATATCCAGCAGGAAATTGAATTGTGGATCCTTTTTTTAAAACATGGAAAGAGCATCTTTCAAACTCGACTACTAACCATGATTTGTGACTCACCTTCGTTGTGCATGTTCTAACAAAATGACTATTTAGAAACACATCTCTTTTATTGATAAATATTAAACCAATAAGCACTTTTTCAAATGGGTAAATTTCCTGTTGTCTGGTATATTCACAGATGGTATTCATCTGTTCCGTGATTATTAAACGCTTTCTGCATCTCTATGAAAATTACAATAAAGAACGACAAACCAGATGAACAAAAAAAAATTCTCCAGTTCTCAATACTTTTGATGACACAGCCAAGCAGAAGTGTATTTCTTGTTCTCCTTGAACAATTATATTATCTATCACATTTATTGATATATGATCACTTAACACCTCATGTGAAGAATGGGAATAATGAATGGATTTTTAAAGCTCTTGAAAATATCTTTATCTTAAAAGTATATATTGAAATAGACATCAGTTTGAAAGGAAATGTAAATTTAGAAGGAATGTAAGGTTAGGTTAGATTTAATATAATCAATGATAAGAAATAGATAATATATCACGAATGCCTATCAAGGAAAAGAGTCTGATATGACAACAATAAATTAAATCAAAATTCAAATTATTATATTCCATGTAGAACACTCAGGCAATATAATCTCCAGAAATAAATTAATTTTTCATGCTAATTCCACCGTGGTATTGCACCCATCTAATTGACATAAATTTGTACTCATAACAAAATCACTAGGAAAACCATAACATTTCCAACCAGAAAAATTCATAACAATGGAAACTAAGGGCAGAGGAAGAAATGAGAAAAGATTGAGAAAGTATTGTCATCTCAATGAAGAGCCGTCCTTACCAAGATTCACCAGACAACAGATACACCACAGCAAATTGCAATGGATAAACTTTTCAAGTAACATGTAATTGAACTTTTTTCTCAGATTTCAAAAAGACGCTCATTTGTGGAGCCTGGAATGATAGAATAATGATCATCCTGCCGTTGGTGACCCAGGAAAAACTGCAAAGAAATGATTCCTAGAGACTGACCTTGTGTGGCTTCCTTCCCTTTTCCACCGCAGGCATGCTAGAGGGGTTTGTACATACAATGCCACATATTAATTATTTGGAGCTCGGGGTATGGATGCTGAATTCTTTAGAAAAGACAGCAACTGGAGAGAGGCACTGTGAAAAATAGAAAAGAAAGTTAAGGAGAATAGAATAATGAAGGAAAGAAACTAACCTCGAAATATCTTTTGAAGAACCAGGAAGAACTGGTTCAATATTAGCAGTAAAAGGAAAAAAATTCACCAGGCAATTCTCAACTTGGTGGAATAAATTAAAACCAAAGAGTCTTTAAAACAGACACAACACATACATACAATTCAATGGACATGCTGTAGGCAGGGCATGGAAATTCAGTTTTGTGCATATGGTATAGTCTGTGACTGGGGATGACAATGTCTTGATATTTTGTAATGATCTCTAAGAAATATGACACCTCAGTGTCGTGTGATGCTAAAGGAAAATGGTGTGAGTATTCTGAACAAGTGCTTCAATGTTTTGTTCATTTCCACATTCTGTAAGTAATACATATTTAAAAATGCATGAATGTGGGAGTTTGGAGGTAAAAAAACAGATATAAACAGATTAGGATGATATACTCTCATATGCAAATTTGGTATATTAAAAAGAAACAAAAAATTTTTAAAGTTCTCATTGAAAAAGGATTTTAAAAGAATTGTGAAATATCTATTATCCTCTACAAATAAAACTTTCTTAGTGGGAGAGAATGTTTCCAAATATGCTGTGAAAGCCAGTTGCAAATGAAAATTCTTAGACCTTTTAAATAATAAGATTTTAAAAATAAGTGGGTTGAGTGATATGAATTCACATGGTAGGAATTTTTCACATAAATATCTCTTAGAGATTTTCCTCCTAATATTTAGTGAAATAATATTAAACTATTTCAACTTGGAGAATCATAATGGGAGGAAAGAAATGTTTCTCAGTGTTTCCTTTGCTTTTGAATAACACAATTTGAAATTGATAATTCAGCAGAGATCATTTTAGATGATTTCACCAGTGTTTCCTGAAAGGTGAGAGCATGCCAGGTTCTGTTTCAAGAAATCCAGTAGTGATTTTCTGGACATATTTGTGTAGTTCCCGATTGCAGAGACAATGGGAAGCAAGTATCCATATAAAAAACAAGACTCTTATGACACATTTTAATTTTTCAGAAAGTACTTGGAATAAAATCAAACCCATTCTTACAAAGAAAGCAAAATCCGGAGGTAAATACTGGAACTCAGATTAAAAAGCTCCTAATTGAAAAATTATCCTATGGCTTGATAAAGCCCCTGCCCATATCATTTAGACAAATGGCACTGGTTGGGTACATAATTTGACAAAGAGACAATTAGCTATTCACAAGATATCATGGGGGAGAATAATGGGTCACACAACATTAGAACCCAATCCATCAGCAGTGTGAACTGCACTCCATTCTATGCACTAACGATTTTACCCTCCAACAATGAATAAACACAAAACTAAGACAACATTAAAGTGTTAGGCAATGCTAAACCTTCATGTTTTACACTCATTACACTTTTTCTCTTAATCTACTTTTCAGTGGCGGATATCATTCTTACATAAACTTGAAGTGTAGAGCAAAGCTCATGACCGTACAAAATAAAGGGTCATAGCATCCTTTTAATTTAATTTTATTTATTTTTATTTTTTTATTTTTTTATTTTTATTTTTTTATTATGGGTAAAAATAAAAATTCTCACAATACATACAAACATTTGCAAAATGATATATAAATATATATGCATATATGTGTATTTGCTTACAAAAATGTTATTGTGGCCAATCTCTAAGCCAAACTCAGCATATGATTGCATTACCTTCCCCCCAACGTGGGACATGTCTCCCGGGGATGAGCCTCCCTGGCAACGAGGGATTAAAACCAAGTGCCAACTGGCAGCTTTGCACAGTGGCAGTATCGAAGGGTCATAGCATCTTTTATGGTTCCCAAACACACATCTGCAGTGGGAAATCGAATTGTGGTTTATTTTTTAAAACTTTGACAGAGCAACTTTCAAACTTGACTACCATCATATATGCCTATACTTGGTTGTATATGACATCACCAAATGACTATTTTGAAACACATCTCTTTTATTGATAGATATTAAACTGGTAACCTATTTTTCCAAAGGTATATTTCCTGGTGTATGGTATATTCATGGATGTGTTTCATCTCTTCAATCATTATTATACCTTTTCAGTATCTCTATAACAATTATAATAAAGAAAGAAAAATCAGATGAACAAAAAAGAAATACTTCACTACTCAATCCTTTTGATGACACAGCCAAGCAGAGGAATTTTTTGGCTCTCCTTCTATAATTTATTTTGTTTATCTATTATTTTTAATGATATATGATCACTTACCACCTCAAGTGAAGAATGTGAACAATAAATGGTTTTTTCAAGCTGTTGGAATGATCTTTATTTTAAAATTATAAACTGAGGTGGACATCCAATTGAAAGAAAATATAAATTTAGAAGGGAATGTAAGGTTAGGTTAAATTTAATATAATTAATGATAAGAATTACTATGGCAGTAATGCTAATAAAGGAAAATAATTAGTCTGATATAATGACAATAATTTAAAACAAAATTCAAATTATTACATTCCAGATAGAACACTGTGACAAACTAATCTATAGGAATGAAATGATGGTTTTTCATGCTAATTCCACTTTGGTATTGCACACATCCCATTTGCTTAAAAAAGGAAACATAACAAAATCACTAGGAAATCCATACTATTTCCAACCAGCAGTCCTCATAGCAATGGAATCCAAGGGCATAGGGAGAATTGAGAATAGAATGAGAAAGTATTGTCATCTCAACGAAGAGCAATCCTTATCAAAATTCACCAGACACAAGATACATCCAAGGAAATTGCAATGGATAATCCTTTCAAGTAACATGAAATTGAACTTTTTGCCCCAGATTTTAAAAGTGCTCCCAATTTTGGAGCCTGGAACTCTATAATCAGGGTCATCCTGCAATTTGTGACCCAGGAAAAATGGCAAAAACCTGATTCAAAACAACTGGCCTTGTGTGTCTTCTTTCCCTCCTACAGTGCAGGGATCCTAGAGGGGGTTTGTCCATACAATACTACAGAGTATTTATATGGGGCTCGGGGCATGGAAGATGAGCTCTTTGGAAAACACAGCAACTGGAGAGAAGGCACTGTGAAAAATAGAAAAGAAAGACAAGGAGAATGGAATAGTGGAGAAAAGAAACTAAGCTCGAATTCTCTTATGAAGAACTTTGAGATGCTGGTACCAAATTAGCAGAAAGGGAAAAAATCCAATACCCATTCATGACCATGTGGAAAACGTTAACATCCAAGAGTCTTTAAATAGACAGTACACATACACACAACTCTCCAGACATGTTGAACGCAGGGCATGGATAATCAGTTTTTTGCATATGCTAGAGTCTGTGACTGAGAGTGAGAAGGCCATGATATTTTTTCATGATCTGTAAGAAATATTGCACACCAGTGTGGTGTGATTCTGAAGGAATATGGTGTGAGTATTTTTAGTGCATCAATGTTTTTTTTTTGTTTACATATTCTGCTAAGAAGTACATATTTAAAAATGTAAGAATGTGGGGGTTTCGAGGTGAAAACCAGATATAAACACATTAGGATGATATTTTCTCAGACATAAATTTGATATATTAAAAATAAAGAAAATCTTTTTTAACGTTCCCATTGAGAAATGGATTTTAGAAAAATGGTTAAATATATAATATCATGTACGAGTAAACCTTTAATTAGAGGGATAAAATGTTTCCTCATGCCCTGTGAATGCTAATTGCAAATGAAAATTCTTAGTCCTTTTAAATAATAAGGCTTTAAAATAAGTGGCGTCAATGATATGAGTTCGTGTGTAATGAATTTTTCACAGAAATATCGGGAACTGATTTTCTTCCTAATAGTTAATTAAATAATATTAAACAACTTCAACTTGGAGAATAATCATGGGAGGAAAAGAAATGCTTCTCAGTGTTTCAATTCATGTTTGAATAACACAATTTAAATCGATAATTGAAAGGAGATAATTTTACATGACTTCACCGGTGTTTATTGAATGGTTAGAAGGCTTCAGTTTCTGTTTCAAGAAAACCAATCCTGATTTTTGGGACATATTTGGGTATTTCCTGAATTCAGAGTGAATGTGATGCAGGTATCCATATATAAAAGAATGCTCTTATGTAACATTTTAATTCCTCAGAATGTACTTGGAATAAAATCAAGCTAATTCTTACAAAGAAAGCAGAATCCACAGATAAACCAAGGAACTCTGAATACAAAGAGCTCCCAACCGCAAAATTTTTCTACAGCTTATGAAATCCCCTGCCCACAACCTGTGGAGAAAACTCACTAGTAGTGTACATAAGTTTATAGAGAGACTCAACTATTCTCAAGATATCATGGGGGGTGGGGAATGGGTCATAAAACACAGGAACCTAATCCATCCAGCAGTGTGCTCCACGCCCCATTCTATGCACATGTGATAATAGCCTCCCACAATGAAGAAACGCAAAACTGAGACATCTTAGAGAAATAGGCAATTCCAAGCTTTCATGTTTGACACTCACCACACTCTTTCCTTAATGGATATCATTCGTACATGAACATATATAAACTTGGTGTGTAGAAGAAATTCCTGACCTTACAAAGTAAAGGGACATATCAAATTAAAGGGGTCCATAACAAACATCTCTAGCTGAAAATTGATTTATGCTTCCTTTTTTAAAAATTGGTCAGAGCATTTTTCAAACTCAACTATTAACCATGATGCATGACTCACCTTGGGTGTATATGTCCTCACAAAATGATGATTCAAAGCACATCTCTTATATTGATAAATATTAAACCCATGAACTGTTTTTCAAATGTCTACATACCTTGGTGTATGCTATATTCACGGATGTGAATTCATCTCTTCAATCATTATTAAATCTTTTCAATAGTTCCATAAAAATTATAATAAAGAAAGAGAACCAGATGAACAAAAAAGAAACTCCTCACGTCTCAATCCTTTTGGTGACACAGTGAATCAAAGGGTTTTTCTGGCTCTCCTTGAACTATTTTTTTAAATCTAGCTGTTAATTGATGTACGATCATTTTCCACAAAATGTAAAGATAGTGAACAATGAATGGCTTTTTTAAAGCTGTTGAAAACTGAAAAGGACATCAGATTTAAAGAAAGTGTAAATTTAGAAGGGAATATAATGTTAGGTTAGATTTAATATAGTCAATGATAAGAAATACACAGTATGGCACTAATGCCAAGAAAGGAAAATAATTAGTCTGATATAATGACAATAAATTAAAACAAAATTCAAATTATTATATTCCAGGTAGAACACTCTGGCAAAATAATCTCTGGGAAAGAAATGATTTTTTTTTCATGCTACTTCCTCTTTGGTATTGCACTCATCTAATGGGCATAAATTAGTACACATTACAAGGTCATTAGGAAAACCATAGTATTTCCAACCAGCCATCTTCATACCAATGGAATACAAGGGAAGCAGAAGAAATGAGGAACAAATGAGAAAGTATTGTCATCTCAATGAACAGCCATCCCTATCAAAATTCAACAGACACCAGATGCATCCCAACAAATGCAATGAATAAGCTGTTCAAAAAGATGAAATTGAAAATTTTGCCCCAGATTAAATAAAGGGCTCCTTATTGTGGAGACTGGAACGATAGAATCACGGACATGCTGTCATATGTTACCCAGGAAAAAGCAAAGAAAAAATTACCAGCAACTGGCCTTGTGTGGCTTCTTTCCTTCTCCACTGCAAGGATCCTAGATGGGTTTTATCCATTCAATGCTACAGAATAATTAATTGGAGCTTGGGGCATGGAGGATGAGCTCTTTAGAAAAGATAGCAATCTGTGGGAAAGCACTCTGAAAAGAATATGTTGAGAAGGAGAATGGAATAGTGGAGAAAAGAAACTAAGCTCTAATTCTCTTTTGAATTACATTGAGGAGCTGTTTCAAAATAAAAATAAAAGGGAAAAAATCCACCAGTCAATTCACGACTATGGGGAAACAAAACACAAGAGTCTTTAAAACAGACAAAACACATTCACACAACTCTCCAGACATGTTGAAGGCAGGGCATGGATAATCAGTTTTGTGCACATAGTATAGTCTGTGACGGGGGGTGACAATGCCATGATATTTTATCATGCTTTGTAAGAAATATTACATCCCAGGGTGGTGTGATGCTGAAGGAAAGTGGTGTGAGGATTCTGATCGAGTGCATCAATGTTTTGTTCATTTACACTATCTGCTAAGATATATGTATTTAAAAAGGCATTAAAAAAAAGCATGAATATGGGTGTTTGGAGGTGAAAACAAGATATAAAACAGATTTGGACTATATTTTCTCATATGCAAATTTGGTATATTAAAAATAAAGAAACACATTTTAAAAGTTCTTGTTGAAAAATGGATATTAAAAGAATTTTTAATTATGTATGATCATCTACAAAAAATCATTTACTTTTAGGAACAGGATGTTCCCTCATACTCTGTGAATGCTAATTCCAAATGAATGTTCTTCTCTCTTTTAAATAATAAGATTTTAACAATAAGTGGCTTTAATGATATGATATGGAATGGATGAAATTTTCAAGTGAAATAAAATTGAAATTTATGCCCCGGTTTTCAAAAGGATGCTCATCTGTGGAGCCTGGAATGCTAAAACCACCATCATCCTGTCATTGCTGACCAAGGAAAAACTGCAAAAAAATGATTCCTAGAAACTGACCTTGTGTGGCTTCCTTCACTCCTTGACTGCAGGCATCCTAGAGGGTTTTTGTCCATACAATCCCTAGATTAATTATTTGGAGCTCGGGGAATGGAGGATGAGCACTTTGGATAAGATAGCAACTGGAAAGAAGGCACTGTGAAAAATAGAAATAATGAGAAAGAGAATGGAATAATGGAGAAAAGAAAATAACCTCGAATTTTCTTTAAAGAACGATGAAGTGATGGTTCAATATTAGCACTAAAAGGAAAAAATCCCCCAGGCTATTCTCGACTTTGTGGAATATGTTAAAACCAAAGAGTCCTTAAAATAGACACAACACATACATACAGCTCTGTAGACATGCTGTATGCAGGGCATGGAAAATCAGCTTTATGCATATGGTATAGTCTGTGACTGGGGATGACAATGTCTTGATATTTTGTAATGATCTGTAAGAAATATGACACCCCAGTGTGGTGTGATGCTAAATGAAAATGGTGTGAGTATTCTGAATGAGTGCATCAATGATTTGTTCATTTCCACATTCTGCCAAGAAATATATATTTAAAAATGCATGAATGTGGGGGAATTGGAGGTGTAAAACAGATATAAACAGATTAGGATGATATACTCTCATATGCAAATTTGGTATATTAAAAATAAACAAAATCTTTTTGAAAGTTTTCATTGGAAAAGGATTTTAAAAGAATTGTGAAATATCTATTATCCTGTACTAATAAAGCTTTTTTTATTGGGAGAGAATGTTTTCAAATATGCTGTGAATGCAAATTGCAAATGAAAATTCTTAGACCCTTTAAATAATAAGATTTTAAAAATAAGTGGTTGAGTGATATGAATTCACGTGGAATGAATTTTTCACATAAATATCTTAGAGATTTTCCTCCTAATACTTAGTGAAATAATATTAAACCAACTCAACTTGGAGAATAATAATGGGATGAAAGAAATATTTCTCAATGTTTCCTTTGCTTTTGAATAACACAATTTGAAATTGATAAATGAGGGGAGATTGTTTCAGATGACTTCACCAGTTTTCCCTGAATGGTTACAGTGGTCAAGGTTCTGTTTCAAGAAATCCAGTCCTGATTTTCTGGACATATTTGTGTAGTCTGTGCAGAGAGAATGGGATGCAAGTGTCCATATATAAAACAATACTCTTATGCCACATTTTAATTTTTCAGAAAGTACTTGAAGTAAAATCAAACCCATTCTTACAAAGAGAGCAGTATCCAGAGATAAATCCCGGGATTCAGATTACAAATAGCTCCCAACTGAAAAATTTTCCTATGGCTTGTGAAAGACCCTGCCCACACCCTGTAGACAAATGGCACTGGTTGAGTACATAATTTGACAAAGAGACACTTACCTATTCACAAGATATCTTTGGGGAGAACAATGGGTCACACAACATAAGAACCTAATACATCAAGCAGTGTGAACTGCACTCCATTCTATGCACTCACGATTATAGCCTCCAACAATGAATAAACACAAAATTAAGACAACATTAGCATATTAGGCAATTCCAAGTCTTCATGTTTGACACTCATCACACTCTTTCCCTTAATCTATTTTTCAGTGATGGGTTTCATTCTTATATGAACATACATAAATTTGGTGTGTAGAGAAAAGCTCATGACCTTACAAAACAAAGTGTCATAGCAACTTAAACGGCTCCCATACACACATCTACATTGGGAAATAAAATTGTGGTTCATTTTTTAAAACTTGGACATAGGATCTTTCAAACTTGACTACTAACCATGATGTATGATTCTCCTTCGTTGTACACAATGACTATTTTGAAACACACCTCTTTCATTGGTAAATATTAGAGAGATAATATGTTTTTCAAATGTGTACATTCCTTGGTGTATGTTATATTCACGGATGTGATCCATCTCTTCAATCATTATTAAACCTTTTCAATGTCTCTGAAACTGTAAGAAAGAAAGAAAAACCAGATGAACAAAAAAGAAATTCTTCACTTCTCAATCATTTTGATGACACAGCCAAGCAGAGGCATTTTTTCTGGCTCTCCTTGAACATTTTTTTTTTGTTTATCTATTACATTTAATGATATGTGATAACCTACCACCTCATGTGAGGAATGTGAACAATGAATGGATTTTTTAAAAGTTTTTGGAAATATCTTTATTTTAAAATTATAAATTGAAAAGAACATTTGATTGAAAGAAAATCTAAATTTAGAAGGGAATGGATGTTTAGGTTAGATTTAACATAATCAGTGATAAGAAATATTTAGTATGGCACTAATACCAATAAGGGAAAATAATTAGTTTGATAAATAACAATAAATTAATACAAAACTCATATTATTATATTCCAGGTAGAACTCTCTGGCAAAGTAAGCTCTAGGAATGAAATGATTTGTTTTCATGCTAATTCCTCTTTGGTATTACACAAAACTTATGGGCATAAATTAGTACACAAAACAAGATCACTAGGAAAACCATAGTATTTCCAACCAGCAATCCTTGTAACAATGGAATACAAAGGCAGAGGAAGAAGTGAGAATAGAATGAGAAAGTATTGTCATCTCAATGAAGAGCCATCCCTATCACATTCACCAGACACCAGATACATCCCAATAAAGTGCAATGGATAATATTTTCAAGTAACATGAAATTGAAATTTTAGCCCTAGATTTAAAAAAGGGCTCCCTCTTGTGGAGCATGTAATGCTACAATCATGGATATGCTGTTATTTGTGACCCTAGAAAAACGGCAAAAAAAATTTATGAGCAGCTGGTCTTGTGCGTCTTCTTTCCCCCCTCCACCAGAGGGGTACTAGATGGGTGTTTCCCATTCAATGCTACAGATTAATTATTTGGAGCTGGAGCTTGGAGGATGAGCTCTTTGGAAAATACAGCAACCTGTTTGAAGGCACTGTGAGAAATTGAAAAGAAAGAGAAGAAGAGTGGAACATTGGAGTAAAGAAAATAATCTCACATTCTCTTTTGAAGAAGCTTGAGGTGCTGGTTCAAATTTAGCAGTAAAAGGGAAAAATCCACCAGTCAATTCACGACTACATAGAAACAATTAAAAGCCTAGAGTCTTTAAAACAGACAGAATACATACACACACCTCTCCAGACAATTTGAAGGAAGGGCATGGATTATCAGTTTTCTGCATATAGTATAATCTGTGACTGGGGGAGACAATGCCATGATATTTTTCAATGATTTGTAAGAAATACAACAACCCAGTGTGGTGTGATGTTGAAGGAAAAAGATGTGAAGATTTGGACCAAATGCAGCAATGATTTTCGTTTGCATATTCTGCTATGAAATATATATTTAAAAATGCATGAATGTGGGGTTTGGAGGAGAAAACTAGATATAAACAGGTTTGGTTGATATTCTCTCATATGCTAATTTGGTATATCAAAATTGAAGAAACACTTTTTAAAATTTCTCATTCAAAAATGGATTTTAAAAAATGGTTTGATATCCATGATCATCTACAAGTAAACATTTATTTGGACAGAATGTTCCCACGTTCTCTGTGAATGCTTATTCCAAATGAAAATTCTTACCCCTATTAAATAAGATTTTAATACTAAGTGACTTTAATGATATGAGTTCATGTTGATTGGATTTTTCACATAAATATCTTTAACAGACTTTCCTCCTTATAATTAATGAAATAATATCAAAGAATTTCAACCTGGAAGATTGTAATGGGAGGAATAGCAGTGATTCTAAGTGTTTCCTCTGCTTTTGATTAACACAATTTTAAATCGATAATTCACAGGATATCATTTTGCATTACTTCACCAGGGTTTGCTGAATGGTTAGAAGGCTCCAGGTACAGTTTCAAAAAAACCAGTCCTGCTTTTCTGGACATATATGGATAGTTCCGGAGAGCAGAGATATTGTGATGCAGGTATCCATATATAAAACAATTCTCTTATGCCAAATTTTAATTTTTCAGAAAATTCTTGGGATAAAGACTTGGAATAAATTCAACCTCATTCTTACAAAGAAAGCAGAAGCCACAGACAAACCCCAGAACTCATTATACAAAGAGCTCTTAACTGCAAAATTTTGCTATGGATGTTGAAAGCTCCTGCCCACAACATGGAGTGAAAAGGAACTGGTAGGGTACATAAGTTTACAAAGAGGGACTCAACTCTTCACAACATATCAAGGGGGAAAAGATTGGGAGATAAAAATCAAGAACCTAATCCACCAGCAGAATGCACCATGCTCCATTCTATGCACACACGATTATGGACTCCAACAATGAAGAAACACAAAACTAAGACTACTTCAGAGAAATAGGCAATTCGAAGCCTTCATATATGACACTCACCACACTCTCTCTCTTAACCTATTTTTCAGTGATGTATAAAATTTGAACATTAACATACATAAAATTGTTGTGTAGAGGAAAACTCATGAACTTACAAAATAAAGGGACATAGCAACTTAAATGGGTCCCATAAACACATCTCCAGCAGGAAACCAAATTGTGGCTTATTTTTTAAAACTTGGTAAGAGCATCTTTCAAACTCGACTACTAACCATGATGACTGAGTCACCTTGGGTGTACACGTCTTCACAAAATGACTATTTTGAATCACAGCTCTTTTATTAATAAATATTAAACCAAAAATCTGTTTTCCAATGGGCTCATTCCCTGGTGTATGGTAAATTCATGGATGTGAATTCATCTCTTCAACCATTATTCAACCTTTTAAATATCTCTATGAAAATTATAACAAAGAAAGGAAAATTAGATGAACAAAAAGTAAATTCTTCATTTCCCAATCATTTTGTGGAAACAGTAAATCAGAGGTGTATTTCTGATTCTCCTTGGACAATTTTTTTAATCTATACATTTATTTGAGATATGATCAGTTACTACACCATGTAGTGTATGTGAACAGTGAATGGCTTATTTAAACTGCTTGAAAATGTCTTTATTTTAAAATTATAAATTGAAATGTACATCATATTGAAAGAAAATGTAAATTTAGAAGAGAACATAAGGTTACGTTAGGTTTAATATAATCAATGATAAGAAATACATAGTATGGCACTAATGACTATAAAGGAAAATAGTAGGCAATAAATGGAAACAAAATTCAAATTATTCTTTCCCAGTAGAACACTCAGGAAAAATAATCTCTAAGAATGAAATAATTTTTTTTGTGCTAATTCCTCTTTGGTTTTACACACATCTCATTGGAATAAATTCGAACACATAGCAAGATCACTAGGAAACCATAGAATTTCCAACCAGCAATCCTCATAGCAATGGAACCCATGGGCAGAGGAAGAAATGAAAAAGAATGAGAAAATATTGTGATCTCAATGTAGAGCCATCATTATCAAAATTCACCAGACACCAGTTACATCCCAGCATGTGCAATGGATAAGTTTTTCAGATAACATGTAGTTGAACTTTTTGCTCCGTATTTCAAAAGGGCGCCCACTATTGACCCTGAAACTTCAGAATCATGGCATCCTGCCATTGGTACCCAAGGAAAATGGTGAAAAAAATTATTCTTTGCAATTGGCCATGTGTGGCTTCTTTCCCTACTCCACCACAGAGTTCCTATATGAGTTTTGTGCAAACAATGATGCAGATTAATTATTTGGAGCTAGGGCCATGCAGGATGAGCTCTTTTGAAAAGACAGCAACTAAAGAGAAGGCACTGTGAAAAATAGAAAAGAAAGAGAAGGATAATGGAATAATGCAGAAAAGAAACTAAGCTTGATTTCTCTTTTGAAGAACCCTGAGGTGCTGGTTCAAAATTAGCAGTAAAAGGGAAAAAAATCCAACAGTCTATTCACAACTTTGCAGAAAAAAATAAACCCCAAGAGTCTTTAAAACAGACACAACAGTTACACACAACTCTCCAGAAATGATGAAGGCAGGGCCTCGATAACCGGTTTTGTGCATCTAGTATACTCTGTAACTGGGGGTGACAATGTCATGAAATTTTATCAAGTTCTGTAAGAAATATTACACCCTGGTGTGGTGTGAGGCTGAAAGACAATGGTGAGAATATTCCGACTGAGTGCATCAATGTTTTGTTCGTTTACACATTCTTCTAAGAAATACCTATTTAAAAATGCATGAATGAGGGGGCTTGGATGTGAAAACTAGATATAAAACAGATTAGGATGACATTCTCTCATAGGCAAATTTTGTATATTAAAAATAAAGAAAAAACTTTTTAAAAGTTCTCGTTGAAAAATAGATTTTAAAGAATGGTAAATATCTATTATTGTCCACAAATAAACCTTTACTTAGAGGGAGAGAAGGGTTCCACATACTCTGAGAATGCTAAGTTCAAATGAATAATCTTAGCTCTTTAAATAATAAGATTTTAAATATAGGTGGCTTCAATGATATGACTGTGCATGGAACGAATTTTTTGCATAAATATCTGGAAGAGATTTCCCTCGCAATATTTAATGAAATAATATTAAACTACTTAAACTTGGACAATAGATATGGGAGGAAAACTAATATTTTTATATTGATAATTCCCTGTGGAACGATTTACATGACTTCACCAGTGGTTACTCAAAGGCTATAAGGCTCCAGGTACTGTTTTAAGAAAACCAGTCCTGATTTTCTGGACATGTTTGAGTTGTTACACAGTTAAGATAATGTGATGCAGGTACCCATATATTAAAAAAATGCTCTCGAACCACATTTTACTTTTTTCAGAAACTACTTCTACTTAAATCACACTTATTACAAAAAAAGCTGAATTCATAGATAAACCACGGAACTCAGAATACAAAGAGCTCCCAAATGCAAAACATTCCTATGGCTTGTGAACCATACCCCGGAATGAAAAGGCATTGGTAGGCTACATCAGTTGAGAAAGAGGGACTCAACTATTCACATGATATCTTGTGGGAGAAGAATGGGTCAGAAAACACAAGAACCTAATCCATCCACCAGTGTACACCACGCTGCATTCTATGCATACATGATTATAGCTTTCAACAATGTAGAAACACAAAACTAAGACAACTTTAGAGAAATAGGCATTCCAAGGCTTCATGTTTCACACTCACCACACCCTTTCTTTTAATCTCATTTTTTGTGATGTATATCAAATCTATATGAACATACACAAACTTGATGTATAGAGCAAAACTCATGACCTTTCAAAATAAAGGGACATAGCAACTTAATGGGGTCTGATACACAAACCTCCAGCAGGAGACTGAATTCTGGTTCATTTTTTTTTTATCTTGGCCAGATCATCTTTTAAACTTGACTGCTAACCATGATGTATGTCTCACCTTGGGTGTAAGTGTCCTCAAAAAATGACTATTTGAAACACATGTCTTTTATTGATAAATATTAAATTGATAACCTGTTTTTCCAATGTGTACTTTCTCTGGTGTATGGTATATTCAGGGATGTGAATTCATCTCTTCAATAATTATTAACATTTTCCCATATCACTATAAAAATTATAGTGAAGAAAGTAAAACCAGATGAGCAAAAAAGAAATTCTTCACTTATCAATACTTTGGATGACACAGCCAAGCAGAGCTGTATTTCTGGATCTCCTTGAAACATTTTATTTTATCTATCAGTTTCATTGATATGTTATCTCTTACTACTTCATGTGAAGAAGGTGAACAATGAATGGCTTTTTTAAAGCTGCTGTAAAAGTCTTTAAGTTAAAACTACAAATTGAAATGGACATCAGATTGAAAGAAAATGTAAATTTAGAAGAGAATGTAAAGTTAGGTTAGATTTAATATAGTAAATGATAAGAAATACATAGTATGACAATAAAGCCTCAAAGAAAATAATTAGTGTGATATAATGACAAGATATTGAAACACAATTCAAATTATTATATCCCAGGTAGAACACTCAGACAAAATAATCTCTGGGAATGAAATAATTTTTTTTTCATGCTAATTAATTCTCTGTTATTGCACACCTCTTTGGCATAAATTAGTACGCATAACAAGAGTACTGGGAAAACCATAGTATTTCCAGCCAGCAATCCTTATAACAATGGAGTCTAAGGACAGAGGAAGAAATGAGAAAAGAATGAGAAAATATTGTCATCGCAATGTGGAGAAATCCTTATCAAAATTCACCAGAAACCAGTTACATCCCAGCAAATTGCAATGGATAAGCTTTTCAAGTAACATGAAATTGAACTTTTTACCCTGTGTTTCAAAAGGGCTCCCAACATTGAAGACTGAAATGCCAGAATCACGGTCATCCTCCCATTGGTGACCCAAGGAAAATGGTGGAAAATTGATTCCTTGCAACTGGACATGAGTGGCTTATTTCTCTATTCCAACACAGGGTTCCTAAATGGGTTTTGTGCATACATTGACACAGAGTAATTATTTGGAGCTAGGGTCATGGAGGATGAGCTCTTTTTAAAAGACAGCAACTGAAGAGAAGTCATGGTTAAAAATAGAAAAGAAAGAGAAGAAGAATGGAATAGTGGAGAAAAGAAACTAAGATCGAATCTCTTTTGAAGAACCTTGAAGTCCATGTTCAAAATTACCCGTAAAGGGAAAAAATCCACCAGTCATTTATGACTATGTGGAAACCATTAAAACCCAAGAGTCTTTAAAACAGACACAAGACATACAAACAACTCTCCAGACATCATATTGGCAGGGCATGGATAAACAGTTTTTTGCATATAGTATAGTCTGTGACTGGGGGTGACAATGCCACGATATTTTTTCATGATCTCTAAGAAATATTACACCCCAGTGTGGTGTGATGTTGAAGGAAAATGGTGTGTGTATTCTGACTGAATGCATCAATATTTGGTTCGGTTACACATTGTGCTAAAAATTACCAATTTAAAAATGCATGAATGTGGGGTTTGGTGGTGAAAACTAAATATAAAAACAGAAAAGGACAATATTCCCTCATAGGTAAATTTGGTATATTAAAACTAAAAAAATACTTTTTAAAAGTTCACATTGAAAAATGGATTTTAAAAGTATGGTTAAATATCTATTATGGACTACAAATAAACCTTTACTCAGAGGGAGAGAACGTTTCCATATGCCCTGAGAATGCTAATTGCAAATGAATGTTCTTGGCCATTTTAAATATTAAGATTTTATAATTAAGTGGATTCAATGATATGAGTCCACGTGGAACGAATTTTTCACATAAACATCTGGAACAAATTTTCCTCCCAATACTTAATGAAACAATATTAAACTACTTCAACTTGCAGAATTATCATGGGATTAAAAGATATGCTTCTCTGTGTTTCCTCCATTTTGAATAACACAATTTTAAATAGATAATTCACAGGAGATCATTTTACTTGACCTCACCAGAGTTTACTGAATAGTGGGAAGGCTCTAGGTTCTGTTTGAAGAAAACCAGTCCTGATATTCTGGACATATTTGGGTATTTCCGCAGTGCAGAGAGAATGTGATGCAGGTATCACATTCACATTATGAAAAACAATTAGTTTTTCATAAAGTACTTCAAATAAAATCATACTCATTATTACAAAGAATGCAGAATCCACAGATAAACCCCAGAACTAAGAAAACAAAGAGCTCCCAACTACAAAATATTCCTATGGCTTGTGAAAGCCGCTGCCCACACCATGGAGTGAAAGGCAATGGTAGGGTACATAATTGGCAAAGAGGGACTCAACTATACACAAGATATCATGTGGGATAAGAATGGGTGATAAATCCCAAGAACTTACTCCATCAGTGGTGTGCACTGTGTTCCATTCTATGCACACCTGATTATAGCCTCCCACAATGAAGAAACACAAAACTAAGACAACTTTAGAGAAATAGGCAATTCCTAGCATTCATGTTTGACAGTCACCTCACTCTCTTCACCTATTTTTCAGAGATGAATATCATTGATACATAAACATACATAAATTTGGTGTGTAGAGCAAAACTCATGACTCTGTAAAATAAAGGGACTTAGCAACTTAAATGGGCCCATACACACATATTCAGCAGGAAATTGAATTGTGGATCCTTTATTAAAACATGGAGAGAGCATCTTTCAAACTCGACTACTAACCATGATTTATGACTCACCTTCATTGTGCATGTTCTAACAAAATGACTATTTAGAAACAAATCTCTTTTATTGGTAAATATTAAAACAATAATTTCTTTTTCAAATAGGTACATTTATTTTGAATGGTATCTTCACAGATGGGATTCATCTCTTCAATGATTATTAAACGTTTTCTGCATCTATATAAAAATTACAATAAAGAAAGACAAATCAGATGAACAATAAAAAATTCTTCTGTTCTTTATCCTTTGGATGACACAGCCTAGCAGAGGCGTATTTCTCACTCTCCTTGAACAATTACTTTATCTATCACATTTATTGATATATGATCACTTAACACTGCATGTGAAGAATGTGAATAATGAATGGATATTTTAAGCCCTTGAAAAAATCTTTATTTTAAAAATATAAATTGAAATAGACATCAGATTGAAAGGAAATGGGAATTTAGAAGGAATATAAGGATAGGTTAGATTTAATATAATAAATGATAAGAAATAGATAGTATAACATGCACACCTATGAAGGAAAATAGTCTGATAAGAGGACAATAAATTAAATCAAAATACAAATTATTAAATTCCAGGTAGAACACTCAGGCAAAATAATCTCAAGGAATAAATTAAAATTTTTCATGCTAATTACACTGTGGTATTGCACACATCTCATTGGCATAGTTTAGAACAAATATAAATATCACTAGAAAAATGATAGTATACCCAACCAGCAATCCTCATTGCAATGGAATCCAAAGGAAGAGGAATAAATGAGAAACAAATGAGAACGTATTGTCTTCTCAATGAATAACCATCACTATCAAATTTCACCAGACTCCAGATACATCCCAGGAAAGTGCAATGGATAAGTTTTCAAGTAATATGAAATTAAATTTTTGCCCCGGATATCAAAAAGGCTTCCACTTGTGGAGCCTGGATCACTAGAATCACGGTCCTTCTGCCATTGTTGACCCAGGAAAAATGGTGAAAACTGGCCCTCAGTGGCTTCTTTCCCTCCTCCACTGCAGCAATCCTAGATGTGTTTTGTCCATACAATGCCACAGAGTAATTATTTTGAGTTCAGGATAAGGAGGATGAGCTCTTTGGAAGAGACAGCAACTGGAGACAAGGCACTGCGTATAATATAAAAGAAAGTGAAGGAGAATGGAGTAATGGAGAAAAGAAATTAATCTTGAATTCTCTTTTGAAGAACCTGTATGTGCTGGTTCAAAATTAGAAGGAAAAGGAAAAAAATCCACCATTCAAATAATGACTAAATGGAGGAAATTAAAGCCCAAGAGATTTAAAAACAGACACAACACATACACACAACTCTCCAGATGTATTGAAGAAAGGGCATGGATAATAACTTTTGTGCATATAATATAGTCTGTGAAGTGGAGTGACAATGCCATGATATTTTATCATGATCTGTGAGAAATATTACACCCCAGTGTACTGTGATGCTGAAGGAATTAGTGTGAGTATTCTGACCCAGTGCATCAATGTTTTGTCATCTACACATTCTGCAAAGGAATACACATTTAAAAATGCATGAATGGGGGGTGTCTGGAGGTGAGAACTAGATATAAAACAGATTAGAATGATATACTCTCATATTCAAATTTGGTATATTAAAAATAAAGGAATCCTTTTTAAAACTTCTCTTTTAAAAATGGATTTTAACAGAATGGTTAAATATATATTATTGTCTACAAATAGAACTTTACTCAGAGGGAGAGAATGTTTCCACATACCTGTGAATGTTAATGGCAAATGAAAGTTCTTAGCCCTTTTAATAATAAGATATAAAAAAATAAGTGGCTTCAATGACATGAATTCACATGTAACAAATTTTTCACATATATATCTTGAACTGATTTTCTTCCTTATAGTTAATGAAATAATATTAATGTATTTGAATTTGGAGAAAAGTAATGGGAAGAAAAGAAATGCTTCCTCTGCTTGTGAATAAGAAAATATAATTCAATAATTCATAGGAGACCGTTTTACAATTCTTCACCAGTGATTACTGAATGGTTAGAAGGGTCCAGGTTGTGTTTCATGAACACCAATCCAGATTTTCTGGACATATATAGGCAGTTCCTGAGGGCAGAGAGAATGTGATGCAGGTGTCCATATATGAAACAATGCCCTTATGCAATATTTTAATTTTTCAGAAAGTACATGGAATAAAATCAAACTCATTCTTACAAAGAAAGCAGAATCCACAGATAAACCTCATAACTGAGAATTCAAAGAGCTCCAAACCGCAAAATTCTCCTATGCATTGTGAAAACAGCTGCCTACACCCTGGAGAGAAAAGGCAGTGGTAGGTTACATAAGTAGACAAAGAGGGATGCAACTAAACACAAGATAAAATGGGGGAGAGAAATGGATCATAAAACAAAGAAACCGAATCAATCCAGCAGTGTGCATGGCGTTCCATTCTATGCACATGCATAAAATTAAGTCATGTTAGACAAATAGGCAATTCCAAGCATTCATGTATGACACTCACCACTCTTTCTATAATCTCTTTTTCTTTGATGTATATCATTCACACATGTACATACAAAAACTTGGTGTACAGAGCAAAGCTCATGACCTTACAAAATATAGGGACATAGCATCTTAAAGGGGTCCAATTCACACATCTCCAGCAGGAAATCGATAAATGGCTCATTTTAAAAACTTGGCAAGAGCATCTTTCAAACTTGTCTCCTAACCATGATGCATAAATCACCTTGGGTGTACATGTCTTCTCAAAATGATTATTTTGAAACACATCAATTTTTTTATAATAAATATTAAAACAAAAACCTGTTTTTCCAATGTGTACATTCCCTGGTGTATGATATAGTCACAGATGTGAAGTCATCTCTTCAATCATTATTATACCTTTTCAATACCTCTAAAAAATTATAATAAAGAAAGAAAAATGAGATGAACAATAATGAAATTCTTCCCTTCTAAATCCTTTTGATAACACAGCCAAGCAGAGGCATTTTTCTGGATCTCCTTGAACAATTTTTTTTTTGTTTATCTATCAGTTTTATAAATATATATGATCACTTACCACCTCATATGAAGACAGAGAACAATGCAAGCCTTTTTAAAAGATGTTGAAAAGGTCTTTATTTTAAAATTAAAAATTAAAATGAACATCAGATTATAGAAAATGTAAATTTAGAATGGAATGTGAGGTTAGGTTAAATTTAATATAATCAATGATTAGAAATAGATAGGATGGCACTACCACCTATAAAGGAAAAGGCAGTCTGATATAATGACAATAAATTAAAATTATTTGAAATTATTATATCCCAGGTAGAACAATCAGACAAAATAATGCCTTGGAATGAAATAATATTTTTTTCATGCTAATTCCTCTTTGCTTTTGCAC
This sequence comes from Tolypeutes matacus, assembly GCA_026826555.1. NCBI lineage: Eukaryota > Metazoa > Chordata > Mammalia > Cingulata > Chlamyphoridae > Tolypeutes > Tolypeutes matacus. Next base: position 1,384,225 of record JAKSZT010053857.1, on the reverse strand, counting down.
ACATCTCATTGGCATACAATAGTACACATACAAGATCACTAGGAAAACCATAGTCTTTCCAGCAGTAATCCTCTAACAATGGAATCCAAGGGCAGAGGAAGAAAAGAGAAAAGAATGAGAAAGTATAGTCTACTCAATGAAGACCTATCCCTATCAAAATTCACCAGACACCAGATACATCACAGCAAAATGCAATGGATAAGCTTTCAAGTAACATGAAATTAAAAGTTTTGCCCTGGATTTTAAAAAGTGCTCCCTTTTATGAACCCTGGAACATTAGAATCAACGAAGTGCTGCCATTGATGACCCAGGATAAACGGCAAAGAAAAAATGTTGAGCAACTGGCCTTGTGTGGCTTTTTTTCCTTCTCCACCACAAGGATCTTAGATGGGTTTTGTCCATTCAGTGCTACAGAATGAATACTTGGAGCTTGGGGCATGGAACAAGGGCTCTTTGGAAAAGACAACAACTGGAGGGAAGTCTGTGTGAAAAATAGAAAAGAAAGAGAAGCAGAATAGAATATTGGAGAAAAGATTCTTAGCTCCAATTCTCTTTGGAAGAACCTTGAGGTGCTGCTCCAAAACTAGCAGTAAAAGGAAAAATGACCACCAGTCAATTCATGAGTATGTGGAAAAAATTAAACACAAGAGTCTTTAAAACAGACACAACCCATACACACAAACCTCCAGACAAGTTAAAGACTGGAAATGGATAATCAGTTTTGGGCATGAAATATAGACTGTGACTGGGGGTGACAATGCCATATTTTATCATGATATGTAAGAAATATTACACCCCAGCATGCTCTGATACTGAAAATCTAGTGAGTATTCTGACCGAGTGCATCAATATTTTGTACATTTAGACATTCTGCTAATAAATACATATTTTAAAATGTATGAATATGGGGGTTTGGAGGTGAAAACAAGATATAAAACAGATTAGGATGATATTCTCACATATGAAAATTTGGTATATTAAAAATAAGGAAAAACTTTTTTAAAGTCCTCATTGAAAAATGGATTTTAAAAAAGTGTTTAAATATTTATTATCATATACAAGTAAATGTTTACTTTGAGGGAGAAAATGTTTCCACATACCCTGTGAATGCTATTTGTAAATGAAAGTTCTTAGATCTTTTAAATAATAAGATTTAAAAAAATAAGTGGCTTACATGATATGAGTTCAGGTGTAACGAATTTTTCACATAAATATTTGGAACAGATTTTCCTCCTAAGAATTAATGAAATAATATTAAACTACTTCAGCCTGGAAAATAATCATATGAGGGAAAGAAATATTTCTCAGTGTTTCCTCGAATTTAGAATAAAACAATTTTAAATTGATAATATACAGGAGATCATTTTACATGACTACACAAGTGATTACTGATTGGTTGGAAGGCTCCAATTTCTGTTTCAAGAAAACCATTCCTAATTTTCTGTACATATTTGGGTAGTCCCCAAGTGGAGAGGGTATATGATGTACGTATCTATATATAAAACAGCGCTCTTATGCCACATTTTAATTTTTCAGAAATTACTTGGAATAAAATCAAACTCATTCTTACAAAGAAAGCAGAATCCACAGATAAACCCCAGAACTCGGAATATAAAGAGCTCCCAAATGCAAAATTTTCCTATGGCTTGTAAAAGCCCCTGCACACACCTTTGAAAGAAAAGGCAGTGGTAGTGTAAGTTGAAAAAAAAAGGGACTCAACTATTCTCAAAATATCACAGGGAGAAGAATGGGTCATAAAACAGAAGAAATTAATCCATCAGTATTGAGCTTGGCACTCCATTCTAAGAACATGTGATTATAGGCTCCAACACTTAAGAAAAACAAAGCTAAGACACCTTAAAGAAATAGGCATTTCCAAGACTTCATGGTTGACACTCAATACACTCTTTTCCTTAATCTATTTTTCAGTGACATATATCATTCACTCATGAACATACATAAACTTCCCGTATCCAGTAAATCTCATCACCTTACAAAATAAAAAGACATAGCCACTTAAAGGGGTCCCATACACACAACTCCAGCAGAAATTCAAATTGTTGTTCATTTTTTAAAAATTCGGCCAGAGTATCTTTCAAACTCGACTACTAACCATAATGTATTACTCCCCTTGGGGATACATGTCCTCAGAAAAAAATATTTTGTTACATATCTCTTTCATTGGTAAATATTAGACAGATAATATGTTTTTCAAATATATACATTCCCTGGTGTATGGTATATTCAAGGATGTGATGCATCTCTTCAATCATTATTAAACCTTTTCAATACCACTTTGAAATTAAAAGAAAAAAAGAAAAATGAGATGAACCAAAAAATTCTTCACTTCTCAATCCTTTTGATGACACAGCCAAGCAGAGGTGTATTTCTGGCACTTCTTGAAAATTTTCTTTTGGTTATCTATCAGTTTTCTTGATATATGATCACTTACCACCTCATGTGAAGTTAGTGAAAAATGAATCGCTGTTTTAAAGGTGTAGAAAAGGTCTTTATTTTAAAACTACCAATTGAAATGGATATCAGAAGGAAAGAAAATGTAAATTTTGGAGGGAAAGTAAGGTGAGGTTTGATTAAATATAATCAATGTTAAGAAATATATATTATGACACTAAAGCCTAAAAGGAAAGTAATTAATTTGATATAATGACAATAAATTAAATCAAAATTCAAAATATTATATTCCAGGTAGAACACTCAGGCTATATAATCTCTAGTAAAGAAATGATTTTTTTCATGCTAATTCCTCTTTGATATTGCACACATATGATAGGCATAATTAATACACTTTAAAACATTACTAGGAAAATGATAGTATATCCAACCAGGAATCCTCATAACAATGGATTCAAAGGGCAGAGGAAGAATTGAGAAAAGATTGAGAAAGTATTGTCATCTCAATGAAGAGCCATCTCTATCAAAATTCACCACACACCAGATATATCCCAGCAAAGAGCAATGGATAAGCTTTTCAAATAACATGAAATTAAAATTTTAGCCCCAGATTCAAAAAAGGGCTCCCTCTTGTAGTATGGAATGCTACAATCAAGGTCATGCTGCCATTGGTGTCCCAGGGAAAATGGCAAAGAAAAAATTACGAGCAACTGGCCTTGTGTGACTTCTTTCCCTTCTCCACCACAGGGTCCAAGATGGGTGCTGTCCATTCAATGCTGCAGAATAATTATTTGGAGCTCAGGGCATGGAGGATGAACACGTTGGAAAAGAGAGCAACCTGTAGGAAGGCACTGTGAAAAACAGAAAAGGAAGAGAAGGAAAGTAAAATAGTGGAGTTGAGAAAATATGTTGAGATTCTCGTTTGAAGAACATTGAGATGCTGGCTCAAAGTAAGCAGTAAAAGGGATAAAATCCACCAGTCTTTTCACAACTATGTGGAAACAATTAAAACCCAAGAGTCTTTAAAACAGACACAACACATACACACAAATCTGCAGACAAGTTGAAGGATGGGCATGGATAATCAGTTTTCTGCATAAAGTTTAATCTGTGACTGGGGGAGAAAATGCCATGATATTTTTTCATGATCTGTAAGAAAAATTACACCCCTGGGTGTTGTGATGGTGAAGGAAAATGGTATGAGGATTCTGAACGAGTGTATCAATATTTGTCGTTTACACCATCTGCAAAGGAATATATATTTTAAAATGCATAAAAAATAAAAATGAATGAATGTGGGTGTTTGGAGGTGAAAAGTAGATATAACACATATTTGGACAATATTCTCTCATAGGCAAATTTTGTATATTAAAAATAAAGAAACACTTCTTAAAAGTTCTCATTGAAAAATGGATTTTAAAAGAATGGTTAAATATCTATGATCATCTACAAATAAACTTTTTCCTAGAGTGACAGGATGTTCCCACATACTCTGTGAATGCTAATTCCAAATGAAAGTTCTTATCCGTTTTAAATAATACGATTAAAATAGTAAGTGGCTTCAATTATATGAGATGGTGTGGAACTTATTTTTCACATAAATATTTTTAACAGACTTTCCTCCTTATAGTTAATGAAATAATATCAAAGAATTTCAACTTGGAGAATAGTAATGGGAGAATTAGAAGTGAATCTTAGTATTTCCTCTGCTTTTGATTAACACAATTTTAAATTGATAATAAACAGGAGATCATTTTGCATGACTTCACCAGGGTTTACTGAATGGTTAGATGGCTCCAGGTACAGTATCAAAAAAAAAAACCAGTCCTGCTTTTCTAGACATATATGGATAGTTCTGGAGAGCCGAGATATTGTGATGCAGGTATCCTTATATAAAACAGTACTCTTATGCCATATTTTAATTTTTCGGAAAGTTCTAGGAATAATGACTTGGACTAAAATCAACCTTATTCTTACAGAGAAAGCAGAAGCCACAGATAAACCCCAGAACTCAATATACAAAGAGCTCTTATCTGCAAAATTTTCCTATGGCTTGTGAAATCCCCTGTCCCCAACCTGGAGTGAAAAGGAACTGGTAGGGTACATAAGTTTACAAAGAGGGACTCAACTATTCACAACATATCATGTGGGAGAAGATTGGGATATAAAAATCAAGAACCTAATCCACCAGCCGTATGCACCGTGCTCCATTCTATGCACACACGATTATGGCATCCAACAATGAAATAAAATCAAAACTAAGACAACTTCAGAAATAGACAATTCAAATTCTTCATGTATGACATTCACCACACTCTCTATCTTCATCTATTTTTCAGTTACGTATACCATTTGTACATTAACTTACATAAAACTGGTGTGTAGAGCAAAACTCATGAACTTACAAAATAAAGGGACATAGCAACTTAAAGGGGACACATAAAAACATCTCCAGCAGGAAACCTAATTGTGACTCATTTTTTAAAACTTGGCAAGAGCATCTTTCAAACTCGACTATTAGCCATGATGTATGACTCACCTTGGCTGTACATGTGCTCAGAAAATGACTCTTTTGAAACACAGCTCTTTAATTAATAGATATTAAACCAAAAACCTGTTTATCCAATGTGTACATTCCCTGGTGTATGGTATATTCATGGATGTGAATTCATCTCTTCAATCATTATTAAACTTTTTCAATATCCCTAAAAATATAATAAAGAAAGAAAAACCAGATGAACAAAAATAAAATTCTTCATTTATCAGTCCTTTTGATGACACAGCCAAGCAGAGGCATTTTTCTGGCTCTACTTTAATAATTATTTTTTCTTTATGTATGAACTTTACTTATATATATATGATCACTTACCACCTCATGTGAAGAAAGAGAACAATGAATTGCTTTTTTAAAGCTATAGGAAACGTCTTTATTTTAAAATTACAAATTGAAATGAGCATCAGATGGAAGGAAAATGTAAATTTAGAAGGGAATGGGAGGTTAGGTTTAATTTAATATAATCAATGATAAGAAATAGGAGGGTAATAAGGAGTATAAAGGAAAATACTTAGTCTGATATAATGACAATAACTTAAAACAAATTTCAAATTATTATATTCCAGGTAGAACACTCAGACAAATAATCTCTTGGAATGAAATTAATTTTTTTCATGCAAATTCCTCTATGGTCTTGCACACATCTCATTGGTATAAATTAATGCACAGAACAAGAGCACTAGGAAACCATAATATTTCCAACCAGCAATCCTCATAACAATGGAAGCCAAGAGCAGAGGAAGAAATGAGAAAGGAATAATAAAATATTGTCATCTCATTGAAGAGCTATCCTTAGAAAAATTGACCAGACACCAGATACATCCCAGCAACGTGCAATGGATAAGCTTTTCAAGTTAAATGAAATGAACTTTTAACCCCAGATTTCAAAAGGGTTCCCACTTCTGGAGTCTGGAATGCTAGAGTCATGGTCATCTTACATTGGTGTCCAAAGAAAAATGGCAAAAAAATGATTGCTAGCAAATGGATTTGGGTTGCTCCTTTCCATCCTCAACAGCAGGGATCCAGATGGGTTTTGTCCACAAAATGCAGCAGAGTAGTTATTTGGAGCTCAGGGCATGGAGGATGAGCTCTTTGGAAAAGACAGCAAGTGGAGAGAAGGTGTTGTGAAAAATAGAAAAGAAAGAGAAGGAGAATAGAATAGTGGAGAAAAGAAACTAAGCTTGAATTCTTTTGAAGAAACATGAGTTGCTGGTTCAAAATTAGCAGTAAACAAAAAAAAAATCCACCAGTCAATTCACATCTTTGTGGAAAAAATTAAACCCAAGTGTTTTTAAATCAGACAGAGCACATACACAAAACTCTCCAGACATGATGAAGGCAGGGCATGGATCATCAGTTTTGTGCACATAGTATACTCTTTGTCTAGGGGTTACAATGTCATAATATTTTATCAAGTTCTGAAAGAAATATTACACCACAGTGTGGTGTGAGGCTGAAGAAATATTTTGTGTGTCTTCTCACCAAGTGCATCAATGTTTTGTTCATTTACACATTCTGCTAAAAATAGCTATTTAAAAATACATGAATGTGGGGTTTGGAAGTGAAAACTACATATAAAACAGATTAAGACGATATTCTCTCATATGCAAATTTGGTATATTAAAAATTTAAAAAAAAACGTTTTAAAAGTTCTCATTGAAAACTGCATTTTAAAAGAATGGTTAAATATCTATTATCGACTACAAATAAACCTTTACTTAGAGGTGAAGAATGTTTCCACATGCCCTGAGAATGCTAGTTTCAAATGAAAGTCCTTAGCCCTTTTAAATAATAAAATTTTAAGAAATAAGTGGCTTCAATGATTTGAGTCCACATACAATGAATTATTCACAAAAACATCTGGAACAGATTTGCCTCCTAAGCTTAATGAAAAAATATTAAACTTCTTCAACTTGGACAATACTCATGGGAGGAAGAGAAATGCTTCTCAATGTTTCCTCCATTTTGAATAACACAATTTTAAAATGATAATTCACAGGAGATCATTTTACATGACTTCAACATTGTTTACTGAACGGTGCGAAGGCTCCAGGTTCTGTTTCAAGAAAAGCAGTCCTCTTTTTCTGGACATATTTGCGTAGTTCCCCAGTGATGAGGGAATGGGAGGCAGGTATCCATATATAAAAAAATGCTGTCATGCCTCTTTTTAGTTTTCAGAATGTACTTCTAATAAAATCAAACTCATTCTTACAAAGAAAGCAGAATGCATAGATAAACCATGGAACTCAGAATACAAAGAGCACCCAAAAACAAAATATTCCTATGGCTTGTGAAAGCCTGTACCCACACCCTGGAGTGAAAAGACACTGGTAGTGTACATAAGTTGACAAGGAGGGACTCATCTATTCACTAGATATCATGGAGGAGAGAATGGTTCATAAAACACAAGGACCTAATCCATTACACCACGCTCCATTCTATGCGTACGTGATTATATCCTCAAACAATGAAGAAACACAAAACTAATACAACTTTAGAGAAATAGGAAATTCCAAGAGTTCATATTTGACACTCACCACATGCTTTCTCTTAATCTATTTTTCAGTGACGTATATGATTCATACATGAACATACATAAACTTGATGTGCAGATTAAAACTCATGACCTAACATAATAAAGGGACAGAGAAACATAAAGGGGTCCCATACACACATCTCCATCAGGAAATCAAATTGTGGCTCATTATTTAAAAGTTGGCAAGAGCATCTTTCGAACTCGACTACTAACCATGACGTATGACTCACCTTGGGAATACAGGTCCTCACAAAATGATTATAGTGAAACACATCTCTTTTTTTGATAAATATTAAACTGATAATCCATTTTTCCAATGTGTACATTCCATGGTGTATGGTATATTCATTGATATGAATTATCAATTCAATCATTATTATACCTTTTAAATATCTCTATGAAAATTCTAAATGAGAAAGGAAAACTAGATGAATGAAAAGTAAATTCTTCATTTCTCAATTATTTTGATGTGAGAGCCAAGCTGAGGTGTAATTCTGACTCTCCTTGAACAACTTTTTTTTTGTTTATCTATACATTTAATTGATATATGATCACTTACTACATCATGTGATGAAAGTGAACAATGATGGCTTATTTAAACTGCATGAAAACGACTTTAATTTAAAATTATAAATTGAAATGCACATCAGATGGAAGGAAAATGTAAATTTAGAAGACAACATAAGGTTAGGTTAGATTTATTTATTTATTTATTTTTATTTTTTTGGGGAGAAAAATTATCTCCATTTATTTTGTTTCATATACATCCATAGTTGAATTTTAATACAAAAGAAAAAAAATTAGAATCTGACAAATGTTTACAAAAGAGATATACCTTCAAATAGATTTTACTCATTTTAGCCTGGTGCCGAGTAAATGACAAATTGTACTTAGTTTAGATTTAATGTAATCAATAAGAAATAGATAGTGTGGCACTATGCCTCTAAAGGAAAATAATTAGAGTGTGATAATGACAATAAATTGAAACAAAATTCAAATTATTATATCCCAGGTAGAACACTCAGAAAAAATAATCTCTAAGAATGAACCAATTTTTTTTCATGCAAATTCCTCTTTGGTTTTGCCCACATCTCATTGGAATAAATTAGAACACACAGCAAGATCACTAGGAAAACCATAGAATTTCCAACCAGCAATCCTCATAGCAATGGAATCCAAGGGCACAGGAAGAAATGAGAAAAGAATGAGAAAATATTATCATCTCAATGTAGAGCCATCCTTATCAAAATTCACAAGACATCAGTTACATGCCAGCAAGTGCAATGGAAAGCTTTTCAAGTAACATGTAATTGAACTTTTTGCCTCGTATTTCAAAAGGGGTCCTTCTATTGACCCTGAAATGCCAGAATCATGGTAAGCCTGCCATTGGTACCCAAGGAAAACAGTGAAAAAATTGTTCCTAGCAATTGGACTTGTGTGGCTTTTTTTCCTACTCTACCACAGAGTTCCTAGATGGGTTTTGTGCATACAATGATGCAGATTAATTATTTGGAGCTAGGGCCATGAAGGATGAGCTCTTTTCAAAAGACAGCAACTAAAGAGAAGGCATTGTGAAAAATAAAAAAGAAAGAGAAGGAAATTGGAATAATGCAGAAATGAAGCTAAGCTTGAATTCTCTTTTGAAAAACCCTGAGGTGCTGGTTCAAAGTTAGCAGTAAAAGGGAAAAAATCCAACACTCAATGCATGACTTTGTGGAAAAAGTTAAACCCCAAGAGTCTTTAAAACAGACACAACACATACACATAACTCTCCAGACATGGTGAAGGCAGGGCCTGGATAATCGGTTTTGTGCATCTAGTATACTCTGTGACTGGGGGTGACAATGCCATGAATTTTATCAAGTTCTGTAAGAAACATTACACCCCAGTGTGGTGTGATGCTGAAGGAAATTGGTGAGATTATTCTGACTGAGTGCATCAATGTTTTGTTCATTTACAAATTCTGCAAAGAAATACCTTTTTATAAATGCATGACTGAGGCAGCTTGGATGTGAAAACTTGATATAAAACAGTTTATGATGATATTCTCTTATAGGAAAATTTTGTGTATTAAAAATAAAAACTTTTTAAAAGTTCTCATTGAAAAATGGATCTTAAAAGAATGGTTAAATATCTATTATTGTCCACAAATAAACCTTTATTTAGAGGGAGGAAGGGTTCCACATACTCTGAGAATGCTAACTTGAAATGAATGTTCTTAGCCCTTTAAATAATAAGATTTTAAAAATAAGTGGCTTCAATAATATGAGTGTGCATGGAATGAATTTTTCACATAAATATTTGGAAGAGATTTCCATCGCAATATTTAATGAAATAATATTAAACTACTTCAACATGGACAATAGATATGGGAGGAAAAGTAAATCTTTTCAGTTTTCTTCCACTAATGAATAACATATTTTTAAATTGACAATTCCCTTTAGAACGTTTTACATGACTTTACCAGTGTTTACTTAATGGCTATAAAGGTCCAGGTTCTGTTTCAAGAAAACCAGTCCTCATTTTCTGGACATATTTCAGTTGTTACACAGTGAAGAGAATGTGATGCAGGTACCCATATATAAAAAATTGCTCTCAAGCCACTTTTTTTTTCAGAAAGTACTTCTTCTAAAATCAAACTCATTCTTACAAAGAAAGCAGAATTCATAGATAAACCACGGAACTCAGAATACAAAGAGCTCCCAACTGCAAAATATTCCTATAGCTTGTGAAAAACCCTGTCCACACCATGGAGTGAAAAGGCATTGACAGGCTACATAATTTGAAAAAGAGAGACTCAACTATTCACATGATATCATGTGTGAGAAGAATGTGACAGAAAACACAAGAACCTAATCCATCCACCAGTGTACACCATGCTGCATTCTATGCACACATGATTATAGCCTCCAACATTGAAGAAACACAAAACTAAGCCAACATTAGAGAAATAGGCATTCCAAGCTTTAATGTTTGACACTCACAACACTCTTTCTTTTAATCTCATTTTGGTGTCATATATCAATTCTATATGAACATACACAAACTTGGTGTATAGAGGAAAGCTCATGACCTTTCAAAATAAAATGACATAGTAATTTAATGGGGTCCCATACACACATTTCCAGCAGGAGACTGAATTCTGGTTCATTTTTTAAATCTTTGCCTGACCATCTTTCAAACTTGACTGCTAACGATGATGTATTAATTCACCCTGGGTGTAGGTGTCCTCAAAAAATGACTATTTGAAAAACATGCCTTTTACTGATAAATATTAAAATGATAACCTGTTTTTCCATTGTATACTTTCCGTGGTGTATGGTATATTTAGGGATTTGAATTCATCTCTTCAATAATTATTAAAATTTTCCATATCACTATAGAAATTATAGTAAAGAAAGGAAAACCAGATGAGCAAAAAAGAAATTCTTCCCTTATCAATCCTTTTGATGACACAGCCAAGCAGAGGTGTGTTTCTGACTCTCCTTGAACCAATTTTTGTTCATCTATCAGTTTCATTGATACATGATCACTTACTACATCATGTGAAGAACGTGAACAATGAATGGCATTTTTAAAGATGTTGTAAAAGTCTTTACTTTAAAACTATAAATTGAAATGGACATCAGATTGAAAGAAAATTTAAATTAAAAGAGAATCTAAGGTTAGGTTTTATTTAATATAATCAATGATAAGAAATACATATTATGACATTAATACCTCAAAGAAAATAATTAGTGTGATATTATGACAATAAATTGAAAAAATAAAATTCAAATTATTATATCCCAGGTAGAACACTCAAACAAAATAATCTCTAGGAATGAAATATTTTTTCATGGTAATTCCTCTGTGTTATTGCACACCTCTTGGCATAAATTAGTACACATAACAAGAGTACTGGGAAAACTGTAGTATTTCCAACCAGCAAACCTTATAACAATGGAGTCTAAGGGAAGAGGAAGAAATGAGAAAAGAATGAGAAAATATTGTCATCTCAATGTAGAGCCATCCTTATCAAAATTCACCAGACACCAGATACATCCCAGCAAAGTGCAATGGATAAGTTTCCCATGTTGCATGAAATTGAACTTTTCACCCCGTGTTTCAAAAGTGCTTCCACTATTGAAGACTGAAATGCCAGAATCATGGTCATCCTGCCATTGGTGACCCAAGGAAAACAGCGAAAAATTGATTCCTTGCAACTGGCCATGTGGGGTTTCTTTCACTACTACAACACAGAATTCCTAGATGGGTTTTGGGCATACAATGGCACAGAGTAATTATTTGGAGTTAGGGCCATGGAGGGTGAGCTTTTTTTGAAAAACAACAACTGAAGAGAAATCATGGTGAAAAACAGAAGGAGAAAGAGAAGAGGAGAAAGGAGAAAGAGAAGGAGAATGGAAGAGTGGAGATAAGAAACTAAGATCGAATTCTCTTTTGAACAACCTTGAGGTGCATGTTCAAAATTACCTGTAAAGGGGAAAAAATCCACCAGTTTATTACGACTATGTGGAAACTATTAAAACCCAAGAGTCTTTAAAACAGACACAAGACATACATACAAATCTCCAGACATGTTTGCAAGGCATGGATAAACAGATTTTTGCATATAGTATAGTCTGTGATTGGGGGTGACAATGCCATGATATTTTTTCATGATCTCTAAGAAATATTACACCCCAGCGTGTTGTGATGCTGAAAGAAAATGGTGTGTGTATTCTGACTGAGTGCATCAATGTTTTGTTCATTTACACCTTCTGCTAAGAAATACCTATTTAAAAATGCATGAATGTGGGGTTTGGTGGTGAAAACTAGATATAAAAACAGAAAAGGACGATATTCTATCATAGGTAAATTTGGTATATTAAAACAAAAAAAATAATTTTTAAAAGTTCACATTGAATAATGAATTTTAAAAGTATGGTTAAATATCTATTAGGGACTACAAATAAACCTTTACTTAGAGTAAGGGAACATTTCCACATGCCCTGAGAATGCTAATTGCAAATCAATGTTCTTAGTCCTTTAAAATATTAAGATTTTATAAATTAGTGGCTTCAATGATATGAGTCCATATGGAATGAATTTTTCACATAAATATCTGGAACATATTTTACTCCCAATACTTAATGAAACAATATTAAACTACTTCAACTTGCAGAATCATCATGGGAGTAAAAGATATGCTTCTCAGTGTTTCCTCTTTTTGAATAACACAAATTCAAATTGATAATTTACAGGAGATCATTTTACATGACCTCACCAGAGTTTACTGAATGGTTAGAAGGCTCTAGGTTCTGTTTGAAGAAAACCAGTCCCTATATTCTGGACATATTTGAGTATTTCCCCAGTGCAGAGAGAATGTGATGCGGGTGTCAATATATAAAATTTGCTCTCAGGTCACATTTTAGTTTTTCATAAAGTACTTCATATAAAATCAAACTCATTCTTACAAAGAAAGCAGAACACAGATAAACCCCAGAACTCAGAATACAAAGAGCTCCCAAGTACAAAATATTCCTATGGCTTTTGAAAGTCCTTGCCCACAACGTGAAGTGAAAAGGCAATGGTAGGCTACCTAACTTGACAAAGAGGGATTCAACTATTCACAAGATATCTTGTGGGATAAGAATGGGTAATAAAACCCAAGAACTTAATCCATCAGTAGTGTGCACCATGCTCCATTCTATGCACAGCTGATAATCTCCTCCAACAAAGAAGAAACAGAAAACTAAGACAACTTTAGAGAAGTAGGCAATTCCTAGCCTTCATGTTTGACACTCACACACTCTTTCTCTTCATCTATTTTTCAGTGATGAATATTATTCATACATAAACATATACAAACTTGGTGTGTAGAGCAATACTCATGACCTTATAAAATAAAGGGACTTAGCAACTTAAATGGGTCCAATACACACATATCCAGCAGATAATTGAATTGTGGATCCTTTTTAAAAACTTGGAGAGAACCTCTTTCAAACTGGATTATTAACCATGATTTATGACCCACCTTTGTTGTGCATGTTCTAACAAAATAACTATTTAGAAAAAAAATCTCTTTTATTGATAAATATTAAACCAATAAGCTCTTTTTCAAATCGGTACATTTACTGTTGCATGGTATATTCACAGATGGAATTCCTCTCTTCAATGATTAGTAAACATTTCCTGATTCTCTATGAAAATTACAATAAAGAAAGACAAACCAGATGAACAAAAATAATTCTTCAGTTCTCAATCTTTTTGATGACACAGCCAAGCAGAGGCATATTTTTCATTCTCCTTGAACAATTATTTTATCTGTCATATTTATTGATATATGATCAATTAACACCTCATGTGAAGAATGTGAATAATGAATGGATTTTTTAAAGCTCTTGAAAATATCTTTATTTTAAAAATATAAATTGAAATAGACATCAGATTGAAAGGAAATGTAAATTTAGAAGAAATGTAAGGTTAGGATAGATTTAATATAATCAATGATAAGAAAGAGATCGTATGTCATGAACGCCTATGAAGAAAAATAGTCTGATATGATGACATTAAATTAAATCAAAATTTAAATTATTATATTCCAGGTAGAACACTCAGGCAAAATAATCTCCAGGAATAAATTAATTTCTTTCATGCAAATTCCACTGTGGTATTGCACACATCTAATTGACATAAATTTGTACACATAACAAAATCACTAGGAAAACCATAGTATTTCCAACCAGCAGAACTCATAACAATGGAATCTAAGGTCAGAGGAAGAAATGAGAAAGTATTGTCATCTCAATGAAGAGCCATCCTTATCAAGATTCACTAGACAAAAGATACATCGCAGCAAAATGCAATGGATAAACTTTTCAGGTAACATGAAATTGAACTTTTGCCTCGGATTTCAAAAGGACGCTCACTTGTGGAGCCTGGAACACTAGAATCACGATCATCCTGCCATTGGTGACCCAGGAAAAACTGCAAAGGAATGATTCCTAGAGACTGAACTTGTGTGGCTTCCTTCCCTCCTCCACTGCAGGCATCTTAGAGGGGTTTTGTACATACAATGCTGCAGATTAATTATTTGAGCTCAGGGCATGGATTATAAGCTCTTTAGAAAAGACAGCAACTGGAGAGAGGCACTGTGAAAAGTAGAAAATAAAGAGAAGGAGAATGGAATAATGGAGAATAGAGACTAACCTCGAATTTTCTTTTGAAGAACCAGGAAGAGCTGGTACAATATTAGCAGTAAAAGGAAAAAAATCCACCAGGCAATCTCAACTTGGCAGAATAAATTAAAACCAAAGAGTCTTTAAAACAGACACAACACATAAATACAACTCTCTGAACATGCTGTAGTCAGGGTATGGAAAATCAGTTTTGTGCATATGGTATAATCTGTGAATGGGGATGACAATGTCTTGATAATTTGTACTGATCTGTAAGAAATATGACACCCCAGTGTGGTGTGAAGCTAAGGGAAAATGGTGTGAGTATTCGGAACGAGTGCTTCAATGTTTTGTTATTTCCACATTCTGCTAAGAACTACATATTTAGAAATGCATGAATGTGGGTGTTTGGAGGTAAAAAACAGATATAAACAGATTCGGTTGATATACTCTCATATGCAAATA
This sequence comes from Tolypeutes matacus, assembly GCA_026826555.1. Lineage (NCBI taxonomy): Eukaryota > Metazoa > Chordata > Mammalia > Cingulata > Chlamyphoridae > Tolypeutes > Tolypeutes matacus. The sequence continues at coordinate 1,369,098 of JAKSZT010053857.1, read as the reverse complement.
TGGTATATTAAAAATAAACAAAGACTTTTTTAAAGTTCTCATTGAAAAATGATTTTAAAACAATTGTTAAATATCGATTATCCTCTACAAATAAAACTTTTCATAGTGGCAAAGAATATTTCCAAATATGCTGTGAATGCCAATTACAAATTATAATTCTTAGGCCCTTTAAATAATAAGATTTTAAAAATAAGTAGGTTGAGTGATATGAATTCATGTGGAATGAATTTTTCACATAAATATCTCTTAGAGATTTTCCTCCTAATACTGAAATAATATTAAAGTACTTCAAATTGGAGAATCACAATGGGAGGAAATAATTGTTTCTCTGTGTTTCCTTTGCTTTTGCATAACACAATTTGAAATCGATAATTCAGGGGAGATCATTTTAGATGCCTTCCCCAGTGTTGCCTGAAAGGTTAGAGCATGCCAGGTTCTGTCTCAAGAAATCCAGTCCTGATTTTCTGGACATATTTGTGTAGTTCCTGAATGCAGAGAGAATGGGATGCAAGTATCCATATATAAAACAATTCTCTTATGCCACATTTTAATTTTTCAGAAAGTACTTGGAATAATATAAAATCCATTCTTACAAAGGAAGCAGAAACCACAGATAAATCCTGGAACTTAGATTACAAAAAGCTCCCAACTGAAAAACTTTCCTAAGGCTTGTGAAAGACCCTGCCCACAATCTGTATACAAATGTCACTGGTTGCGTACATAATTTGACAAAGAGACAATCAACTATTCAAAAGATATCATGGGGGAGAATAATGGGTCACACAGTATAAGAACCTAATCCATCAGCAGTGTGAACGGCACTCCATTCTATGCACTCACGATTATAGCCTCCAACAATGAATAAACACAAAACTAAGACAACATTAAAACATTAGGCAATGCCAAACCTTCATGTTTTATACTCATCACACTCTTTCTCTTAATCTATTTTTCAGGGGTGGATATCATTCTTACATAAACTTGGGTTGTAGAGCAAAGCTCATGACCGTACAAAATAAAGGGTCATAGCATCTTAAATGGGTCCCTTACTCACATCTGCAGTGGGAAATCGAATTGTGGTTCATTTTTTAAAACGTGGATGGAGAGACTTTCAAACTTGACTACTAACCATGAGGTATGCCTCTCCTTGGTTGTATATATCATCACCAAATGACTATTTTGAATCACATCACTTTTATTGATAAATATTAAACTGATAACCTGTTATTCTAAAGTGTACATTTCCTGGTTTATGGTATATTCATGGATGTGATTCAATTCTTCAATCATTATTATACCTTTTCAGTATCTCTATAACAATTATAATAAAGAAAGAAAAATCAAATGAGCCAAAAAGAAATTCTTCACTTCTCAATCCTTTTGATGACACAGCCAAGCAGAGGGATTTTTTTGTCTCTCCTTGAACAATTGTTTTGTTTATCTATTATTTTTAATGATAAATGATCCCTTACGACCTCAAGTGAAGAATGTGAACAATGAATGGTTTTGTAAAGCTGTTAGAAAGATCTTTATTTTAAAATTATAAATTGAGATGGACATCCGATTGAAAGAAAATATAAATTTAGAAAGGAATGTAAGGTTAGTTTAGATTTAATATAATCAATGATAAGAAATAGTATGGTACTAATACTAATAAAGGAAAATAATTAGTCTTATATAATAACAATAATTTAAAACAAAATTCAAATTATTACATTCCAGGTAGACCACTGTGACAAAATATTCTCTAGGAATGAAATGATTTTTTTAATGCTAATTCCTCTTTGTTATTACACACATCTCATTGGCTTAAATTAGGAAACATAACAAAATCACTAGGAAAACCATACTATCTCCAACCAACAATCCTCACAACAATGGAATCCAAGGGCAGAGGAAGAATTGAGAAAAGAATGAGAAAGTATTGTCATCTCAATGAAGAGCAATCCTTATGAAAATTCACCAGACACAAAATATATCTCAGGAAATTGCAATGGATAATCTTTACAAGTAACATGAAATTGAACTTTTTCCCCTGGATTTTAAAAGTGCCCCCACTTGTGGAGCCTGGAACTCTAGAATCACGGTCATACTGCAATTGGTGACCCAGGAAATATGGCAAAAACATGATTCCAAACAACTGGCCTTGTATGGGTCCTTTCCTTCCTACACTGCAGGCATCCTAGAGGGATTTTGTCCATACAGTGCTGCAGAGTAATTATTTGGAGCTCAGGGCATGGAAGATGAACTCTTTGGAAAACAAGCAACTGGAGAGAAGACACTGTGAAAAATAGAAAAGAAAGACAAGGAGAATGGAATAATGGAGAATAGAAATTAAGCTTAAATTCTCTTTTGAAGAACTTTGAGGTGCTGTTTCCAAATTAGCAGTAAAAGGGAAAAAAAACAATACCAATTCATGACAATGTGGAAAAAGTTAAAACCCAAGAGTCTTTAAACAGACAGAACACATACATACAACTCTCCAGATATGTTGAAGACAGGGCATGGATAATCAATTTTTGCATATGCTATTGTCTGTGACTGGGGATGACAATGCCATGATATTTTATCTTGATCTGTAAGAAATATTGCACCCCATTGTGGTGTGATGCTGAAGGATAATGGTGTGAGGTTTCTGACTGAGTCCATCAATGTTTTTTTGTTTACATATTCTGCTAAGAAGTACATATTTAAAAATGTATGAATGTGGGGGTTTTGAGGTGAAAACTAGATATAAAACATTAGGATGATATTTTCTCAGTCCCAAATTTGGTATATCAAAAATAAAGAAAATCTTTTTTAATGTTCCCATTGAGAAATGGAGTTTAGAAAAATGGTTAAATATCTAATATCATGTACAAGTAAACCTCTAATTAGAGGGATAGGATGTTTCCTAGTACACTGTGAATGCTAATTGCAAATGAAAGCTCTTAGTCCTTTTAAATAATAAGGTTTTAAAATAAGTGGCTTCAATGATATGACTTCATACGTAATGAATTTTTCACAGAAATATCGGGAACTGATTTTCTTCCTAATAGTTAATGAAATAATATTAAACTACTTCAACTTGGAGAATAATCATGGGAGGAAAAGAAATGCTTCTCAGTGTTTCACTTCACTTTTGAATAACATAATGTTAAATTGATAATTCAAAGGAGATCATTTTACATGACTTCACCAGTGTTTATTGAATGGTTAGAAGGCTTCAGGTTCTGTTTCAAGAAAACAAGTCCTGATTTTCTGGATTTATTTGGGTATTTCCTGAATTCTGAGAGAATGTGATGCAGGTATCATATATAAAACAATGCTTTTATGTTACATTTTAATTCCTCAGAAATTTCTTGGAATAAAATCAAACTAATTCTTACAAAGGAATCAGAATCCACAGATAAACCAAGGAACTCTGAATACAAAGAGCTCCCAACCACAAAATTTTTATACAGCTTGTGAAAGCCGCTGTCCACAACCTGGGGAGAAATTCACTAGTAGTGTACTTAAGTTAACATAGAAAGAGTCAACTATTCTCAAGACATCATGGGGGGGGAGGAATGGGTCATAAAACACAGGAACCTAATCTATCCAGCAGTGTGCACCAAGCCCCATTCTATGCACATGCGATTATAGCCTCCCACAATGAAGAAACACAAAACTGAGACATGTTAGAGAAATAAGCAATTCCAAGGCTTCATGTTTGACACTCACCACACTCTCTCTCTTAATCTATTTTTCCTTGAAGGATAACATTCATACATGAACATAGATAAACTTGGTGTGTAGAAGAAACTCTTGACCTTACAAAGTAAAGGGAAATATCAACTTAAAGGGGTCCATAACAAACATCTCCATCAGAAAATCGATTTATGGTTCATTTTTTAAAAATTGGCCAGAGCATCTTTCAAACTCGACTATTAACCATGGTGCATGACTCACCTTGGTTGTACATGTCCTCACAAGATGATTATTCAGAGCACATCTCTTATATTGATAAATATTAAACTAATAAACTGTTTTTCCAATGTCTACATACCTTGGTGTATGGTATATTCATTGATGTGAATTCATCTCTTCAATCATTATTAAACATTTTCAATAGCTCCATAAAAATTATAACAAAGAAAGAAAACCAGAAGAACAAAAAAGAAATTCCTCACTTCTCAATCCTTTTGATGACACAGTGAAGCAACGGGGTTATTCTGGCTCTCCTTAAACCATTTTTTTAAATCTAGCAGTTAATTGATATACGATCAATTTCCACATCAGGTAAATTGAGTGAACAATGAATGGCATTTTTAAAGCTGTTGAAAAAGTCTCTCTTAAATTTTTAAACTGAAAATGACATCAGATTTAAAGAAAGTGTAAATTTAGAAGGCAATGTAAGGTTAGGTTAGATTTAGTATAATCAATTATAAGAAACAAATAGTATGGCACTAATGCCTATAAAGGAAAAATCTTAGCCTGATATAATGAAGTAAATTAAATCAAAATTCAAATTATTATATTCCAGGTAGAACACAAAGAAAAAACAATCTCTAGCAATGAAATAAATTGTTTTTCTTGCTAATTCCTCTTTGGTATTGCACACATCTCACTGCCATAAATTTGTACACATAATGTGATCATAAGGAAAACCTTACTATTTCCAAGCAGCAATCCTCAGAACAATGGAAGCCAAGGGCAGAAGAAGAAATGAGAAAAGAATGAGAAAGTCTTGTCATCTCAATGAAGAATCATTCATATCAAAATTCTCCAGACGCCAGAAACATCCCAGGAAAATGCAACGGATAAGCTTTCCAAGTAACATGAAATTGAACATTTTCCCCCTGATTTCAAAAGTGCTCCCTCTTGTGGAGCCTTGAAGTCTAGAATCATGGTTATCCTGCCATTGGTGACCCAGGAAATATGCCAAAAAAATGATTCCTAGCAACTGGTCTAATGTGGCTTCTTTCCCTCCTCCACCACAGGGATCCTAGATGGGTTTTGTCAATAAAATGCTGCAGAGTAATTATTTGGAGCTCGAGGCATGGAAGATGAGCTGTTTGGAAAAGACAGCAACTGGAGAGAAGGCACTGTGAAAAACAGAACAGAAAGAGAAGAATGAAATAGTGGAGAAAAGAAACTATGCTTAAATTCTCTTTTGAAGAACTTTGAGGTGCTGTTTCCAAATTAGCCTTAAAAGGAAAAAAATTCAAGAGGCAATTCACGACTATGTGGAAAAAATTAAAACCCAAGAATCTTTAAATAGACACAACACATACACACAACTCTGGATATGTTTAAGGCAGGGCATTTATAATCATTTTTGTTCATATAGTATTGTCTGTAACTGGGGGTGACAATGCCATGGTATTTTACCATGATATGTAAGAAATATTTCACCCCAGTGTTTTGAGATTCTGAAGGAAAATGGTGCCTGTATTCTAACTGAGTGCATCAATATTTTTTTTGTTTACATATTCTGCTTGAAATACATATTTAAAATGTATGAATGTGGAGATTTCGAGGTGAGAACTAGATATAAACACATTAGGATGATATTCTCTCATACGCAAATTTGGTATATTATAAATAAAGAAAAAATTCTTTAACGTTTCTTTTGAAAAATGGATTTAAAAAATGGTTAAATATCTGTTATTGTCTATAAGTAAACCTTTACTTAGAGGGAGAGAATATTTCCACATACCCTGTGAATGCTATTTGCCAATGAAACTTCTTAGCCCTTTTAAATATTAAGATTTTAAAAATAAGTGGCTTCAATGATATGAGTTCTCATGTAACGAATTTTTCACACAGGTATTGGGAACTGATTTTGTTCCTAAAAGTTAATGAAATATTATTGAACAACTTCAACTTGGAGAATAATCATGGGAGGGAAAGAAATGCTTCTCATTGTTTCCCTTGCTTTTGAATAAAAATATTTAAATTTATAATTCACAGGAGATCCTTTTACATGACTACACAGTGTTTATTGAATTGTTAGAAGGCTCCAGGTTCTGTTTCAAGAAAACCCATGCTGATTTTCTGGACATAAATGGGTAGTTCCCAATTAGGGAGAGAATGTGATGCATGTATCCATATATAAAACAATGCTCATGCCAGAATTTAATTTTTCAGAAGGTACTTGGAATAAAATCAAACTCATTCTCACAAAGAAAGCATAATCCACAGATAAACTCTGGAACTCAGAATACAAAGATCTCACAACCACAAAATTTTCCTCTGTCTGGTGAAAACCCCGTGCACACACTGGAGAGAAAAGTCACTGGTTGTCTATATAAGTTGAAAAAAATAGATTCAATGATTCACAAGATATCACGGGGGAGAAGAATAGGTCAGAAAACAAAAGAACCTAATCCATCAAGAGTGTTCACGGCACTCCATTGTGTAAACATGCGATTACAGCCTCCAACAATGAATAAACACAAAATTAAGACTACTTTTTAGTAATAGGCAATTCTAATGCTTCATGTTTGACTCTCACCATGCTCTTTCTCTTAATCTATTTTTCAATGATGGATATCATTTGTACGTGAATATACATAAACTTTGTGTGTAGAGGAAAACTTATGACTTTATACAATTAAGGGACACAGCAATTTAAAGGGGTCCCATGTACACATCTCCAGCAGGAAATCGAAATGTGGTTCATTTTTCAAAAATTGGCCAGAGAATCTCTCAAACTCTACTGCTAACCATGATGTATGATTCACCTTGGAAGTGCATGTCTTCACAAAATGACTCCTTTGATACACATTTGTTTTACTGACAAATATTAAAATGATAACTTGTCTTTCCATTGTGTACATTCCCTGATGTATGGTTTATTCACAGATGTGAATTCCTTTCTTCAATCATTATTATAATATTCCAATATCTCTATAAAAATTATAACAAAGAAAGAAAAACCAGATGAACAAAAATGATATGCTTCACCCCTCAATCCTTTTGATGACACAGCCAAGTAGAGGGTATTTTATGGCTCTCCTTGAACAATATTTTTGTTTACCTATCACTTTTATTGATACATGTTCACTTTCTACATCAGGGGAAGAAAGTGAAAAATGGATGGCTTTTTAAAAGCTGTTGAAAAGGTCTTTATTTTAAAATTATAAATTGAAATCTATGTCAGATTGAAAGAAAATGTAAATTTAGAAGGGAATGTAAGGTTAGCATAGATTTAATATAATCAATGTTAAGAAATTGATAATATTGCACTGACGCCTATAAAGGAAAATAATTATTCTGATGAAATGAAAATAAATTAAAACAAAATTCTAGTTATTATATTACAGGTAGAACACTCAGACAAATAATCTCTAGGAATGAAATAAATTTCTCTTGCTAATTCCTCTTTGGTATTGCACACATCTCATTGGCATAAATTTGTACACATAACAAGGTCACTAGGAAAACCATAGCATTTCCAACCATAATCCTCATAACAATGGAATCCAAGGGCAGAAGAAGAAATGAGAAAAGAATGAGAAAGTATGGCCATCTCAATGAAAAGCCATCTGTATCAAAATTATCTAGACTCCACTTACATCTCAGGAAAGTTCAATGGACAAACTTTTCAAATAACATGAAATTGAGCCTTTTGCTCTGATCTTCTAAAAGCTCCCAATTGTGGAGCCTGAAACACTAGAATCATGGTCATCCTGCCATGGTGACCCAGGAAAAATGGCAAAAAAATGATGCCTAGCAACTGGCCTTGTGTGGCTTCTATCACTCCTCTACCACAGGATCCCAGATGGGTTGTGTCCATACAATGTTGCAGAGTAATTACTTGGAGTTTGGGGCATGGAGGATGAGCTCTTTGGAAAAGACATCAAGTAGAGGGAAGGCACTGAGAAAAATAAAATTAAAGAGAAAGATAATGGAATAGTGGTTTAAGAAAGTAAGTTCAAATTCTCTCTTGCAGAAATTGGGGTGCTGGTTCAAAATTAGCAGTAAAAGGAAAGAAAATCCATGAGTCAATTAACGACTATGTGGAAAAAAATTAACCTGAGAGTCTTTAAAAGAGGGACAACAGAGACACAGCACCCTCCATTCATGTTGAAGCCTGGGCATGTAAAATCAGTTGTGTGCATATAGTATAGTCTGTGACTGAGGGTGACAATGCCATGATATTTAATCGTGATCAGAAAGCAATGTTACAACCCCAGTATGGTGTGATGCTGATGGAAATTGGTGTGAGTATTCTGACTGAGTGCATCAATGTTTTGTTTGTTTATGAATTCTCCAATGTAACACTTATTTTAAAATGCATGAATGTAGTGGTTTGGAGGAGAAAACTAGAAATATTACAGTTTAGGAGGATATTCTCTCAAATTCAAATTTGGTATATTAAAAATAATGAAAAACTTTTTAAATGTTCTCATTGAAAAATGAATTTTGAAAGAATGTTTAAATATTTATTATCGTCTACCAGTAAACCTTTACTTAGATGAAGAGAATGTTTCCACATTCCCTGTAAATGCTATTTGAAAATGAAAGTTCTTAGCCCTTTTAATAAAAAGATTATTAAAATAAGTGGCTTCAATGATATGAGTTCTCATGTAACGAATTTTTCACACAGGTATTGCAAACTGATTTACTTCTCAATAATAGTTAATGAAATAATATTAAACTACTTTAACTGGAGAAAAGTCATGGGAGGAAAAGAAATGCTTCTCAGTGTTTCCCTTGCTTATGAATACAGAATTTTAAATCAATAATTGATGGGAGATCATTTTACATGACTTCACTGGTGTTTATTGAATGGTTAGAATGCTCAAGAAAATGAGTCCAATTTTCAGGACATATTTGGGTAGTTCTGAAGTGCAGAAAGAATGTGATGAAGGTATCTATTTTAAAAACAATGCTCTTATGCCATATTTTAATTTTTCAGAAAGTACTTGGAATAAATTCAAACTCCTTCTTATAAAAGAAGCAGAATTCACAGATAAACCCAAGAACTCAGGATACAAAGGTCTCCCAAATGCAAAATTTTTCTACAGCTTGTGAAAAACCCTGCCCACCCCTGGGGAGAAAAGTCACTAGTAGTGTACATAAGTTGACAAAGAGAGAGTCAACTATTCTCAAGATATCATGGGGTTGAAGAATGGGTCATAAAACACAGAAACCTAATCCATCCAGCAGTGTGCACCATGCCCCATTCTATACACATGCAATTATAGCCTCCCACAATGAATAATCACAAAACTGAGACATCTTAGAGAAATAGGCAATTCCAAGACTTCATGTTTGACACTCACCACACTCTTTCTCTTAATTTATTTTTCCTTGATGGATATCATTCGTACATGAACATACATAAATTGGTGTGTAGAAGAAACTCCTGACCTAACAAAGTAAAGGGACATATCAACTTAAAGGAGTCCAATCCAAACATCTCCAGCAAAAAATCGAACTATGGTTCATTTTTTAAAAGTTGGCCAGAGCATCTTTCAAACTCGACTATTAACCATGATGCATGGCTCACCTTGGTTGTACATGTCCTCACAAAATGACAATTTGGAGCACGTCTCTTATAGTGATAAATATTAAACCCATAAACTGTTTTTCCAATGTCTACATACGTTGTTGTATGGTATATTCACTGATGTGAATTCATCTCTTCAATCATTATTAAACCTTTTCAATAGTTCCATAAAAATTATCATAAAGAAAGAATTCCAGATGAACAAAAATGTAATTCCTCACTTCTCAATCGTTTTGATGACACAGTGAAGCAAAGGGGTTTTCTGGCTCTCCTTGAACCATTTTTTTAAAATCTAGCAGTTAATTGGTATGATCACTTACCACATCATGTAAAGAAAGTGAACAATGAATGGCATTTTTAAAGCTGCTAAAAATTCTTTCTTTTAAAATTTTAAACTGAAAAGGACACCAGATTTAAAGAAAGTGTAAATTTAGAAGGCAATGTAAGGTTAAGTTAGATTTAGTATAATCAATTATAAGAAATAAATAGTATGGCACTAATGCCTAATAAAGGAAAAAACTAACTCTGATATAATGACAGTAAATTAAAACAAAATTCAAATTATTATAATCCAGGTAAAACACTGAGAAACAATAATCTCTAGGAATGAAATAAATTGTTTTTCTTGCTCATTCCTCTTTGGTATTGCACACATCTCATTGCCATAATTTTGTACACATAATGAGATCACTAGGAAATCCTACTATTTCCAACCAGCAATCTTCATAACAATGGAATCCAAGGGCAGAAGAAGAAATGCAAAATGAATGAGAAAGTATTGTCATCTCAATGAAGGGCCATCCATATCAAAATTCACCAGACACCAGAAATATCCCAGGAAAATGCAATAGATAAGCATTTCAAGTACCATGAATTGAATATTTTCCCCCTTATTTCAAAAGTGCTCCCACTTGTGGAACCTTGAACTCTAAATTCATGGTTATCCTGCCATTGGTGACCCAGGAAAAATGGCGAACAAAATGATTCCTAGCAACTGGCCTAGTGTGGCTTCTTTCCCTCCTCCACCATAGGAATCCAAATGGTGTCCATACAATGCTGCAGAGTAATTATTTGGAGCTTGAGGCATGGAGGATGAGCTCTAAGGAAAAGATGGCAAATGGAGAGAAGGCCCTGTGAGAAATAGATGAGAAAGAGAAGGATAATGAAATAGTGGAGAAAAGAAACTATGCTTAAATTCTCTTTTGAAGAACTTTGAGGTGTGGGTTCCAAATTAGCCTTAAAAGGAAAAAAATCCAAGAGGCAATTCAAAACTATTGGGGGAAAATTAAAATGCAATAGGCTTTAAACAGACACAACACATACACACAACTCTCAAGATCTGTATAAGACAGGGCATGTATAATCATTTTTGTGCATATAGTATATTCTGTGACTGGGGTGACAATGCCATGATATTTTATCAAAATTTCTAAGAAATATTGCTACCAAGTATTGTGGGAATCTGAAGGAAAATGGTGCCTGAATTCTGACCAAGTGCATCAATATTTTTTTGTTTATCCATTATGCTTGAAATAGATATTTTAAAATGTATGAATGTGAGGGTTTTGAGGTGAGAACTAGATATTAACACATTAGGATGATATTCACTCATATGCAAATTTAGTATATTAAAAATAATGAAAAAAATTCCTTAACATTCCCATTGAAAAATCGATTTTAAAAGATGGTTAAATATCTGTTATTGTCTACAATTAAAGCTTTACTCAGAGGGAAAGAATGTTTCCACATACCCTGTGAATGCTATTTGCCAATGAAAGTTCTTAGCCCTCTTAATAAAAATAAGTGGCTATAATATATGAGTTCTCGTGCAATGAATTTTCATACAAGTATTGGGAATTGATTTTCTTCCTAAAAGTTAATGAAATATTGTTGAACTACTTCAACTTGGAGAATAATCATGGGAGGGAAAGAAATGCTTCTCATTGTTTCCCTTGCTTTTGAATAACAGTATATTAAATTGATAATTCACAGGAGATCATTTTACGTGACTACACTAGTGTTTACTGAATGGTTAGAAGGCTCCAGGGTCTGTTTCAAGAAAACCCGTGCTGATTTTTTGGAAATAATTGAGTAGTTCCCAAATGGAGAGAGAACGTCATGCACGTATCCATTTATAAAACAATGCTCTTATGCCACATTTTAATTTTTCAGAATGTACTTGGAATAAAATCAAACTAATTCTTACAAAGAAAGCAGAATCCACAGATAAACCCCGGAACTCAGAATACAAAGATCTCCCAACCACAAAATTTTCCTGTGGATTGAGAGAGCCCCTGAACACACCCTGGAGAGAAAAGTCACTGGTTGTCTACATAAGTTGAGAAAAAGGTACTAATGATTCACAAGATATCATGGGGGAGGAGAATGGGTCAGAAAACAAGAGAACTTAATCCATCAGCAGTGTGCATGGCACTCCATTCTATGAACACTCAATTACAGCCTCCAACAATGAAAAAACCACAAAATTAAGACAACTTTTTGGAAAAGGTAACTGTAAGCCTTCATGTTTGACGCCCACCATGCTCTTTCTAATAATGTATTTTTCAATGACGGATTTCATTCGTACATGAACATACATAAACTTGGTGTGTAGAGGAAAACATATGATTTTATACAATAAAGGGACACAGCAATTTAAAGGGGGCCCATACACACATCTCCAGCAGGAAATCAAATGGTGGTTCATTGTTCACAAAAATTGTCCAGAGCATCTTTCAAACTCTACTACTAACCATGATGTATGGCTCACCTTGGAAGTATATGTCTTCACAAAATGACTATTTTGATACACATCTGTTTTATTGACAAATATTAAAATGATAACTTGTATTTCCATTGTGCACATTCCCTGATTTATGGTTTATTCATGGATGTGAATTCCTCTCTTCAATCATTATTAAAACTTTTCAATATCTCTATAAAAATTATAACAATGAAAAAAACCAGATTTACAAAAATTATATTCTTCACTTCTCAATCCTTTTGATGACACAGCCAAGCAGAGGAGATTTTATGGCTCTACTTGAACAATCTTTTGTGTTTACCTATCAGTTTTATTCATTTATGTTCACTTCCTATATCATGTGAAGAAAGTGAATAATGAATGGCTTTTTTAAAGCTGTTGTAAAGGTCTTCATTTTAAATTATAAATAGAAATCGATATCAGATTGAAAGAAAATGTAAATTTAGAAAGGAATGCAAGCTTAAGCTTTTCAAGTAACATGGAATTGAAATTTCTGCCCCAGATTTCAAAAGTAATCCCACTTGTGGAGCCTGGAAAGCTAGAATCACAATCTTCCTGCCTTTGGTGACCCAAGAGAAATGGCAAAATTATGAGTCCTAGCAACTGGCCTTGTGTGGCTTCTTTCCCTCCTCCACCACACGCAACCTAGAGCAACTGGAGAGAGGCACTGTGAAAAATAGAAAAGAAAGAGAAGGAGAATGGAATAATGGAGAAAATATACTAACCTCAAATTCTCTTTTGAAGAATCAGGAAGTTCTGGTTCAATATTAGCAGTAAAAGGAAAAATATTCGCAAGGCAATTCCCAAATTTTTGTAATAAATCAAAACCAGAGTCTTTAAAAGAGACACAACTCATACATACAACTCTCTATAGATGCTGCATGCAGGGGATGGATAATCAGTTTTGTGCATATAGTATAGTCTGTGACTGGGGATGACAATGACATGATAGGGAGGTGTGGGAGGTGGGCAACATGGAAATCCCAGTGGGTTCCATGTAATATTTTGAGTATCTAAGCACCTCTTAATGTATATTTATATATATACATAAATAACATTTTTGTAAGCAAATGCACATATATGCATATATATTTATATATCATTTTGCAAATGTTAGTATGTATTGTGAAAATTTTGATTTTTAACCACAATAAAAAATAAATGAATAAATGAATAAATGAATAATAAATAAATAAATAAATAAATAAATAAATAAATAAATAACAAAAAAAGAAAAAAAGAAGAAATATTACACCCCAGTGTGGTGTGTTGCTGAAGGAAAACGGTGTGAGTATATTGAATGAGTGCATCAATATTTTGTTCATTTACACATTCTGCTAAGACATAGATATTTTAAAATGCATGAATATGGGTGTTTGGAGGTGAAAACCATATATAAACAGATTAGAATGATATTCTCTCATACATAAATTTGGTATATTGAAAATTAAAAAAAGAACTTTTTTAGAGTTCTCATTGGTAAAGGATTTCAAAAGAATCACTAAATATCTATTATCTTCTGCAAATAAATATTTACTTAGTGGGAGAGAATGTTTCCACATACTCTGTGAATGCCAATTGTAAATGAATGCTCTTATAACCATTAAATAAAAAGATTTTAAAAATAAGTGTGTTCAGTGATATGAATTCACATGGAATGAATTTTTCACATAAATAACTGTAAGTGATTTTCCTCTTAATAGCTATTGAAATCATATTAAACTACTTCAACATGGAAAACAGTCAAGGGAGGAAAAAATGATTATCAATATTTCCTCTGCTTTTGAATAACACAATTTTAAATTGTTAATTCAAGGAGATCATTTTATATGATTTTACCAGTGTTTAGTAAGTGGTTAGAAGGCTCCAGGTTTGGTTTCAAGAAAACCATTCCTGATTTTCTGGACATGTTTTGGTAGTTCCCGAGTGCAGAGAGAATGTGATGCAGGTATCCATATATAAAACAATACTCTTACGCCACATTTTAATTTTTCATAAAGCACTTGGAATAAAATCAAACTCATTCTTACAAAGAAAGGAGAATTCACAGACAAACCGCAGAACTCCAAATATAAAGAGCTCCCAACTGCAAAGTTTTTCTGTGGCTTGTGAAAGTCCCTGCTCACACCCTGGAAAGAAAAGGCACAGGGAGTGTAAGTAAGTTGAAAAAAAGGGACTCAACTATTCACAAGATATCACGGGGGAGAAGAATGGGTCATAACCCAGCAGAAGTTAATTCATCAGCATAGAGCTCAGCACTGCATTCTAAGAACATATGATTATAGGCTCCAACAATGAAGAAAAACAAAACTAAGACACCTTAGAGAAATAGGCAATTCCAAGCCTTCATGTTTGACACTCAATACACTCTTTCCCTTCATCTACTTTTCAATGAAATATATCATTCGTACATGAACATACATAAACTTGCTGTGTCCAGCAAATCTCATAACCTTACAAAATAAAGGGACACAGCCACTTAAAGGGGTCCTATACACACAACTCCAACAGGTAATCAAATTGTTGTTCATTTTCAAAAAAATTGGCTATAGAATCTTTCAAATTTGACTACTAACCATGATGTATGACTCACCTTGGGAGTACATGTTCTCACAAAAAGAATATTTTGTTACCTCTCTCTTTTATTGGTAAATATTAGACAGACAATATGCTTTTAAAAGGTGTACATTCCCTGGTGTATGGTATATTCAAGGATGTGATCCATCTCTCAATCAATATTAAAACTTTTCAATATCTCTTTGAAATTTTAATAAAGAAAGAAAAACCAGATGAACAAAAAAACTCTTCACTTCTGAATTCTTTTGAAGACACAGACAAGCAGAGGTGTATTTCTGAAGCCCCTTGAAAATTTTATTTTGGTTATCTATCAGTTTTATTGATATATGATAACATATCACCTCATGTAAAGTTAGTGAAAAATGAATCGCTGTTTTAAAGTTGTTGAAAACGTCTTTATTTTGAAACTACAAATTGAAATGGACATCAGAATGAAAGAAAATGTAAATTTTGAAGGGAAAGTAAAGTGAGGTTTGATTAAATATAATCAATGTTAAGAAATAGATAGTATGACACTAAAGCCTAAAGGGAAAGTAATTAATTTGATATAGTGACAATAAATTAAATCAAAATTTAAATTATTATATTCCAGGTAGAACACTCAGGGAATATAATCTCTAGGAATGAAATGATTTTTTTTCATGCTAATTCGTCTTTGGTATTACACACATACGATAGGCATAATTAGTACACTTAAAAACATCACTAGGAAAACCATAGTATTTTCAACCAGGAATCCTCATAAAAATGGATTCAAAGGGCAGAGGAAGAATTGAGAATAGAATGAGAAAGTATTGTCATCTCAGTTAAGAGTCATCCATAACAAAATACACCACACACCAGATACATCCCAGAAAAGAGCAATGGATAAGCTTTTCAAATAACATGAAATTGAAATTTTAGCCCCGGATTTAAAAAGGGCTCCCTCTTGTGGAGTATGGAATGCTACAATCATGGACATGCTGCCATTGGTGTCCCAGGAAAAATGGCAAAGAAAAAATTATGAGCAACTGGACTTGTTTGTCTTCTTTCCCTTCTCCACCGCAGGGATCCAAGATGGGTGCTGTCCATTCAATGCTGCAGAATAATTTTCTGGAGCTCAGGGCATGTAGGATGATCACTTTGGAAAAGAGAGCTACCTGTAGGAAGGCACTGTGAAAAATAGAAAAGGATGAGAAGGAATGTAGAATAGTGGAGCTAAGAAAATATGCTCAAATTCTCTTTGAAAAACATTGAGATCCTGGCTCAAAGCAAGCAGTAAAAGGAAAAAAATCCACCAATCAATTCATGACTATGTGGAAAAATTAAAACCAAAGAGTCTTTAAAGCAGACATAAAACATACACACAAATCTCCAAACAATTTGAAGGAAGGGCATGGATGAACAGTTTTCTGCATAAAGTATAATCTGTGACTGGGGGAGACAATGCCATGATATTTTTTCATGATCTGTAAGAAATATTACACCCCTGGGAGGTGTGATGCTGAAGGAAAATGGTTTGAGGATTCTGAATGAGTGCATCAGTATTTGTCATTTACACAATCTGCTAAGGAATATATATTTAAAATGCATGAAAAAAAATAAAAATGAATGAATGTGGGTGTTTGGAGGTGAAAAGCAGATATAAAACAAGTTTGGACAATATTCTCTGATAGGTAAATTTGGTATATTAAAAATAAAGAAACACTTCTTAAAATTTCTCATTGAAAAATGGATTTTATTTTATTTTATTTATTTTTTTTTATTTAAATATATATTTTTATTTTTTTATTTTATTTTTTTTTATTTTATTTTATTATTTTTATTATGGGTAAAAATCAAAATTCTCACAATACATACAAACATTTGTAAAATGATATATAAATATATATGCATATATGTGTATTTGCTTACGAAAATGTTATTTTTTATATATATATATACATATATTTTAAGAGGTGCTTAGATTACCTAAAATATTATACGGAACCCACTCGGATTCCCATGTTGCACACCTCCCACACCTCCCACCACATCCAACTTAAAATAATGGTTAAATATCTATGATCATCTACAAATAAACCTTTAAATAGAGGGACAGGTTGTTCCCACATACTCTGTGAATGCTAATTCCATGTGAAAGTTCTTATGCCTTTTAAATAATATGATTATTTTAATAAGTGGCTTCAATGATATGTGATGGTATGGAACTTATTTTTCACATGAATATTTTTAACAGACTTTCCTTCTAATAGTTAATGAAACAATAGCAAACATCTTCAACTTGGAGAAGAGTAATGGGAGGAATAGAAGTGCTTCTCAGTGTTTCCTCTGTTTTTGATTAACACAATTTTCAATTGATAATTCAGAGGAGATCATTTTACATAACTCCACAAGTGTTTACTGAATGGTTAGAAGGCTCCAAGTACTGTTACAAAATACCCAGTCTTGATTTTCTGGATATATACGGATAGTTCCGGTGTGCAGAGACAATGTGATGCAGGTATCCATATGTAAAATAATACTCAAATGCCACATTTTAATTTTCCAGAAATTTCTTGGAGTAAAGACTTGGACTAAAATCAACCTCATTCTTACAAAGAAAGCAGAAGCCACAGATAAACCACGGAACTCAGGATACAAAGAGCTCCTAAATGCAAAATTTTCCAATGGATTATGAAACACCTGCCTACACCCTGGAGCACAAAGGCACTGGAAGGGTACATAAGTTGACAAAGAAGGACTCAGTTATTCACAAGTTACCTTGTGGGAGAAGAATGGGTGATAATAAACAAGAACTGAAACTACCAGCACTGTGCACCACGCTCCATTCTTTGCAAATGTGAATATTACCTCCAAAAACAAAGAAACACAAAACTAAGACAACTTTAGAGAAATAGGCAATTCTGAGCCTTCATATTTGACACTATCACACTCTTCATCTTAATCTATGTTTCAGTGATGAATACCATTCATACATGAACATACATAAATTTGGTATGTAGAGCAAAACTCATGAACTTACAAAATAAAGGGACCCAGCAACTTAAAGGGGTTCCATACACACATCTCAGCAGGAAATCATTAAGTGGCTCATTTTGTAAAACTTGGCCAGAGCATCTTTCATACTTGAATACTAACCATGAGGTATGACTCACCTTGGGTGTACATGTCCTCACAAAATGACTATTTTGAAACACATCTCTTTTGTTGATAAATATTTTAAAAATAACCTGTTTTTTCAATGTGTACATACACAGGTGTATGGTATATTCACGGAGGTGAATTCATCTCTTCAATCATTATTAACCCTTTTCAATATCTACATGAAGTTATAATAAAGAAAGAAAAACCAGATGAACAAAAAAGAAAATTTTCACTTCTGAATCCTTTTGATGACACAGCGAAGCAGAGGCGTATTTCTGGCTCTCCCTGAAAAAATTATTTTGTTTTTCTTTCAGTTGTATTGATATATGATTGCTTACCACCTCATGTGAAGAAGGTGAACAATAAATGGCTTTTTAAATCTGTTGAAAAGCTCTTTATTTTAAAACTACAAATTGAAATGGACATCAAAATGAAAGAAAATATAAATTATGAAGGGAAATTAAGGTTAGGTTTCATTTAATATAATCAATGATAAGAAATAGATAGTATGGCACTAATGTCTAAAATGAAAATAATTAGTTTGATATAATGACAATCAATTAAATCAAAATTCAAATTATTATATTACAGGTAGAACACTCAGAAAATATAATCTCTATGAATGAAATAAAAATTTATTCCTGCTAATTCCTCTTTGGTATTGCACATATCTCTTGACATAAATTATTTCAAATAACAAGATCATTAAGATAAGCATTGTATTTCCAACCAGCAATCCTCATAACAATGGAATCCAAGGGCAAAGGAAGAAATGAGAAAAGAATGAGAAAGTATCGTCATCTCAATGAAGAGCCTTGTTTATCAAAATTCACCATACCCCTTATACATGCCAGCAAAATGTTATGGATAAGTATTTCAAGTAACAAGATATTGAACTTTTACCCCGGATTTCAAAAGGGATCTCACTTGTGAAGACTGGAACTCTAGAATCACCGTCATCTTGCAATCAGTGAAATAGAACATACGGTGAGTATATGATTCCAAGCAACTGGTCTTCTGTGGCTTTTTTTCCTCCTCCACCACAGGAGTCCTAGATGGGTTTGTCCATAAAATGCCACAGAGTAATTATTTTGGAGCTCATTTCATGAAGGATGAGCTCTTTGGAAAAGAGAGCAACTGGAGAGAAGTCGCTGTGAAAAAATAGAAAAGAAAGAGAAGGAGAATGCAATAGCAGAGAAAAGAAACAAAGCTCGAATTCTCTAATGAAGAACTGGGAAGTGCTCCTTCAAAATTAGCATGAAAATGAAAAAAATTTCACCAGTCCATTCATGACTATGCAGAAAAAATTAAAACCCAAGGGTCTTAATAACATACACAACAAATACACAAATCTCCAGACATGTTGAAGTCAGGCCAAGGATAATCAGTTCTGTGCATATAGTATAGTCTGTGACTGGTGGTGCCAATACCATGATATTTTTATCATGATGTGTAAGAAATATTAAACCCCAGTGAAGTGTGATACTGAAGGAAAGTGGTGTGAAGATTTTGACCTAGTGTATTAATATTTTCTTTGTTTACACATCCTGCTATGGAATACAAATTTAAAAATGCATGAATATGAGGGTTTGGATGTGAAAACTAGATATGAAACAGATTAAGATGATTTTCTCTCATATACACATTTGTTATATTAAAAATAACAAAAAACTTTTTAAAAGTTCTTGTTGATAAATGGATTTTAAAAGATTGGGTAAATATCTATTATCATCTACAAATAATCTATACATAGAGGGAGAGGATGTTTCCACATACCCTGTGAATGCTAATTGCATATGAATGTTCTTCGCCCTTTTAAATAATAAGATTTTAAAAAGAAGTGGCTTCTATGATATGAGATGAGTGGAATGAATTTTTCACACACATATCTGAAACAGATTTTTTTCCTAATAGTTAATGAAATACTATCAAGGCAGTTTAACTTGGAATATAGTCAAGGGAAACAAAGAAATGTTTCTCAGTGTTTCCTCCACTTTTGAATAACACAATTTTAAATCTATTATTCAAGGAGGTCACTTTACATGATTTCAACAGCATTTAGTGAGGGGTTAGAAAGCTCTGGGTTCTGTTTCAAGAAAACCAGTCCCCACTTTCTATACATATTTGGGTAATTCCTGAGTGCAGAGAGAATGTGATGCAGGTATCCATATATAAAACAATACCCTTATGCCACATTTTAAATTTTCAGAAATTATTTGGATAAAATCAAATTCTTTCTTAAAAGAAAACAGAATCCACAATAAACCCCAGATCTCAGAATACGAAGAGCCCCCAATTGCAAAATTTTCCTATGACTTGTGGAAGACCCTGCCCACACCCTGGAGTGAAAAGACACTGGTAGGGTTCATAAATGGTCAAAGAGGGATTCACCTATTCATAAGACATCATGGGGGAGAAAAATGGTTCTCAAAACAGAAGAACCTAATCCATCCAGCTGTGTGAACCGCACCACATTCTATGCAATCACGATTATAGCCTCCAACAATGAATAAACCCAAAACCAAGACAAGTTTAGAGTAATTGAAATTCCAAGCCTTCATGTTGGATACTCATCACACTCTTTCACTTAATCTATTTTCAGTGATGGCTCTCAATCTTAGATGAACATAAATAAACTTGATGTGTAGAGCAAAGCTCATGACCTCACAAAAAAAAGGGTCATAGCTACTTAAATGTGTCCCATACACACATCCTAAGTGGGAAATCCAATTGTGGTTCATTTTTTAAAACTTGGACAAAGAATCATTGAAACTCGACTGTTAACCATCATGTATGACTCTTCTTGATGACTATTTTCAAACACATTACTTTTAGTGATAAATATTAAACCGATAACCTCTTTTACCAAAGTGCACATTTCCTGGTGTATGGTATATCCAAGGATGTGATTCATCTCTTCAATCATTATTTTAACTTTTCAGTATCTCTGTAAAATTTATAATAAAGAAAGAATAAACAGATAAACAAAACAGAAATTCCTCACTTCTCAATCATTTTGATGACACAGCCAAGCAGAGGAGATTTTTTTTGGCTCTCCTTGAACAATTTTTTAAAATCTATTACTTTTAATGATATATGATCCCTTACCACCTGATGTGAAGAATGTGAACAATGAGTGGATTTTTTATAGCTGTTGGAAAGATCTCTATTTTAAAATTATTAATTGAAAAGGACATCAGATTGAAAGAAAATGTAAATTTAGAAGGGAATGCAATGTTAGGTTAGATTTAATATACTCAATATTAAAGAAATACATAGTATGCCACTAATGCCAAGAAAGGAAAATATTTACTCTGATATTATGACAAAAAATTAAAACAAAATTCAAATTATTATATTCCAGGTAGAACAGTCTGGCAAAATAATCTCTGGGAAAGAAATGATTTTTTTTTCATGCTGATTCGTCTTTGGTATTGCACACATCTAATGGGCATAAATTAGTACACATTACAAGGTCACTAAGAAAACCATAATATTTCGAACCAGCCATCCTCATACCAATGGAATCCAAGGGAAACAGAAGAAATGAAGAACAATTGAGAAAGTATTGTCATCTCAATGACGAGCCATCCCTATCAAAATGCACCAGACACCAGATGCATCCCATCAAAGTGCAATGAATAAGCTTTTCAAGTAAGATGAAATAGAAATTTTTGCCCCAGATTAAATGAAGTGCTCCTTCTTGTTGAGCCTGGAAGGATAGAATCACGGACATGCTCCCATTGGTGACCCAGGAAAAAGAGCAAGAAAAATTACCAGCAACTGGCCTTGTGTGGCTTTATCCCTTCTCCACTACAGGGATACCAGATGAGTTTTATCCATTCAATGCCAGAGAATAATTATTTGGAGCATGGGGCATGGAGGATGAGCTCTTTGGAAAAGACAGCAACCTGAGAGAAGGCACTGTGAAAAACAGAATACATTGAAAAGGAGAATGGAATAGTGAAGAAAATAAATTAAGCTCGAATTCTCTTTTGAAGTACCTTGAGGTGCTGTTTCTCAATTAGCAGTAAAAGGAAAAAAATCCACCAGTCAATTCACGACTATGGGAAAACAATTAAAAATCAAGAGACTTTAAATCAGACACAACACATACACACAACTCCCCAGACATGTTGAAGGCAGGGCATGGATAATCAGTTTTGTGTATATAGTATAGTCTGTGACTGGGGGTGAAAATGCCATGATATTTTAACATGATTTGTAAGAAATATTACACCCCAGGGTGGTGTGATGCTGAAGGAAATTGGTGTGACTATTCTGATCGAGTGCCTCAATGTTTTGTTCATTTACAGTATCTGCTAAGATATATATATTTAAAAAGGCATTAAAAATAAAAAAGAATGAATGTGGGTGCTTGGAGGTGAAAAGTAGATATAAAACAGATTTGTACTATATTTTCTCATATGCAAATTTCGGATATTAAAAATAAAGAAACACTTTTTAAAAGTTCTTGTTGAAAAATGGATTTTAAAAGAATGGTTAAATATCTATGATCATCTACAATTAATCCTTTACTTATAGGGACAGAATGTTCCATCATACTCTGTGAATGCTAATTCCAAATGAATTTTCTTATCTCTTTTAAATAATAAGATTTTAACAATAAGTTGCTTTAATGATAAGAGTTCGTGTGGAATGAAATTTTCACATAAATATCTTTAACAGACTTTCCTCCTCATAGTTAATGAAATAATATCAAACTACTTCAACTTGGAGAATAGTAATGGGAAGAATAGAAGTGCTTTTCAGTATTTCCCCCACTGTAGATTAACACAATTTTAAATTGATAATCCACAGAAGATCATTTTAAATGACTTCACCAGTGTTTACTGAATGGTTAGAGGGCACCAGGTACTGTTACAAAAAAAAAAAAAAAAAAAAAAAACAGTGCTGATTTTCTGGACAAATTTGGATAGTTCCAGAGTGCAGAGAAATGGGATGCAGGTATCCATACATAAAATGAGAATCTTATGCAACATTTTAATTTTTCCAAAGTTCTTCAATTAAAGATTTGGAATAAAATCAACCTCATTCTTACAAAGAAAGCAGAAGCCACAGATAATCCCTGGAACACAGAATATAAAGAGCTCCTAACCAAAAAATTCTCCTATGGTTTGTGAAAGCCTCTGTCCACACTGTGGAGTGAAAAGGCACTGGTAGGGTACATAAGTTGACAAATAGCGACTCAACTATTCACAAGATAAAATGGGGGAGAAGAATGGTGATAAAAAACATGAACATAATTCACCAGCAATGTGCATGACACTCCATTCTACGCATGCGTGTTTGTAGCCTCCAACAATGAAGAAACACAAAACTAAGACTTTAGAAAAATAGGCAATTCCTAGTCTTCATGTATGACACTCACCACACTCTTTCTCTTAATCTCTTTTTCGGTGACAGATATAATTCATACATAAACATACATGAACTTGGTGCAGAGCAAAACTCATGACCTTACAAAATAAAGGGACATAGAAACTTAAATGGGTCCCATAGACACATCTCCCATGAGAAATTGAATTGTGATTGCCTTTTTAAAACATAGACAGAGTATCATTTAAACTTGACTACTAACCATGATTTATGATTCACCTTGGTTATGCATGTTCTAACAAAATGACTTTTTAGAAACAAATCCCTTTTCTTGATAAATATTAAACCAATAAGCTGTTTTTCCAATGGGTATATTTCCTGTTGTATGGTATAATCACGGATGGGATTCACCTCATCAATGATTAATAAACATTTTCTGCATCTCTTTAAAAATTACAATAAAGAAAGACAAACCAGATGAACAAAAATTAATTCTGCAGTTCTCTATCCTTTTGATGACACAGCCAATCAGAGGTATATTTCTGGCTCTCCTTGAACAATTATTTTGTTTATCTATCACTTTTATTGATATATGATCACTTACCACCACATGTGAAGAATATGAATAATGAATGCAGTTTTTAAAGCTCTTGAAAAGATCTTTATTTTAAAATTATAAATTGAAATAGACATCAGATTGAAAGAAAATGTAAATTTAGAAGGGAATGTAAGGTTAGTTTAGAATTAATATAATCAATGATATGAAAAAGTATGTCATGAACGCCTATGAAGGAAAGTAATTAATCTGATATGATGGCAATAAATTAAATCAAAATTCAAATTATTACATTCCAGGTAGAACACTCAAGCAAAATAATCTCCAGGAATAAATTAATTTTTTTCATGCTAATTCCACAGTGGTATTGCACACATCTAATTGACATAAATTAGTACACATAACAAAATCACTAGGAAAACCATATTATTTTCAATCACCAAAACTCATAACAATGGACTCTAAGGGCAGAGGAAGAAATGAGAAAATGAGAAAGTATTGTCATCTCAATGAAGTGCCATCCTTATCAAGATTCACCAGACAACATATACATCACAGCAATGTGCAATGGATAAATTTTTCAAGTAACATGAAATTGAACTTTTGCCTCAGATTTCAAAAGGACGCTCCCTTGTGGAGCCTAGAACGCTAGAATCACGATCATCCTGCCATTGGTGACCCAGGAAAAACTGCAATGAAACGATTCCTAGAAACTCACCTTGTGTGATTTCCTTCCCTCCTCCACCGCAGGCATCCTAGAGGGATTTTGTATATACAACGCTGCAGATTAAATATTTGAAGCTCGGGGCATGGATGATGAGCTCTTTAGAAAAGACAGCAACTGGAGAGCAGCAGTGTGAAAAATAGAAAAGAAAGAGAAGGAGAATGGAATATTGGACAAAAGGAACTAACCTCGAATTATCTTTTGAAGAAAGAGAAAGAGCTGATTCAATATTAGCAGTGAAAGGAAAAAAAAATTACCAGGGAATTCTCAACATTGTGGAATAAATAAAAACCAAAGAGTCTTTAAAACAGACACAACACATACATAAAACTCTCTAGACATGCTGGAGGCAGGGCATGGATAATCAGTTTTGTGCTTATAGTATAGTCTGTGACCGGGGATGACATTGATGTGATATTTTGTAATGATCTGTAAGAAAAAGTACACCTTAGTGTCATGTGATGCTGAAGGATAATGGTGTGAGTATTCTGTACACGTGCATCAATATTTCTGCGAAGAAATACATATTTAAAAATGCATGAATGTGGCGGTTTGGTGGTTAAAAAGAGATATAAAACAGATTAAAATAACATTCTTTCATAAGGAAATTTGGTATATCGAAAATTAAAAAGAAACCTTTTTAAATTTCTCTTTGAAAAAGAATTTTAAAAGAATTGTTAAATATATATTATCCTCTACAAATAAACCTTTACTCATTGGGAGAGAATTTTTCCACATACCATGTGAATTCCAATTGTCAATGAAAGCTATTAGGCCCATTAAATAAAAAGATTTAAAAAATAAGTAGGTATGGTATTATGAATTCACATGGAAGGAATTTTTCACATAAATATCTGGAAAAGATTTTCCTCCTAATATTTATTGAAATCATATTAAACTACTTCAATTTGGAAAATTATCAAGGTAGGAAAAAATACTTCTCAGTTTTTCCTCCACTTTTGAAAAGCACAATTTTAATTCGTTAATTCAAGGAGATCATTTTACATGATTTCTCCAGTGTTTAGTAAGTGGTTAGAAGGCTCCAGGTTTGGTTTGAAGAAATCAAGGCCTGATTTTCTGAACATATTTTGGTAGTTCCTGAGGGCAGAGAGAATATGATGCAGGTATCCATATATAAAACAGTACTTTTATGCCACAATTTAATTTTTCAGAAAGCACTTGGAATAAAATCAAACTCATTCTTACAATGAAAACAGAATCCACAGATAAACCCCCAAACTCAGAATACAAAGAGATCCCAATCGCAAAATTTTCCTATAACTTTTGTAATCCCCTGCCAACACCCTGGAGCAAAAAGGCCCTGGTAGGGTACACAAATTGACAAAGAGGGACTCACCTATTCACAAGATATAATTGGAGAAAGAATGATCACAAAACATAAGAACCTAATCCATCCAGCAGTGTGAGTTGCACTCCATTCTGTGCACTCATTTTTATAGCCTCCAAGAATGAATGAACACAAACTAAAACCCCATTAGAGTAATAAGCAATTCCAAGTCTTCATGTTTGACACTCATCACACTCTTTCCTTTAATCTATTTTTCAGGGATGGATTTCATTCTTCCAGGAACATACATAACCTTGGTGTGTAGAGAAAAGCTCATGACCTTACAAAATAAAGGGTCATAGCAACTTAAACGAGTCCCATACACACTTCTACAGTGGAAATCGAATTATGGTTCATTTTTAAAAACTTGGACATAGGATCTTTCAAACTCGACTACTAACCATGATGTATGACTCTACTTGGTTGTATATTTTGTCACACAATGACTATTTTGAAACACACCTCTTTCATTGGTAAATATTAGACAGATAATGTTTTTCAAATGTGTACATTCCTTGGTGTATGGTATATTCACGAATATGATTCATCTCTTCAATCATTGTTAAAAGTTTTCAATGTCTCCGAAATTGTAATAAAGAAAGAAAAAACAGATGAACGAAAAGAATTTCTTCACTTCTCACAACTTTTGATGACACAGCCAAACTGAGGCATTTTTTTGCCTCTCCTTGACCAATTTTTTTTGGATTATCTATTATGTTTAATGATATATGACAACTTACCAACTCATATGAAGAATGTGAACAATGAATGGATTTTTAAAAGTTGTTGTAATGATCTTTATTTTAAAATTATAAAATGAAATGGACATTGGAATGAAAGAAAATGTTAAATTAGAAGGGAATGTACGGTTAGGTTAGATTTAATATAGTCAGTGATAAGCAATAGATAGTATGGCACTAATGCCAAAAAAAGGAAAATAATTAGTCGGATAAAATAACAATAAATTAAAACAAAATTCATATTATTATATTCCAAGTAGAACACTCAGGCACAATAAGCTCTAGGAATGAAATGATTTTTTTTTTTCATTCTAATTCCTCTCTGGTATTGCACACATCTTTTGGGCACAAATTAGTACACATAGCAAGATCACTAGGAATACCATACTATTTCCAACCAGCAATCCTCGTAACAATTGAATCCAAGGGCAGAGGAAGAAATGAGAAAAGAATAAGAAAATATTGTCATCTCAATGAAGAGCCATCCCCATCAAAATTCACCAGACACCAGATACATCCCAGCAAATTGTAATGGGTAAGATTTTCAGGTAACATGATATTGAAATTTTAGCCCTATATTTAAAAAAGGGCTCCCTCTTGTGGAGCATGGAATGCTACAATCATGGACATGCTGTTATTTGTGGCACAGGAAAAATGGCAAAGAAAAAAAATTTGAGCAACTGGCATTGTGTGGCTCATTTCACTTCTCCACCACATGGATCCAAGATGGGTCTTGTCCATTCAATGCTGCAGGATAATTATTTGGAGCTCGGGCATGGAGGATGAGCTTTTTGGAAAATAAAGCAACCTAGTGGAAGACACTGTGTAAAATTGAAAAGAAAGAAAAGGAGAATGGAATAGTGGAGTAAAAAGACTCATCTCTCATAATCTTTTGAAGAACCTTGAGGTGCTGGTTCAAAATTTGCAGTAAAAGGGAAAAATATCCACCAGTCAATTCACGACTATGTGGAAACAATTAAAAGCCTAGAGTCTTTAAAAGAGACAGAACAGATACACCCAACTCTCCAGACAAGTTGAAGGAAGGGCATGGATTATCACTTTTCGGCATATAGTATAATCTGTGACTGGGGTAGACAATGCCATGATATTTTTCCATGATTTGTAAGAAATAACAACCCAGTGTGGTGTGATATTGAAGGAAAATGATGTGAAGTTTCAGACCAAGCGCATCAATGATTTTTTCGTTTGCACATTTTCCTAGGAAACACATATTTAAAAATGTATGAATGTGGGGTTTGAAGGTGAAAATTATATATAAACAGGTTTGGATGATATTCTCTCATATGCAAATTTGGTATCTTAAATTTAAGGAACACTTTTAAAAGTTCTCATTTAAAAATGGATTTTAAAAGAATGGTTAGATATCAATGATCTTCTACAAATAAACATTTACTTAGATGGACAGAATGTTCCCACATACTCTGTGAATGCTTACTGCAAATGAAAGTTCTTACCCCTATTAAATAATAAGATTTTAATAATAAGTGGCTTTAATGATATGAGTTCATGTTCGATGGATTTTTCACGTAAATGTCTTTATCAGATTTTCCTCCTTAAAGTTAATGAAATAATATCAAAGTATTTCAACTTGGAGAATAGTAATGGGAGGAATGGAAGTGATTCTAAGTGTTTCCTCTGCTTTTGATTAACACAATTTTAAATGGATAATTCACAGGAGATCATTTTGCATGACTTCACCAGGGTTTACTGAATGGTTAGAAGGCTCTAGGTACAGTTTCAAAAAAACCAGTCCTGCTTTTCTGGACATATATGGATAGTTCCAGAGAGCAGAAACATTGTAATGCAGGTATCCATATATAAAACAATTCTCTTATGCCACATTTTAATTTTTTCAGAAAGTTTTTGGGATAAAGACTTGGAATAAAATCAACCTCATTTTTACAAAGAAAGCAGAAGCCACAGATAAACCCCAGAACTCAATATACAAAGAGCTCTTAACTGCAAAATTTTCCTATGGCTTTTGAAAGCCCCTGCCCACAACCTGGATTGTAAAAGACCAGGTAGGGTACATAAATTTACATAGAGGGACGCAACTATTCACAATATATCATGGGAGAGAAGATTGGGAGGTAAAAATTAGTAACCTAATCCACCAGCTGTATGCACCGTGCTCCATTCTATACACACACAGTTATGGCCTCCAACAATGAAGAAACACAAAGGCAACTTCAGAGAAATAGGAAATTCGAAGCCTTCTTGTATGACACTCACCACACTCTCTCTATTTTTCAGTTACATATACCATTTGTACATTAACATACATAAAATTGGTGTGTAGAGCAAAACTCTAAGACTTACAAAATAAAGGGACATAGCAACTTAAAGGGTCCTATAAACACATCTCCAGCAGGAAACCTAATTGTGGCTCATTTTTAAAAACTTGGCCAGAGCATCTTTCAACGTCGACTACTAACCATGATGTATGATCCACCTTGGCTATACATGTCCTGACAAAATGACTATTTTGAAACACAGCTCATTTATTGATAAATATTAAACCACTAAGCTCTTTTTCAAATGGGTACATTTACTTTTCTATGGTATATTCACAGATGGAATTAATTTCTTCAATGATTAATAAACATTTTCTGCATCTCAATAAAAATTACAATAAAGACAACCAGAGGAACAAAAAAATTCTTCAGTGCTTAATCCTTTTGGTGACACAGACAAGCAGAAATGTATTGCTTGCTCTCCTTGAACAATTAATTTATCTATCACATTTATTGATATACGATCACTTAACACCTCATGTGAAGAATGTGAATAAAGAATGGAGATTTTTAAAACTCTTGAAAAGATCTTTTTTTAAAAATTATAAATTGAAATAGACATGAGATTGAAAGAAAATGTAAATTAAAGTAGGAATGTATGGTTAGGTTAGATTTAATATAATCAATGATAAGAAACAGATAGTATGTCACAAACACCTATGAAGGATAATAATTAGTGTGATATGATGACAATAAATTAAATCAAAATTTAAATTATTATATTCCAGGTAGGACTCTCAGGCAAAATAATCTCCAGGAATAAATTAATTTTTTTCATGCTAATTCCACGGTGGTATTGCACACATCTAATTGACATAAATTAGTACACATAACAAAATCACTAGGAAAACCATAGTATTTCCAATCACCAAAACTCATAACAATGGAATCTAAGGGCAGTGGAAGAAATGAGAAAAGAATGAGAAAGTATTGTCATCTCAATGAAGAGCCATCCTTATCTAGATTTACCAGACAAGAGATACATCACAGCAATGTGCAATGGATAAAATTTTCAAGTTAAATGAAATTGAACTTTTGCCTCATATTTCAAAAGGATGCTCACTTGTGGAGCCTGGAACGCTAGAATCATGATCATCCTGCCATTGGTGACCCAGGAAAAGCTGCCAAGAAATGATCCCTAGAAATTGACCTTGTGTGGCATCTTTCGTCCTCCACCGCAGGCATGCTAGAGGGCTTTTGTACATAAAACACTGCAGACTAATTATTTGGAGCTTGGGGTATGGATGATGAGCTCTTTAGAAAAGACAGCACCTGGAGAGAGGGCCTGTGAAAAATAGAAAAGAAAGAGAAGGAGAATGGAATAATAGAGAAAAGAAACTAACCTCAAATTATCTTTTGAAGAACCAGAAAGAGCTGGTTCAATATTAGCAGTATGAGGAAAAAAAATTCACCAGGCAATTCTCAATATTGTGGAATAAATTAAAACCAAAGAGTCTTTAAAACAAACACAACACATACATAAAACTCTCTAGACATGCAGCAGGCAGGGCATGGATAATCAGTTTTGTGCATATACTATAGACTGTGACTGGGGATGACAAGGATGTGATATTTTGAAATGATCTGCAAGAAAATGTATACCCTAGTGTCATATGATGCTGAAGGAAATGGTGTGAATATTCTGAACGTGTGCATCAATGTTTTGTTCATTTACACATTCTGTGAAAAAAATATGCATTTAAAAATGCATGAATGTGGGGGTTGGAGGTGAAAAACAGATATAAAACAGATTAAAATGATATTCTCTCATACACAAATTTGGTATATCAAAAATTAAAAAAAAAAACTTTTAAAATTTCTCTTTGAAAAAGGATTTTAAAAGAATTGTTAAATATCTATTATCCTCTACAAATAAACCTTTACTTAGTGGGAGAGAATGTTTCCACATACTCTGTGAATGCCAATTCTCAATGAAAGTTCTTAGACCCATTAAATAAAAGTATTTAAAAAATAAGTAGGTTCAGTGATATGAATTCTCATGGAAGGAATTTTTCACATAAATATCTGGAAGAGATTTTCCTCCTAATAGTTATTGAAATCATATTAAACTACTTCAACTTGGAAAATCATCAAGGTAGGAAAAATTGCTTCTCAGTGTTTCCTCCACTTTTGAATAACACAATTTTAATTCGTTAATTTAAGGAGATCATTTTAAATGATTTCAACAGTGTTTAGTAAGTGGTTAGAAGTCTCCAGATTTGGTTGGAAGAAAACAATTCCTGATTTTCTGGACATATTTTGGTAGTTCCCAAGTGCAGAGAGAATGTGATGCAGGTATCCATATATAAAACAGTACTTTTTTGCCACATTTTAGTTTTTCAGAAATCACTTGGAATAAAATCAAACTCATTCTTACTAAGAAAGCAGAATCCACAGATTAACCCCAGAACTCACAATACAAAGAGATCCCAAACGAAAAATTTTCCTGTGACTTGTGCAATCCCCTACCCACACCCTGGAGCATAATGGTCTTGGTAGTGTACATAAATTGGCAAAGAGGGAGTTACCTATTCACAAGACATAATTGGGGAGAAGAATGGTTCACAAAACATAAGAATCTAATCCATCCAGCTGTGTGAACCGCACTCCATTCTATGCACTCATGATTATCGCTTCCAACAATGAATAAACACAAAAGTAAAACAAATTAGAGTAATAGGCAATTCCAAGTCTTCATGTTTGACACTCACCACACTCTTTCCCTTAATCTATTTTTCAGTGATGAATTTCATTCTTATATGAATATACATAACCTTGGTGTGTAGAGAAAAGCTCATGACCTTCCAAAATAAAGCATCATAGCAACTTAACCGGGTCCCATGCACACATCTAGTGTGGGAAATCGAATTATGTTTCATTTTTAAAAATTTGGACATAGGATCTTTCAAACTCGATTACTAACAATGATGAATAACTCTCCTTGGTTGTATATTTCATCTCAAAATGACTATTTTGAAACACACATCTTTGATTTGTATATATTAGACAAATAATATGTTTTTCAAATGTGTATATTGCTTGGTGTATGGTATATTCACGGATGTGATTCATCTCTTCAAGCATTATTAAACGTTTTCAATGTCTCTGAAATTGTAATAAAGAAAGAAAATCCTGATGAACAAAAATGAAATTCTTCACTTCTCAATCCTTTTGATGACACAGCCAAGCAGAGGATTTTTTTCTGGCTCTCCTTGATCAACATTTATTGTTTATCTATTACATTTAATGATATATGATAACTTACCAACTCATGTGAAGAATGTGAACAATGAATGGATTCTTTAAAAGTTGTGGGAATGATCTTTATTTTAAAATTATAAATTGAAATGGACATTAGTTTGAAAGAAAATTTAAATTTAGAAGGAAGTGTATGGTTAGGTTAGATTTAATATAGTCAGTGATAAGAAAGAGAGATTATGGCACTAATGCCAATAAAGGAAAATAATTAGTCTGATAAAATAACAATAAATTAAAACAAAATTCATATTATTATATTCCAGGTAGAAAATTCTGGCAAAAAAGCTCTAGGAATGAAATGATTTTTTTTTTCATGCTAATTCCTGTCTGGTATTTCACACATATTATGGGCATAAATTAATACACATAACAAGATCCTAGGAAAACCATAGTATTTCCAACAAGCAATCCTTGCAACAGTGGAATCCAAGGGCAGAGGAATAAATTAGAAAGAATGAGAAAGTATTGTCCTATCAATGAAGAGCCATCCTTATCAAGATTCACCAGAGAACAGATAGATTGCAGCAATGTGCAATGGATAAATTTTCAAGTAACAGGAAATTGAACTTTTGCCTCAGATTTCAAAATGATGCTCACTTGTGAAGCCTGAAATGCTAGAATCACGATCATCCTGCCATAGGTGTCCCAGGAAAAACTGCATATAAATAATTCCTAGAGATTGACCTTGTGTGGCTTCCTTCCCTCCTCCATGGCAGGCATCCTAGTGGGATTTTGTACATACAATGTTGCAGATTATTTATTTGGAGCTCGGGGCATGGATGATGAGCTCTTTAGAAAAGACAGGAACTGGAGAGAGGCACTGTGAGAAATAGAAATGAAAGATAAGGAGAATGGAATAATGGAGAAAAGAAACTAATCTTGAAATCTCTTTTGAAGAACCTTGAGGTGCTAGTTCAAAATTAAAAGTAAAAGAAAAAAAATCCAACAGCCAATTCACAAGCATGGAGAAAAAATTAAAACCCAAGTGTCTTGAAAACAGACACAAAACATACACACAACTGTCCAGATATGTTGAAGGCAGGGCATGGATAATAAGTTTTGTGTGTATATTAAAGTCTGTGACTGGGAGTGACAATGTCATGATATTTTATCATGAACTGTAAGAAATATTATACCCCAGTGAGGTGTGATGCTGAAGGAAAATGGTGTGATGATTCTTACTTGGTGCATCAATGTTTTGTCTGTTTATTCCTTCTGCAAAGGAATACATATTTAAAAATGCATGAATGTGGAGGTTTGGAGGTGAAAACTAAGTACAGAAAAAATTATGATGATATTCTCTCATACACAAATTTGGTATATTAAAAATAAAGGAATACGTTTTAAAAGATCTCGTTGAAAAATGGATTTTAAAAGAATGATTAAATATCTATTATCGTCACCAAATAAACTTTTACTCAGAGGGAGAGAATGTTTCCATATACCTTGTGAATGCTAACTGCAAATGAAATTCTTAGCCCTTTCAATTAATAAGATTTTTAAAATAAGTTTCCTCAATGATATGTGTTTGCGTTGAATGAATTCACAAAAATATCTGAAACAGATTTTCCTCCTAATAGTTAATGAAATAATATCAAAATATTTCTATTTGGAGTATAGTCATGGGAGGAAATGAAATGCTTCTCAGTGTTTCCCCTGCTTATGAATAACACAAATTTAAATCAATAATTGACAGGAGATCGTTTTACATGACTTCAGCACTGTTTATTGAATGGTTAGAAGTCTAATTACTGTTCCAAGAAAAAAATCTTGATTTTCTGGACATATTTGGGTAGTTCTCGAGTGCAGAGAAAATGTGATGCAGTTATCCATATATAAAACAATGCTCTTATGCCACATTTTATTTTCAAGAAATTACTTGGAATAAATTCAAACTCATTCTTACAAAGAAAGCAGAATCCATAGATAAACCTCAGAACTGAGAATACGAAGAGCTCCAAACTGCACAATTTTCCTATGGCTTGTGAAAACGCCTGCCCACCCACTGGAGAGAAAAGGCACTGGTAGGGTACATAAGTAGACAAAGAGGGACTCAACTAAACACAAGATAAAATGGGGGAAAGAAATGGGTCATAAAACAAAATCCTAATCGATCCAGAAGTGTGCATGGCATTCCATTCTAGGCACATGCAATTGTAGCCTGCCACAATGAAGAAACAAAAACTAAGGCATCTTAGAGAAAGAGGCAATTACATGCCTTCATGTATGAAACTCCCCACACTCTTTCTGTAATCTCTTTTTCATCGATGCATCTCATTCATACATGCACATACAAAAATATGGTGTGCAAAAAAAAATTCATGACCTTACAAAATACAGACACATAGCATCTTATTGGGGACCAATACACACATCTCCAGCATGAAATTGATTTCTGGCTCATTATTTCAAACCTTGCAAGAGCATCTTTCAAATTCGGCTCCTAACCAAGTTGTATGAATCACCTTGGTTGTACATGCCTTCACAAAATGATTATTTTGAAACACATCAACTTTTTATAATAAATATTAAACCTGTTTTTCCAATGTGTACATTCCCTGCTGTATGGTATATTCATAGATGTGAATTCATCTCTTCAATCATTATTAAACCATTTCAATATCTCTAAAAAAATTATAATAAAGAAACAAAAATGAAATAAACAAAAATGAAATTCCTCCCTTCTCATGCCTTTTGATGACACAGCCAAGCAGAGGTGTTTTTCTTGCTCTCCTTGAACAATTTTTTTAATCTATCCGTTTTATTAATATATATGAACACTTACCACCGCATATGAAGAAAGATAACAATGAATAACTTTTTAAAAGATGTTGTAGAGGTCTTTATTTTAAAACTACAAATTGAAATGGACATCAGATTTAAAGAAAATGTAAATTTAGAAGGGAATGTGAGGTTAGGTTAAATTTAATATAATCAATGATAAGAAATAGATAGGATGGCACTATCATCTATAAAGGAAAATACCTAGTCTGATGTAATGACAATAAATTACAATTTTTTCAAATTATTATATTCCAGGTCGAACACTCAGACAAAATAATCTCTTGGAATGAAATAATTTTTTTTCATGCTAATTCCTCTTTGGTATTGGACATATCTCATGGGCATGAATTAGTACACATAACAAGATCATTAGGAAAACCATAATATTTCCAAGCAGCAATCCTCATAACAATGGAATCCAAGGGCAAAGGAAGAAATGAGAAAAGAATGGGAAAGTATGGTCTACTCAATGAAGAGCCATCCCTAGCAACATTCATTAGACATCAGATACAGCACAGTGAAGTGCAATGGATAAGCTTTCAAGTAACATGAAATTGAAAGTTTTGTCCTAGATTTTAAAAAGTACTCCCTCTTGTGGTGCCTGGAACGCTAGAATCACGGACTTGCTGCCATTGGTGACCCAAGAAAAATGGCAAAGAAAAATTATGAGCAACTGACCTTGTATGGCTTCTTTTCCATCTACACCAAAGGGATCCTAGATGGGTTTTATCCACTCAATGCCACAGAATATTTACTTGGAGCTTGGGGCATGGAGCATGAACTCTTTGGAAAAGAGAGCAACTGGAGGGAAGTCAGTGTGAAAAATAGAAAAGAAAGAGAAGGAGAATAGAATATTGGACAAAATAAATTTACCTCGAATTCCCTTTGAAAGAACCTTGAAGTGCTGGTACAAAATTAGCATTAAAAGGGAAAAAATCCAGCAGTTAATTCATGACTAGGTGGAAATAATTAAACCCGAGTCTTTAAAACAGACACAACACATACAGACAACCTTTCAGACATGTTGAAGGCTGGGAATGGATAATCAGTTTTGTGCATGTAGTATAGGCTGTGACTGGGGGTGACAATGCCTTGATATTTTATCATGATCTGTAAGAAGTATTACACCCCAGTGTGGTGTGATGCTGAAGGAAAATGTAGTGAGTATTCTGACCATGTGCATCCATATTTTGTTCATTTACACATTCTGCTAAGAAATACAAATTTAAAAATGTATGAATTTGGGGGTTGAAGGTGAAAATCAGATATAAAACAGATTATGATCATATTCTCTTATATGCAAATTTTGTATATTAAGATTAAAGGAAAAATTTTAAATTCCTCATTGAAAAATGGATTTAAAAAAAGTTTAAATATTTATTATTGTCTACAAGGAAATGTTTACTTAGAGGGAGAGTATGTTTCCACATACCTTGTTAATACAAATTTCAAATGAAAGTTCTCAGATCTTTTAAAAAGTAAGATTTTAAAAAATTAACTGGCTTACATGATTTGAGTTCAGGTGGAATGAATTTTTCACATAAATATTTGGAAGAGATTTTCCTCCTAATATTTAATGAAATAATATTAAACTACTTCAAATTGGAGAATAGACATGGGATGAAAATAAATGCTTCTCAGTGTTTTCTCTGCTTTAGAATAACAAAATTTTAAATTGATAATATACATGAGATCATTTTACATGACTACACAAGTGTTTACTGTATGATTAGAAGGCTCCAGGTTCTGTTTCAAGAAAACTAGTCCTGATTTTCTATACATATTTGGGTAGTTCCCAAGGGAAGAGAGTATGTGATGCACATATCCATATATAAAACAATGCTCTTATGCCACATTTTAATTTTTCAGAAAGTACTTGGAATAAAATCAAACTCCTTCTTACAAAGAAAACAGAATCCAAAGATTAACCCCAGAACTCACAATATAAAGAGCTCTCAACCGCAAAATTCTAAGAACATGTGATTATAGGCTCCAACAATGAAGAAAAAACAAAGCTAAGACAACTTAGAGAAATAGGCAATTCCAAGCCTTCATGTTTAGCACTCAATACACTCTTTCCCTAAATCTACTTTTCAGTGACATATATCATTCATACATGAACATATATAAACTGGCTGTGTCGAGTAAATCTCATGACTTTTCAAAATAAATGGATATAGCATCTTAAAAGGGTCCCATACACACAACTCCAGCAGGTAATTGAAGTGTTGCTCATTTTTTAAAAATTTGGCCAGTGTATCTTACAAACGTCACTACTAACCATCATGTATGGGTCACCTTGGATGTACATGTCCTCACAAAGTGAATATTTTGAAACATATTTCTTTCATTGGTAAATATTAGACAGATAATAAGTTTTTCAAATGTGCACATTCCCTGGTGTATGTTATATTCACCCATGAGATCCATCTCTTCACTCATTATTAAAACTTTTCAATATCACATTGAAATTATAATAAAAAAAGAAATACCAGATGTACAAAAAAAATTCTTCACTTCTAATTCTTTTGATGACACAACCAAACATAGGTGTATATCTGGCTCTCCTTGAAAATTTTACTTTTTTGATTAATCAGATTTATTGATATATTATCACTTACGACCTCATGTGAAGTTAGTGAAAAATAAATGGCTGTTTTAAAGATGTTGAAAAGGTCTTTATTTTAAAACTACAAATTGAAATGGACATCAGAGTGAAAGAAAATGTATTGCATTCTCAATGAGGAACCAACATTATCAAAATTCACAAGACACCAGCTACATCCCAGCTTATTAAATTGGTCAACAATTTCAAGGATCATGATACTGATATTTTCACCCTAGGATCAAAATGGCTCTGACTGTGGAGTCTGGCTATTGAGTACCATGCTAACCCACTCAACTGCCACCCAGGGAATTGGCCTTGGGGGTGGTTTCATAGCCACTAGCAAACCCAGTCTTCTTTCTTCTCCTCCAAGACATGATCATAAATGGGTGTTACCCACAAAAATCCAAAGAAACATTCCTGGGAACTTGAAGCCCTGGAGGGTGGGCCCTTTGCAAAGACAGAATCTAAAAAGGCCTGCTAAATATAGACAGGAAAGGGAAGGAAATGAATGGAATCCTAATGAAAACTAACTCAGTTCTAATTCTCCTGGTCAGTGATTTGTATTGCTGGTACAAAAATAGAAGTAAAACAAAAAATACACTCATCAAATGCAAGAGTATGTGGAAAAATAAAACCATAAGTGACTTCAAAACAGACACATATACAGAGAGCTACACATACACATTGAAGGCGCCGTTTGGGAAACATGTTTTGAACATATTGTATGGAATGTGGCTCATGGTAACCATTCCTTATATTATGTCATGAGCTGGAAGAAATTGGGCACCACGGTTTTGCATGATTTTGGACTTAGGTGGTATCAAAATTCTGAATGAATGCATAAATATATTGGAAGATCTCATTTTATGTTCAGAATAATATATTTATAAAAATAAGAAAGTGGTGGGTTGGAGGAGAAAACAAGACTTGAAATCAATAGAATTCAGATATAACTCACCTTGGGATGATTGGGACTCATATATATATATATATATTTGGAGTATCTAAAATAAAAAAAAAAAAACACTTTTAAGAACAAGGCAAAATACTAATGTTGAAAGAAGGGATCACTATCTCATAATATCTTCGAATAAAATTTTACTTTAGAGAGAAAAAATTATTCCAAAGATACAGTCATTGCTCATTGGAAATGAAAGCATTTTTTTTAAAATTAAACTATTTAAAAACAAGAGGCTACCATGATATGAATGAACACAGAATGCAATTGGGACCTATATTTCTGGGATAGATTTTCCTCTTAATAATTAATAAAATAATATAAAACTACTCTAACTTAGAAAATAAAAATGGGAAGACAACAAATGCTTGTCAGGCTTTCCTCCCTTTAAAATATTTCCAAATTTTAAATTGATCATTCATTGGATATATATTTACATGACTTCAGAAATCTTTACAATATGGTTAGAATCCCCCAGGTTTTGTTACACGTCAGTAGTTTTTATTTTCTTGATACGTATGAATTATTCTCGAGTGCGTAGAGATCATGATGCTGGTGTTCATATAGATATAACTGCTGCTTGTGCATATTCTACATTTTTAGAAATCAATTTATACAAAATCAAACTTATTCTTACAATACAAATGGAATCCACAGAGACACAAATAGAAAGCAAAAGAACTCCAAGTTCAAACAGTCCCCAACCTCAAAATTTCTGCTGAGGATTATGAGAATGGCTAGAACAGACCAGGGCAGAAAAAAACACCTGTAGGATGCATCATATTTTAAAGAGCAGCTCTCCTTTTCACTAGACATCTGCGGGGAGAGGGATGGTTCTTAGAATTGAAGGACATAATCCATGAGGCAGAGTGTACCACCTCTCCATCCCTTGGCACTGGTGATAATAGTATCCAACATGTGAGGGAAAAAAGGAGGATCAGTTTAGAAAGCCAGATGTGTCCAAAACATTTTCTATACTCACATGGCCCTCTTTCTGTTAATTTATTTATTAGAGATGGATAGCATTCATACATGAATATACCAAAAAATAAACGAAGTGCCAAATGTCCAAACGGAGAAAATACAAGGCATAACCACATACAGGTTCCTATTTATCACAGCTCAATCTGGATATTGAATAGTCAGTCATTTTCAAAATCTCGGCAAGAGCATCATTGAAATACAACAAGGAATTGTGATCCATGGCTCACATTATTGTGCATTTACTGGGATCCTCCCAATATTAAAAGAAATCTGTTTTATGGATACATATATGACCAAAATCAAATTCGTTGAAAGTGTACAATCTCTGGTGTTTGATATATCCAGAGAGGTGTGCTATCTTCTCTGATTTCATTATTGAACATTTTCAATGTTGCTATATCAGTAATCATAAAGAAATAAACAGCAGACAAAGTAGAAACTTTTCACCTCTTGATCCCTCTTTTTCCATGGCTGTGCATAGGTGTTATTCTGGCTCTCCATGTCACAAATATTTATTTCTTCATCAAACACTTTTATTGTCACATTGTCATATAAAATGGATATTGGATTGAAAGAAAGGTAAATTTTAAAAGGAACTGTTAGATTGGGTATGATTTAATATAATCCATGATAAGAAAGGGATATATGGGATAAAGACATATAAAGGAAAATTAAAATTAAAATACAATGGAAAATAGTGTAAAAATTCTCATCCTCATATTACAGCTGAAACACTGAGACAAAACTCTCTCTATTTGGAAATGAATTTTTTTTTAAGTCGTGCCATCTCTATTGAGGTAATCATGCTTTCAAAGTAAGAAAGGTTTCATTTTTGGTATTTGCACACTTCCAATTGGCATAAATTAACTTTAATCACAAGATGACTAGTACCACCACAGCATTTACAAACAGGGTCCTGAAAACAAAGGAAGTAAAGGGTAGAGGAAAAATGAGAATACAATGAGATAGTATTGCATTTTCAATGGAGAGCCAACATTATCAAAATTCACCCAACACCAACTCTATCTCAGCTTAGTAAATTGGACAGCCATTTCAAGTGTCCTGGTATTGGTATTTTTGCACTGGGGTCAAAATTGCTCTGACTTTTGAAGGATGGCATGTGAGAATCAAGCACACCCTCTCATTGCACCCAGTGAAATGGCTGTTGGGGAGGTTTCATAACCACTAGCAAACCCTGTCTTCTTTCCTCTCCTCCAAGGCATGTTCAAAGGTGGGTGTTACTGCACAAATCCAAAGAATCATTTCTGGGATCTTGAAGCTGTGGAGTGTGGGCTCTTTGCAAAGACAGCATCTAAAATGGCACTGCTACTTTTAGATAGGAAAGGGAAGGAAATGAATGGAATCTTAGTGAAAAGTAACTGCTCTAATTTTCTTGCCAGTGAAATGTGTTGTTCCAAAAATAGAATTAAAACAAAAAATTCACAAAAAAACAAGAGTGTGTGGAAAATAAAACCAGAAGTGACTTCAAAACAGACTGTCATTATACACAGGGGTATAGATACACGTTGAAGGTGGCATATGGGAAACGGGTTTTGAACATAATTTATGTATGTGGCTCATTGTAACCATTCCTGATATTTTGTCATGAGCTGAAAGAAATTGGGCCTCATGGTTTGGGTGATTTTGGACTTAGGTCATATCATAATTCTGACGGAAGGGATAAATATTTTGGAAGATAACATTTTCTGTTCAGAAAAATGTTTTTTCAAAAATATGGATGTGGTGGGTAGGAGGTAAAAACAAGACTTGCAGTCAATGGAATCCAGATATAACACACTTTGGGATGATAGTCTTTCTTATATATATTTGGAGTACCTAAAATAAAAGTAAAACATTTTTAAGAACTAGGCAAAATACAAATATTGAAGAAGACATCATTATCTAAAAAGATCTCTGAATAAATCTTTACCAGAGAGAGAAATAATTATTCCAGAGATACAGTAATCACTCTTTATAAATTAAACATTTTTTTTTCTTTCAATTAATCCCTTCAAAAACCAGAGGCTACCATGGTATGAATGTCCACAGAATGAAGTTGGGACCTATATTTCTGGACTAGATTTTCAGCTTAGTACTTAATAAAATAATATTAAACTACTCTAACTTGGAAAATAAAAATGGAAAGACAACAAATGCTTGTCAGGATTTCCTCACTTTTCAATATTCCAAATTTTACATTGATCATTCATTGGATATATATTTACATGACTTCAGAAATCTTTACAATATGGTTTGAAACCCCTAGGTTTTGTTACATGACAGGATTTTAATTTTCTCGTTATGTATGAACTGTTCTCGACTGCAGAGAGATTATGATGCTGGTGTTCATATAGAAATAACTAATGCTTTTGCATTTTCTACATTTTTAGAAATTAATTCATACAAAATCAAACTTATTCTTACAATATAATTGGAATCCAAAGCGACAAAAACAGAAAGAAAAAAAACTTTTTACAAACAGCCCCAAATTCAAAACTTCTGCTGAAGATTATGAGAACTGCTAGAAGGGACCAGGACAGAAAAGACACCTGTAGAATCAATCATCTTTCAAAGAGCAACTATCCTTTTCACTAGATATCTGTGGGGAGTGGGATGGTTCTTAAAATTGAAGGACGTAATCCATCAGGCAGAGTGAACCACTGCTCCACCCCTGGGCACAGGTGATCATAGTCTCCAACATGGGAGGGAAATAAAGGAGGACCAGTTTAGAGAGCCAATGAGTCCAAAACTTTTTCTTTACACACATGGCCCTCTTTCTCTTACTTTATTTTTTAGTGATGGATAGCTTTCATACATGAATATACCGAAAAATAAAAGAAGTGCCAAACGTCCAAACAGAGAAAATACAAGGCATAACCACATGCAGGTTTCCTATATATCACAGCTCATCTGGATTTTTAATTGTCAGTCATTTTCAAAATCTCAGCAAGAGCATCATTGAAATACAAAAAGGAATTGTGATCCATGTCTCACTTTAGTGTGCATTTACTGGGATCCTCCCAATATTAAAATAAATCTGTTTTATGGATACATATATGACCAAAATCAAATTAATTGAAAGTGTACAATCTCTGGTGTTTAATGTATCCAGAAAGGTGCACTTTATTTTCTGCTATCATTACTAAACCTTTTCAAAGTTGATATATTAGTAATCATAAAGAAATAAACAGGAGATTAAATAGAAACTTTTCACCTCTAAATACCTCTATTTCCATGGCTGTGCATAGGTTTTATTCTGGGTGTCCATGTCACAGATATTTATTTCTTCATCAGACAATTTTATTGATATATTTTCACCCACCATGTCCTGTGGGCAAGGGGAATTTGAAGAGCTTTATGTTAGGAGTTGAAAAGAACTTTACTGTAACATTGTCACATATAATGGATATTGGATTGAAAGAAAGGTAAATTTTAAAAGGGATTATCAGATTGGGTATGATTTAATGCTATCCATGATAAGAAAGGGATATATGGGATAAAGATATATAAAAGAAAATAAAAATTCAAATACAATGGAAAATAGTGTATAAAATTCCCATTCTCATATTCCAGATGAAAGACTTGGACAAAACTGTGTCTAAATGGAAATGAATTTTTGTTTAAGTCGTGCCATGACTATTGAGGTAATCATGCTTTCAAATTAAGAAAGGTTTCCTCTTTGGTATTTGCACATTTCCAATTGGCATGAATTAACGTTAATAACAAGATGATCAGGACCACCACAGCATTTACAAACAGATATCCTGAAAATAAAGGAAGTAAAGGGTACAGAAAGAAATGAG
The DNA here is from genome assembly GCA_026826555.1 of Tolypeutes matacus. Taxonomy (NCBI): domain Eukaryota; kingdom Metazoa; phylum Chordata; class Mammalia; order Cingulata; family Chlamyphoridae; genus Tolypeutes; species Tolypeutes matacus. The sequence continues at coordinate 1,325,732 of JAKSZT010053857.1, read as the reverse complement.
AAAACAATGAGATAGTATTGCAATCTCAATGGAGAGACAACTTTATCAAAATTCACCAGACACCAACTGCATCTGAGCTTAGTAAATTGGACAACCATTTCAAGGAGCATGATATTGATATCTTCAAACTGGGATCCAAATGGCTCTGACTGTGGAGGCTGGCTATTGAGAACCATGTTCACACTCTCAACTGCCGCCCAGTGAATTGGCCGTGGAGGTGGTTTCATAGCCACTAGCAAGCCCTGTCTTCTTTCCACTCCTCCAAAGTATGATAATAGGTGGGTGTTACCAACAAAATTCCAAACAATCATTCCGTGGTGCTTGAAGCCATGGAGTTTGGGTTTTTGCAAAGACAGCATCTAAAAGGCACTGCTAAATATAGACAGGAAAGGGAAGGAAATGAATGGAATCCTAGTGAAAAGTATCTTTGCTCTAATTCTCCTAGTCAGTGATTTGTGCTGAAGGTCCAAAAATAGAAGTAAAAGAAAAAAACCCACTCATCAAATGGAAGACAATGTAAAAAATAAAACCATTAGTAACTTCAAAACAGACACTCCATATACACAGAGCTATAGTTACATGTTGAAGTCGGTATTTGGGAAATGTGTTTCAAACATATTGTATGGAATGTGGCTCATGGTAACAATTCCTGATGTTTTGTCATGAGTTGGAAGAAATTGGGCACCACGGTTTTGCATGATTTTAGACTTTGGTGTTATCAAAATTCTAATCAAATGCATAAATATTTTTGGAAGATCATATTTTCTGTTCAGAATAATGTATTTGCAAAAATAAGAGCGTGGTGATTTGGAGGTGAAAATAAGACTTGAAATCAATGGAATCCAAATATAACTTACCTTGTGATGATAGTCTCACATATATATATTTAGAGTATCTAAAATTTTAAAAAATCATTTTTAAGAACTAGGCAAAATACAAATCTTGATGGAGGGATCACTATCTAATAATATCATCAAACAAATCATTACCGGAGAGAGAAAAATTTTTCCAGGGATGCAGCCATGGCTCTTTAGAAATGAAAGAATTTTTATGAAAAAAATTAACTCTTTAAAAACAGGAGGCTACCATGATATGAATGAATGCAGAATGCATTTGGGACCTATATTTCTGGACTAGATCTTCTGCATATTAGTTAATAAAATAATATTAAACTTCTCTAACTTAGAAAATAAAAATGGGAAGACAACACATGCTTGTCAGGCTTAACTCCCCTTTAATATTCCCAATTTTAAATTGATCATTCATTGGATATATATTTACATGACTTCAGAAATCTTTACAATATGGTTAGAATTCCTCAGGTTTTGTTACACGACAGTATTTTTTACTTTCTCGATAAATATGAATTGTTCTCGAGTGTGGAGAGTTCATGATGCTGGTGTTCATATAAAAATAACTGCTGCTTTGGCATATTCTACCTTTTTAGAAATTAATTTATACAAAATCAAACTTATTCTTACAATATAAGTGGAATCCCCAGAGAGACATACAGAAAGCAAAAGAACTCGATGATTAAACAGTACCCAATATCAAAATTTCTGCTGAGGATTATGAGAATTGCTAGGACAGACCAGGACAGAAAAGACACCTGTAGGATGAATCATCTTTCAAAGACCAACTCTCCTTTTCACTAGATATCTGCACGGAGGGTGATGGTTCTTAAAATTGAAGGACATAATCCATCAGGCAGAGTTTACCACCTCTCCACCCCTTGGCAGGTGATCATAGTCTCCAATATGGGAGGGAAAGTAAGGAGGATCAGTTTAGAGAGCCAGTGAGTCCAAAACTTTTTCTTTACTCACATGTCCCTCTTTCTCTTAATTTACTTTTTAGTGATAGAAAGCATTCATTCATGAATATATATAAAAAATAAACGAAGTGCCAATCGTCCAAATGGAGAAATTAAAAGGTATAACCATATTCAGGGTTTCTATATATAACAGCTCCATCTGGATATTTAATTGTCAGTCATTTTTAAAAACTCAGCAAGACCATCATTGAAATAAAACAAGGAATTTTGATCCATGTCTCACTATGGTGTGCATTTACTTGGATGCACCCAATATTAAAAGTAATCATTTTTATGGATAAATATTTGATCAATATCTAATTAATTGAAAGTGTACAATCTCTGGTGTTTGATATATCCAGAATGGTATGCTTTCTTCTCTACTACCATTATTAAACATTTTCAATGTTGTGATATCAGTAATCATAAAGAACTAAACAGCAGAGTAAGTGGAAACTTTTCTCCTCTCTATCCCTCTCTTTCCATGGCTGTGCATATGTGTTATTCTGGCCCTCCATGTCACAAATATTTACTTCTTCATCAAACACTTTTATTGATATACTTTCACCCACCAGGTCCTGTGGGCAAGGGGAATTTGAAAAGATTTTTATCAGGTGTTGAAAAGATCTTTATGGTAATATTGTCACATAAAATGGATATTGGATTGAAAGAAAGGTAAATTTTAAAATGGATATTCAAATTGGGTACAGTTTAATATAATCTATGATAAGAAAGGGATTTATGGGATAAACATATATAAAGGAAAATAAAAATTCAAATACAATGGAAAATTAGTGTAAAAAAATTCTCATCCTCATATTCCAGCTGAAACTCTTGGACAATACTGTCTCTAATTGGAAATGAATTTTTGTTTAAGTCCTGCCATGTCTATTGAGGTAATCATGCTTTCAAGTAAGAAAGGTTTCATCTTTGGTATTTGCACACTTTCGATTGGCATAAATTAATCTTAATAACAAGATGACTAGGACCACCACAGCATTTACAAAATGAGATCCTGAAAAGAAAGGAAGTAAAGGGTAGAGAAAGAAATGAAAATACAATGTCATAGTATTGCATTCTCAATGAAGAGCTAACATTACAAAAATTCACCAGACACCAACTACATCCCAGCTTAGTAATTTGGACAGTCATTTCAAGGGTCCTGATATTTATATTTTCTCCTTGGGGTCAAAATGGCTCTGACTAGTGGAGGCTGGCAGGTGAGAAACAAGCTCAACCTCTCATTGCCGCCCAGTGAAATGGCCATGGAGTCGGTTTCAAAGACACTAGCAAACCCTTTCCTCTTTCCTCTCCTACAAGGCATGATCATAGGTGGGTGTTACCCACACATTTCCAAAGAATCATTCCTGAGAGCTTGAAGCCGTGGAGAGTGGGCTTCTTGCAAAGATACCATCTAAAAAGGCACTGCTAAATATATACAGGAAAGTGAAGGAAATGAATGGTATCCTAGGGAAAAGTTACTCTGCTTTAATTCTCCTTGTCAGTGATTTGTTCTGGTGGTCCAAAAATAGAAGTAAAACAAAAAATCCATTCATCAAATGCAAGAATATTTGGAAGTATAATACCATAAGTGACTTCAAAACAGACACTCCATTGACAAAGAGTTACACATACATGTTGAAGGCGGCGTTTGGGTAACGTGTTGGAACAATTTGTATGGAACGAGTCTCATGGTAACCATTCCTGATATTTTGTCATGTGGTGGAAGTAATTGGGCACCACGGTTTTGTGTGATTTTGGACTTTGGTATCAAAATTCTGACCTAATGCATAAATATTTTGGAAGATCACATTTTCTGTACAGAATAATGTATTTACAAAAATAAGAATGTGGTCCGTTGGAGGTGAAAACAAGACTTGAAATCAATGGATTTCAGAAATAACTCATGTTGGGATGATAGTCTCTTATATATATATTAGGAGTATTTAATATATAAAAAATCATTTTTAAGAACAAAGCAAAATAAGATTCTTGAAAAAAATGGATCACTATCTATTAATATCATCAAAAAATCTTTACCAGAGAGAGAAAAAATTATTCCAGAGACACATTCATCGCTCTTTGGAAATGAAAGCTTTTTTTTTTTTTTTAAGTAAACTCTTTAAAATCAAGAGTCTACCATCATATGAATGAATGCAGAATGCAGGTGGAACCTATATTTCTGGATTAGATTTTCTGCTTAATAGTTAATAAAATAATATTAAACTACTCTAACTTATAAAATAAAAATGGGAAGACAATAAATGCCTCTCAGGCTTTAGTCCTTTTAAATATCCCCAATTTTATATTGATCAGTCATTGGATATATATTTAAATGACTTAGCCAATTTTTACAAGATGGTTAGCCTCCCCTAGGTTTTGTTACACCACTGTATTTTTTAATTTCTTGAAAAGTATGAATTGTTCTTGACTGCAGAGAGATCATGAGGCTGGTGTTCATATAGCAATAACTGCTGCTGTTGCATATTCTAAATTTTTAGAAATTAATTTATACAAAATCAAACTTTTTCTTACAATATAATTGGAATCCAAAGATACACAAACAGACAGCAAAAAAAAAACTCCATGTACAAACATCCCCTAACCTAAAAATTTCTGCTGAAGATTATGAGAACTGCTAGAACAGACCAGGACAGAAAAGAAACCTGTAGGATCAATCATCTTTCAAAGAGCAACTCTGTTTTTCACTAGATATATGTGGGGAGGGGGATTGTTCTTAATATTGAAGGACATAATCCATCAGGCAGAGTGTACCACTCCTCCAAACCTTGGCACAGGTGATCATAGTCTCCAACATGGGAGGGAAATAAAGGTGGATCAGTTTAGAAAGCCAGGTGAGTCCAAAACCTTTTCTTTACTCACATGGCCCTCTTTCTCTTAATTTATTTTTTAGTGATGTATAGCTTACATACATGAATATAGCAAAAAATTAAAGAAGTGCCAAACGTTGAAATGGAGAAAATACACGGCATAACCACATGCAGGATTCATATATATCACTGCTCCATCTAGATTTTGAATTGTGACTCATTTTCAAAACTCAGCAAGAGCATGAATGAAATACAGCAAGGAATTGTTATCCATGGCTCACTTTGGTGTGCATTTACTGGGATCAGCCCAATATTAAAGAAATCTGTTTTATGGATACATATTTGACCAATATCAAATTAATTGAAAGTGTACAATCTCTGGTGTTTGCTATATCTAGATAAGTGTGCTTTCTTCTCTGTTATCATTATTAAATATTTTCAATGTTGCTGTATCAGTAATCATAAAGAAATAATCAGCTGACCAAGTAGAAAGATTCCACCTCTTGATCCCTCTATTTCCATGGTTGTGCATAGGTGTTATTCTGCCTCTCCATGTCACAAATATTTATTTCTTCATCAAACACTTTTATTGATATATTTTCACAAACCATGTCCTGTGGGCAAGGGGAATATGAAGTGCATTTGTCAGGTTTTGAAAATAGCTTTATGGTGACATTGTCACATAAAATGGATATTGGATTGAAAGAAAGTTAAATTTTAAAAGAGATTATCAGATTGGGTATTATTTAATATAATCCATGATAAGAAATGGATATATGGCACAAAGATATATAGAGGAAAATAAAAAGTCTAATATAATGGAAAAATAGAATAACAAAATTCTCATCATCACATTCCAGATGCAATACTTGGGCAAAACATTTTCTAACTGGAAATGAATTTTTATTTAAATAATGCAGTGTCTATTGTGGTAATCATGATTTCAAAGGAAAAATGGTTTCATCTTTGGTATTTGCATACTTCCAATTGACATAAATTAACGTTAATAACGAGATAACTAGGAAAACTACAGCATATACAAAAAGGGAACCTGAAAACAAAGGAAATAAAGGGTAGAGTAGGAAAGGATAATACAATGAGAAAGTATTGCATTCTCAATGAAGAACCAACATTATCAAAATTCATCAGACACCAGCTATATCACAGCATAGTAAGTTGGACAACATTTTCAAGGATCAAGATATTGATATTTTCACCATGGGGTCAAAATGAATCTGAATGTGGAGGCTGGCTATTGAGAAACATGCTCACCCACTCAACTGCCACCCAGTGAATTGCCCTTGGGGGTGGTTTCATGGCCACTAGCAAGCCCTGTCTTCTTTCCTCTCCTCCAAGGCATGATCATAGGTGGGTGTTACCCACACAATTCCAAACAATCATTCCTAGGAGCTTGAAGCCCTGGAGAGTGGGCTTTTTGCAAAGACAGCATCTAAAAAGGCACTGCTAAATATAGACAGGAAAGGGAAAGAAATGAAAGGAATCCTAGCGAAAATTAAATTGGTTCATGGTAACCATTGCTGATATTTTGTCATGAGCTGGAAGAAATTGGAAACCACAGTTTTGTGTGATTTTGGACTCAGGTGGTATCAAAATTCTGACTGAATGCATATATATTTTGGAAGATCATATTTTCTGTTCAAAATAATTTATTTACAAAATGAGAATGTGGTGGGTTGGATGTGAAAACAAGACTTGAAATCAATAGAATCCAGATATAACTCACCTTGGGATGATAGTTTCTCCTATATAAATATTTGGAGAACCTAAAATTTTTTAAAAAATCATTTTTAAGAACTAGGCAAAATACAAACCTTGAAATAAGGGATCACTATCTAATGCTAGAGCTAACCAGGAGAGAAAACACACTTGTAGGATGAATCACCTTTCAAAGAGAAACTCTCCTTTTCACTAGATATCTGAAAGAAGGGGGATGGTTCTTAAAATGGAAGGATATAATCTGTCTGGCATTGTGTACCACCCATCCAACCTTTGGCACAGGTGATCATAGTCTCGTACATTGGAGGGAAAATTAGGTGGAAGAGTTTAGGGAGCCAGGTGAATCCAAAACATTTTCTTTAATCACATGGCCCTCTTTCTCTTAATTTATTTATTTTTTGATGGATAGCATTCATACAAATATATACCAAAATCAAATGAAGTACCAAAGGGGCAAATTGAGAAAATATAAGGCATAAATTAATGCATGGGTCCCATATATCACAGCTCCATCTTGATCTTTAATTGTCAGTCATTTTCAAAAATTCAGAAAGAGCATCATTGAAATACAGCAAGGAATTGTGATTCATGGGTCACTTTCATTTGATTTACTTGGATACTCCCAATATTAGAAATCTGTTTTATGGATATATATTTGTCCAATATGAAATTAATTGAAAGTGTACAATCTCTGGTGTTTCAAATATTCCGAGAGGTGTTCTTTCTTCTATGCTACCATTATTAAATATTTTCAGGGTTGTTATATCAGTAATCATAAAGAAATAAACAGCAGATTAAGTAGAAACTTTTCACCTCTCTATCCCTATCCCTCTCTTTCCATGGCTATGCATAGGTGTCATTCTGGCTCTTATTGTCACAAATATTTACTTCTTCATCAAACACTTTTATTGCTATATTTTCACCCACCTGGTCCTTTGGGAAAGAGGAATATGAAGAGCTTTTTGTCAGATGTTGAAATGATCTTTATTGTCACATTGTCACATAAAACGGATATTGGATTGAACAAAAGGTAAATTTTAAAAGGGATTATCAGATTGGGTATGATTTAATATAATCCATGATAAGAAACAGACATATGGGACAATGATATATAAATGAAAATAAAAAGTCTAATATAATGGACAAATAGAACAACATAATTCTCATCATCATATTCCAACTGTAACTGTTGGACAAAACAGTCTCTAACTGGAAATGAATTTTAGTTCAAGTAGTGCAGTGTCTATTGTGGTAATCATGCTTTCAAAGTAAGAAAGGTTTCATCTTTGGTATTTGCACACTTCCAATAACATTAATTAACATTAATAACAAGATGACTAGGACCACCACTGCATTTACAAATAGGGATACTGAAAACAAAGGAAGAAGGGTTAGAGGAAGAAATGAGAATACAATGAGAAAGTATTTCATTCTCAATGAAGAGTCAACATAATCAAAATTCACCAGAAACCAAGTGCATCCCAGTTAAGTAAATTGGACAACCATTTCAAGGAACATTATATTGATATTTTCATCCTCTGGTCAAAATGGCTCTGACTGTGTAGGCTGGCTATTGAAATCCATGCTCACCCTCTCAACTGCTGCCCAGCGAATTGGCCATGGGGGTGGTTTCATAGCCACTAGCAAGCCCTGTCTTCTTTCCTTTCCTCCAAGGCACGATCATAGTTGGGTGTTACCCTCACATTTCCCAACAATCATTCCTGGGAGCTTGAAGCCCTGGAGTGTGGGCTTTTTGCAAAGACAGCATCTAAAATGTCACTGCTAAATATGAGACAGGAAAGGGAAAGAAAAGAATGGAATCCTAGTGATAAGTAACTCTGCTCTAATTCTCCTTGTCAGTGATTTGAGCTGCTAGTCTAAAAACAGAAGTAAAACAAAAAATCCACTCATCAAATGCAAGACTATGTAGAGAAATAAAACCATAAGTGTCTTCAAAACAGACACTCCATATACACAGAGCTATAGATACACGTTGAAGGTGGCGTTTGGGAAATGAGTTTCAAAGATATTTTATGGAACTTGGCTCATGGTAACCATTGCTGATATTTTGTCATGAGCTGGAAGAAATTGGACACCACGGTTTTGTCTGATTTTGGTGTCCAAATTCTGACCAAATGCATAAATATTTTGGAAGATCATATTTACTGGTCAAAATAATTTATTTACAAAATAAGAATGTGGTGTGTTGGATGTGAAAACACGATTTGAAATCAATAGAATCCATATATTACTCACATTGGGATGATAGTCTCTCCTATATATATATTTGGAGAACCAAAAATTTTTTAAAAAATCATTTTTAAGAACTAGGCAAAATACAATCCTTGATAGAAGGGATCAGTATCTACTAATATCTTCAAAGAAATCTTTACATGAGAGAGAAAAAATTATTCCCAAGATACAGTCATTGCTCTTTGGAAATGAAAGAAGTTTTTAAAAATGAAACTCTTTAAAAACAAGAGGCTACCATGATATGAATGAATGCACAATGCAGTTGGGACATATATTTCTGGACTAGATTTTGTGTTTAATAGTTAATAAAATAATATTAAACTACTATAACTTAGAAAATTAAAATGGGAAGACAAAAAATGCTTGTCAGGCTTTCCTTCCTTTTTAATACTCGCAATTTTAAATTGATCATTCACTGGAATTATAATTATAGGACTTCAGAAATCTATACAATATGGTTAGAATCCCCAAGGTTTTGTTACCCAACAGAATATTTTATTTTCTTTATATATATGAGTTGTTCTCCAGTGCAGGGAGGTCGTAATGCTGGTGTTCAAATAGAAATAAGTGCTGCAATTGCATATTCCAAATTTTTAGAATTTAATTAATACATATCAAACTTATTCTTACAATATATGTGGAATCCACAGAGAGACAAACAGAAGGCAAAATATCTCCATGTACCAACAGTTCCCAACTTCTAAACTTCTCCTGAGGCTTGGGAGGAATGCTAGATCTAACCAGGAGAGAAAACACCCTTGTTGGAAGAATCACCTTTCAAAGAGCAATTCATCTTTTCCCTAGATATCAAGGGGTGGGGGATGGTTTTTTAAAATTAAAGGACATAATCCATCAGGCACAATGTACCATCCCTCCACCCCTGGGCACAGTTGATCACAGTTCCCAACATAGGACGGAAACAAAGGAGGAATAGTTTAGGAAGACAGGTGAATGCAAAACTTTATCTTTACTCTCATGGCCCTTTTTCTCTTAATTTATTTATTTTTTTTGATGGATAGCATTCATACATGAATATGCCGAAAAATAAATGAAGTACAAAATGTGCAAATGGAGAAATTATGAGGCATATCCACATGCAGGAGTCCCTAGATCACAGCTCCATCTGGATTTTTAATTGTCAGTCATTTTCACAAACTCAGCAAGAGCATCATTGAAGCACAACAAGGAATTGTGATTCCTGGCACACTTTGGTGTGATTTACCGGGATCCTCACAATATTAAAAGAAATCTGTTTTATGGATACATATTTGTCCACTATGAAATTAATTGAAAGTGTACATTCTCTGGTGTTTGATATATTCAGAGAGGTGTGTTTTCTTCTCTGCTATAATAATTAAATATTTTCTGTGTTCCTATATCAGTAATCATAAAAAAATAAACAACTGATTAGATAGAAATATTCACCTCTCTATCCCTCTCTTTCCATGGTTGTGCATAGCTGCTATTCTGGCTCTCCATGTCACAAACATTTACTTTTTCATCAAACACTTTTATTGATATATTTTCACCCACCTTGTCCTGTGCGCAAGTAGAATATGTGGAGCTGTTAAACAGGTGTTGAAAGATCTTTATGGTAACATTGTCACATAAAATGGATATTGGATTGAAAGAAAGGTAAATTTTAAAAGGGATTATCAGATTGGGTACGATTTAATATAATCCATGATAAGAAAGGGATATATGGGATTAAGATATGTAAAAGGAAATGAAAATTCAAATACAATGGAAAAATAGTGTAAAAAAATTCTCATCCTCATATTCCAGCTGAAATTCTTGGACAAAACTGTCTCTAATTGGAAATGAATTTTTGTTTAAGTTGTGCTGTGTGTATTGAGGTAATATTGTTTTCAAAGTTAGAGAGGTTTCATCTTTCGTATTTGCGCACTTCCAATTGGCATAAATTAACGTTAATAACAAGATGACTAGGACCACCAAGCCTTTACTAACAGGGATCTTGAAAAGAAAGGAAGTAAAGGGTAGAGAAAGAAATGAGATTCAATGAGATAGTAATGCATTCTCAATGAAGAGCCAACATTTTCAAAATTCACCAGACACCAACTACATCCCAGCTTAGTAAATTGAACAGCCATTTCAAGGGTCCTGATATTAGTATTTTCTCATTGGGATCAAAATAGCTCTGACTAGTGGAGGCTGGCAGGTGAAAACCAAGCTCATCCTCTCATTGCGTCCTAGGGTAATGGCCTTGGCCGTGGTTTCATAGCCACTAGCAAACCGTGTCTTCTTTCCTATCCTCCAAAGCATGATCATAGGTGGGTGTTACCCAAAAATTCCAAAGAAGCATTCCTGGCAGTTTGAAGCCGTGGATCATGGGCTCTTTGTAAAGACAGCATCTACAAAGTCACTGTTAAATATAGACAGGAAAGGGAAGGAAATGAATGGTATCCTAGTGAAAAGTAACTCTGCTCTAATTCCCTTGTCAATGATTTTTGCTGCTGTTCCAAAAATAGAAGTAAAACAAAAAATACACTCATCAAATGGAAGAATATTTGGAAAAATAAAACCATAAGTGACATCAAAACAGACACTCCATATACACAGAGCTATTCATACACGTTGAAGTCTGCGTTTGGGAAACATGTTTTGAACATATTGTATGGACCGTGGCTCATGGTAACCATTCCTGAAGTTTTGTCATGAGCTGGAAGGAATTGGGCACCTCGGATTTGCGTGATTTTGGACTTAGGTTGTATCAAAATTCTGACCGAATGCATAAATATTTTGGAAGATCACATTATCTGTTCAGAATAATGTATTTACAAAAATATGAATGTGGTGGGTTGGAGGTGAAAACAAGACTTGACATCATTGGAATCCAGATATAACTCACCTTGTGATGACAGTTTCTCATATATATATTGGGAGTATCTAAATTTTAAAAAAAATCATTTTTAAGAACTAGACAAAATACAAATCGTGAAAGAAGGGATCACTATATATTAATATCTTGGAATAAATTTTTACCGGAGAGAAAATAATTATTATTCCAGAGATACATTCATTGCTCTTTGGAAATGAAAGCATTTTTTAAAAATTAATCTCTTTTAAAGAAAGAGGCTACATGATATTAATGTCCACAGAATGCAGTTGTGACCTATATTTCTGGAGTAGATTTACTTCTTAATAGTTAATAAAATAATATTAAACTATTGTAGCTCAGAAAATAAAATATGAAGTTAAAAACTGCTTGTCAGGCTTTCCTCCCTTTTTAATATTCCCAATATTAAATTGATCATTCAATGGTAATATATTTACATGACTAGAAAAATCTTTACAATATGATTAGAATCCCCCAGGTTTTCTTACCCAAAAGTATGTTTTATTTTCTCGATATCTATGAGTTGTTCCTGAGCACAGGGAGATCATAATACTAGTGTTCAAATAGAAATAACTGCTGCTACTGCAAATTCTAAATTTTTAGAAATTAATTTATACAAAATCTAACTTATTCTTACAATATAAGTGGAATCCACTGAGACAGAATCATAAGACAAAAGAACTCCTTGCACCAACAGCCCCCACCTTGAAAACTAATCTTGAGGCTTGGGAGAACTGCTAGAACTAACCAGGAGAGAAAACACACTTGTAGGATGAATCAGTTTTCAAAGAGCAACTCATCTTTTCACAAGATACCAGGGGATGGGGATCCGTTCTTAAAATTGAAGAACATAATCCATCAGGCAGAGTGTATCACCCCTCCATCCCTAGGCACAAGTGAACATAGTCTCCAACAGGGAAGGGATATGAAGGAAGAACACTTTAGAGAGTGAGGTGAATCCAAAAGTATTTCTTTACTCACATGACCCTCTGTCTCTTAATTTATTTTTTTTTCATGGATACCATTCATACATGAATATACCGAAAAAGAAATGAAGTACAAAAGATGAAAACGGAGAAAATATAAGGCATAACCAAATGCAAGGGTCCCATATATCACAGCCATATCTGGATATTGAATTGTCAGTCATTTTCAAAAATTCGGCAAGAGCATCATTGAAATACAACAAGGAATTGTGATCAATGATTCAATTTCTTGTGATTCACTGGGAACCTTCCAATATTAAAAGAAATCTTTTTATATGGATACATATTTGTCCAATAGGAAATTAATTGAAAGTGTACATTCGCTCGTGTTTGATATATTTAGATAGGTGTGCTTTCTTCTCTCCTATCATTATTAAACATTTTCAGTGTTGTTATATCAGTAATCATAAAGAAATAAACAGCAGATTATGAAGAAACTTTTCACCTCTTCATCCCTCTCTTTCCATGGCTGTGCATAGGTGTTATTCTGGCCCTCCATGTCACAAATATTTTCTTCTTCATCAAACACTTTTATTGATATATTTTCACCCACCATTTCTTGTGGGCAAGAGGAACATTAAGAGCTTTTTACCAGATGTTGAAAGGATCTTTATTGTAACATTGTCACTTAAAATGGATATTGAATTGAAAGAAAGGCAAATTCAAAAGGGATTATCAAGTGTGGCCCACCATGCTCAATGAACTTACACATCCTGTAGCCTTGCCACCAACCATAGACCACAGTTCACACTGTAGACCACACTCTTTCCTATGCATATATATTTATATATCATTTTGCAAATGTTTGTATGTATTGTGAGAATTTTGATTTTTACCCATAATAAAAATAAATTAAAGAAAAAGGGATTATCAGATTGGGAATGATTTAATATAATCCATGATAAGAAAGGGATATATGGGATAAAGATATATAAAGGAAAATAAAATTTCAAATACAATGGCATATTAGTGTAACAAAATTCTCATCCTCATATTCCATCTGAAACTCTTGGACAAAACTGTCTCTAATTGGAAATAATTTTTGTTTAAGTCATACAGTGTCTATTGGGGTCATGATTTCAAATAAGAAAGGTTTTATCTTTCATATTTTCACACTTCCAATTGGCATTAACTTACGTTAATAACAAGATGATCAAGACCACCAGAGCATTTACAAACTGGGATCCTAAAAAGAAGGGATTTAAAGGGTAGAGAAAGAAACGAGAATACAATGTGATAGTATTGCATTCTCAATGAAGAGCCAACATTATAAAAAATCACCAGACACCAACTAAATCCCAGCTTATTAAATTGGACACCCATTTCAAGGGTCCTGATATTGATATTTTCTCCATTGCATCAAAATGTTTCTATCTATTGGAGGCTGGCAGGTGAGATTCAAGCTCACCCTCACATTGCCGCCAAGTGAAATGACAGTGGAGGTGGTTTCATAGCCAATAGCAATCCATCTTCTTTCCTCTCCTCCAAGGTATGATGATAGGTGGGTGTTCCCCACCCAATTCCAAAGAATTATTCCTGGCAGCTTGAAGTGGTGGAGTGTGGGCTCTTTGTGAGACAGCATCTACAAAGGCACTGCTAAATATAGACAGGAAAATGAAAGAAATGAATGGTATCCTAGTGAAAAGTAACACTGCTCTAATTCTCTTTGTCAGTGATTTGGGCTGCTGGCAAAAAAATAGAAGCAAAATAAAAAATCCACTCATCAAATGCAAGACTATATGGAAAAATAAAACCATTAGTGACATCAAAACAGACACTCCATATACACAGAGCTAAAGATACATGTTGAAGGCAGCATTTGAGAAAGGTTTTGAAAATATTTTATGGAACGTTGCTCATGATAACCATTCCTGATGTTTTGTCATGAGTTGGAAGAAATTGGGCACCAAGGTTTTGCGTGATTTTGGACTAGGTTGTAAAAAAATTCTGACCGAATACATAAATATTTTGGAATATACCATTTACTGTTCAGAATAATGTATTTAACAAAATAAGAAAGTTGTGGTTTGGAGGTGAAAACAAGACTTAAAACCAACGGAATCCAGATATAACTCACCTTGGGATGATAGTCTTTCATATATATATTTGGAGTGTCTAAAATTTAAAAAAATCATTTTTAAGAGCTAGGCAAAATACAAATCTTGAAAGAAGGGATCACTATGTAATATTGCCTTCAAATAAATAGTTACCGGAAAGAGAAAAAATTATTCCTGAGATACCAGTCATCGCCCTTTGGAAATGAAACTTTTTTTTTTAATTAAACTCTAAAAACAAGAGACTACCGTGATATGAATGAATGCAGAATGCAGTTGGAAGCTATATTTCTGGACTAGATTTTTCTGCTTAATGGTTAGTAAAATTATATTAATCTACTTTAATTTAAAAATAAAAATGGGAAGACAACAAATGTTTGTCAGTCTTTCCTCCCTTTTTAATGTTGCCTATTTTAAATTGATCATTCAATGGATTTATATTTACATGATTACAGAAATCATTGCAATATGGTCATAATCCCCCAGGTTTTTTACACGAGTGTATTTCTTATTTTCTCAATACGTATGAATTGTTCTCAACTGCAGAGAGATCATGATACTGGTGTTCATATAGATATAACTGCTGCTTTTGTATATTCTAAATTTTTAGAAATTAATTTATACAAAATCAAACTTTTCTTACAATATAAGTGGAATCCACAGAGACACAAACAGAAGGCAAAAGAACTCCATGTACCAACAGCCCCCAATTGAAAACTTCTCCTGAGGCTTGGGAGAAATGCTAGAACTAACCAGGAGGGAAAACACACTTGTAGGGTGAATCACCTTTCAAAGAGCAACTCATCATTTCACTACATATCAGGGGTGTTCATTGGTTCTTAAAATTGAAAGACATAATCCATCGAGGAGAGTGTACCCTTCCATCCCTAGGTACATGTGATCATAGTCTCCAACAAGGAAGGGATACAAAGGAAGAACTGTTTAGAGAGCCAGGTGAATCCAAAACTTCTTCTTTACTCACATGGCCCTCTTTCTCTTAAGTTATTGTTTTTGATGGATAGCATTCATACATGAATATACCAAAAAATATATGAATTACAAAAGGTGTAAATGGAGAAAATATAAGGCATAACCACATGCAGGGGACACATATATCACAACTCCATCAGGATCTTTAAATGTCAGTCATTTTCAAAACCTCGGCAAGAGCATCATTGAAATACAACAAGGAATTTTGTTCCTTGGCTCAATTTCATGTGAGTTACTGGTATCATCCCAATATTAAAAGAAATCTGTTTTATGGATTCAATATGAAATTAATTGAAAGTGTACAATCTCTGGTGTTTGATATATTCAGAGAGGTGTGCTTTCTTCTCTGCTATCATTATTATAATATTTTCAGTGTTGCAATATCAGTAATCATAAAGAAATTAACACCAGATTAAGTAGAATCTTTTCACATTTTGATCCCTCTCTTTCCATGGCTGTGCATACGAGTTATTCTGGCTCTCCATGTCACAAATATTTATTTCTTCATCAAACACTTTTACTGATATATTTACACCCACCATATCCTGTGGGAAAGGGGAATATGAAAAGATTTTTGTCAGGAGATGTAAAGATCTTTATTGTAACATTGTCATATAAAATAGATATTGGATTGAAAGAAAGGTAAATTTTAAAAGGGATTATCAGATTGGGTATGATTTAGTATTATCCATGATAAGGAAGGGATATATGGGATAAAGGTATATAAAGGAAAATAATAATTCATATACAATGGAAAATAGTGTAAAAAAATTCTCATCCTCATATTCAAGGTGAAACTCTTGGACAAAACTGTCTCTAACTGGAAATGAATTTTTGTTTAAGTCATGCCGTGTATATTGAGGTAATCAGGCTTTCAAAGTAAAAAAGGTTTCATCTTTGGTGTTTGCACACTTCCAATTGGCATAAATTTATGTAAATAACAAGATGACTAGGACCACCACAGCATTTACAAACAGTGATCCTGAAAACAAAGGAAGCAAACGATAGAGAAAGAAATGAGAATACTATGAGATAGTATTGCATTCTCAATGGAGAGCCAACATTATCAAAATTCACCAGACACCAACTATATCACAGCTTAGTAAATTGGACAGCCAGTTCAAGTATACTGCAATTGGTATGTTTGCCATGGGGTCTAAATGGCTCTGACTAGTGGAGGCTAGCGGGTGAGAATCAAGCTCACCCTCTCAATGCAGCCCAGTAAAATAGCCATGGGGGCAGTTTCAGTGCCACTAGAAAACCCTGTCTTCTTTCCTCTCCTCCAAGGCATGATCATAAGAGTGTGTTACCACACATTTCCAAAGCACCATTCCTGGGAGCTTGAAGCCTTGGAATGTGTGCTCTTTGCAAAGACAGCAGCTAAAAAGGCCCTGCTGATTAAGACAGGAAAGGGAAGGAAATGAATGGATTCCTAGTGAAAAGTAACTCTGCTCTACTTTTTCTCATCAGTGCTTTGTGCTGTTGTTCCAAAAATAGAATTAAAACAAAAAATCACTTCATCAAAACAATAATACATGGAAAATAAAACCAGAAATGACTTCAAAACAGACACTCCTTTTACATACAGGTATAGATACACATTGAAGGCAGCATATAGAAACGTGTTTCAAACATATTGTATGGACGTGGTTCATGGTACCCATTCTTGATATTTTGTCATGAGCTGGAAGAAATTGGGCACCACGGTTTGCGTGATTTGGGACTTAGGTCATATCAAAATTCTGACGGAAGGCATAAATATTTTGGAAGATAACATTGTCTGTTCATATCAATATTTTTACCAAAATATGGATGTGGTGGGTAGGAGGTAAGAACAAGGCTTGAAATCAGTGGAATCCAGATATAAATCACCTTGGGATGCTAGTCACTCCTATATACATTTGGAATATATAAAATTAAAAAAAAACATTTTTAAGAACTAAGAAAAGACAAATATTGAAGAAGGGATCACTATCTAAAAAGATCTCCCAAAAAATCTTTACAGGAGAGAAAATATTATTCCAGAGATACAGTCATCACTCTTTAAAATGAAAGAATTTTTTAAATTTCAATTAAACTCTTTAAAAACAAGAGTCTAACACGATAAGAACATCAGCAGAATGCAGTTGGAACACATATTTCTGGACTACATTTTTTTCTTAATAGTTAATAAAATAATATTAAACTGCTGTAACTTAGAAAATAAAAATGTGAAGTCAACATCTGCTTGTCAGGCTTTCCTCCCTTTTTAATATTCAGAATATTAGATTGATCATTCACTGGAAATATATTTACAAGATTTCAGAAATATTTACAATATGGTTAGAATACCCCAGGTTTTGTTACCCGACAGTATTTTTTTTTTCTCAATATCTATGTGTTGTTCTCTAGTGCAGGGATATAATAATGCTGGTGTTCAAATAGAAATAAGCACTGATCTTGCATATTCCAAATTATTAGAAATTAATTTATACAAAATCAAAT
This sequence comes from Tolypeutes matacus, assembly GCA_026826555.1. Lineage (NCBI taxonomy): Eukaryota > Metazoa > Chordata > Mammalia > Cingulata > Chlamyphoridae > Tolypeutes > Tolypeutes matacus. The sequence continues at coordinate 1,307,730 of JAKSZT010053857.1, read as the reverse complement.
TTTTTCTTACAATATATGTGGAATCCACAGAGAAAAAAACAGAAGGCAAAAGATCTCCTTGTACCAACAGTCCCCATATTGAAAACTTCTCCTGAGGCTTGGGAGGACAGCTAGGTCTAGCCAGAAGAGAAAACACACTTTTCGGATGAATAACTTTTCAAAGAGCAATTTTTTTCACTAGATATCAAAGGGAGGGGGATGGTTCTTAAAATTGAAGGACACAATCAATCAGGCACAGTGTTCCACCCCTCCACACTTGGGCACAGCGGGTAATAGTTTCCAACATGGGAGGGCAACAAAGAAAGAAGAGTTTAGGGATCCAGGTGAATCCAAAACTTTTTCTTTACTCTCATGTCCCACTTTCTCTTAATTTATTTATTTTTGATGGATAGCATTCATACATGAATGTACCAAAAAGTAAATGAAGCACAAAAGATGCAAATGGAGATATTACAGGGCATATCCACATGCAGGAGTCCCATTTATCACAGCTCGATTTGGATCTTTAATTGTCAGTCATTTTCAAAAACTCAGCAAGAGCATCATTGAAATACAACAAGGAATTGTGATCCATGGCGCACTTTCATGTGATTTACTGGGATCCTCACAATATTAAAAGAAATCTGTTTTATGGATACATATTTGTCCAATATGAAATTATTTGAAAGTGTACAATCTCTGGTGTTTGATATATTCAAAGAGATGTGCTTTCTTCTCTGCTATCATTATTAAATATCTTCTGTGTTCCTATATCAGTAATCATAAAGAACTAAAAAGCTGATTAGGTAGAAACTTTTCACCTTCGATCCCTCTCTTTCCACGACTGTGTATAGGTGTTATTCTGGCCCTCCATGTCAGAAACATTTACTTCTTCATCAAACACTTTTATTAATATATTTTCCCCCACCATATCCTGTGGGCACGGGGAATATAAAGAGCTTCTTGTCAGGAGATCAAAAGATCTTTACTGTAACATTGTCACATAAAATGGATATTGGATTGAAAGAAAGGTAAATTTTAAAAGGGATTATCAGATTGGGTACAATTTAATAAAATCTATGATAAGAAAGGGATATATGGGATAAAGATATATAAAGGACCATAAAAATTCAAATACAATTGAAAAATAGTGTAAAAAATTTTTCATCCTCATATTCCAGTGGAAACTCTTGGACAAAACTGTCTCTAATTGGAAAAGAATTTTGGTTTAAGTTATGCTGTTTCTATTGAGGAAATCAAGCTTTCAAATAAGAAATATTTCATCTTTTGTATTTGAACAGTTCCAATTGGCATAAATTAACGTTAATAACAAGATGACTAGGACCACCAGAAACTTTACAAACAGTGATCCTGAAAAGAAATGAAGTAAAATGTAGAGAAAGAAATGAGAATCAATGAGATAGTATCGCATTCTCAATGCAGAACCAACTTTATAAAAATTCACCAGAAACCAACTACATCCCAACTTAGTAAATTGGAAAGCCATTTCAAGGGTCCAGATATTGATATTTTCTCGATGGGGTCAAAATAGCTCTGACTAGTCAAGGCTGGCAGGTGAGAATCAAGCTCATCCTCTCATTACCTCCCAATGTAATGGCTGTGGGGGCGGTTACATAGCCACAACCAAACCTGTCCTCTTTCCTCTCGTCCAAGGCATGACCATAGGAGGGTGTTAACCAAAAATTCCAAAGAAATATTCCTGTGAGCTTGAAGCCATGGAGTGTGGGCTCTTTGCAAAGACAGCATCTACAAAGGCACTGCTAAATATAGACAGGATAGGGAATGAAATGAATTGTATCCTAGTGAAAAGTAACTCTGCTCTAATTCTCCTTGTCAGTAATTTGTGCTGCTTGTCCAAAAATAGAAGTAAAACAAAAAATCAACTCATCAAATGCAATAATATTTGGAAAAATAAAACCATAAGTGACTTCAAAACAGACACTCCATATACACAGAGCTACACATACATGTTGAAGGCAGCGTTTGGGAAACGTGTTTCAAACATATTGTATGGAAGGGGGCTCATGGTAACCATTCATGATGTTTTGTTATGGGCTGGAAGAAGTTGGGCACCACGGTTTTGCATGATTTTGGACTTAGGTGGTATCAAAATGACCAAATGCATAAATATTTTGCAAGATCACATTATCTGTTCTGAATAATGTATTTACAAAAATAAGAATGTGGTGGGTTGGAGGAGAAAACAAGACCTGAAATCAATGGAATTCAGATATAACTCACCATGGGATGATAGTCTATCATATCTATATTTGGAGTATCTAAAATAGAAAAAATCATTTTAAAGAACTAGACAAAATACAATTCTTGAAAGAAGGAATCACTATATATTAATATCATCAAATAAATCTTTACCAGAGAGAGAAAAATTATTCCAGGGATACATTCATCATTCTTTGGAAATGAAAGCCTTTTAAAATTTATTTAAACTCTTTAAAAATAAGATGCTACCATGATAATAATGAACACAGAATGCAGTTGGGACCTATATTCCTGGACTAGATATTCTGCTTAATAATTAATAAAATAATATTAAACTATTCTAACATAGACAATAAAAATTTGAAGACAACAATTGCCTGTCAGGCATTCCTCCCTTTTTAATATTCCTAATTTTATATTGATCAATCATTGGATATATATTTACATGCCACAGAAATATTTACAAGATGAATAGTATTCCCCAGATTTTGTTACACGACTGTATATTTTAAATTCTCGATATGTATGAATTGTTCTCGAGAGCAGAGAGATCATGATGCTGGTGTTCATATAGAAACAAATGCTGCTTTTGCATATTCTAAATTTTTAGAAATTAATTTATACAAAATCGAACTTTTCTTACAATATAAGTGGAATCCAAAGAGACACAAACAGAAAGCAAAATGACTCCATGTACAAACAACCACCACCCTCAAAATTTCTGCTGAGGATTTTGAGAAATGCTAGAACAGACTAGGACAGAAAAGAAACCTGTGGGATCAATCATCTTTCAAAGAGCAACTCTCCTATTCACTAGATATCTGAGGGTGGGGGATGGTTCTTAAAATTGAAGGACATAATCCATCAAGCAGATTGTACAACCTCTCCACCATTTGGCACAGGTGATCATAGTCTCCAACATGCAAGAGAAATAGTGTAGGATCAGTTTGGATAGCTGGGTGAGTTCATAACTTTTTCTTTACACACATGGCCCTCTTTCTCTTAATTTATTTTTTAGTGATGGATAGCTTTCATACATGAATATACCGAATTTAAAAGAAGTGCCAAACGTCCAAACAGACAAATTACAAGTCATAACCACATGCAATTTTCCTATATATCGCAGCTCCATCTGGACGTTGAATTGTCAGTCATTTTCAAAAACTCAGCAAGAGCATCATTGAAATACAGCAAGGAATTGTGATCCATGGCTCACTATGGTGTGCATTTACTGGGAACCTGCCAATATTAAAAGAAATCTGTTTTATGGATACATATTTGACCAATATCAAATTAATTGAAAGGGTACAATCTCTGGTATTTGATAAATCCAGATAGGTGTGCTTTCTTCTCTGCTATCCTTATTACAAATTTTCAATTTTGCTATATCCATAATCTTAAAGAAAGAAACAGCAGGCAAAGCAGAAACTTTTCACCTCTCAATCCCTATCTTTCCATGGTTGTGCATAGGTTTTTTTTTTTTTTTTAAAGATTTTATTTATTTATTCATTTATACCCCCCTTGCTGCTTGTGCTCGCTGGGTCAGCTAAACACGCCGCTGTGCGGGCGGGCTTGCCTTCACCAGGAGGTCCTGGGAACCGAACCTGGGGACTCCTATATGGTAAACGGGAGCCCTACTGATTGAGCCACAGCCGCTTCTCATGTGCATAGGTTTTATTCTGGCTCTCCATGTCACAAATATATATTTCTTCATCAAAATCTTTTCTTGATATATTTTCATCAACTATGTCCTATGGGAAAGGGGACGATGAAGAGCTTTTTGTCAGGTATTTAAAAGATCTTTACTGTAACATTGAAACATAAAATGTATATTGGATTGAAAGAAAGGTAAATTTTAAAAGGGATTATCAGATTGAGTACTATTGAATATTATCCATGATAAGAAAGCGACATATGGGATAAAGATATATAAAGAAAATAATAATTCACATAAATGGAAAAGAGTGTAAAAAATTTCTCATCCTCATATTCCAGTTGAAACTCTTGGAGAAAATTCTCTCTAATTGAAAATGTATTTTTTGTTTATGTCATGCTGTGTCTAATGAGGTAATCAGGCTTTCAAAGAAGGAAAGGTTTCATCTTTGGAGTTTGCACATTTCCAATTGGCATAAATTTATGTTAATAACAAGATGACTAGGTCCACCATAGCATTTACCAACAGGGATCCGAAAACAAAGGAAGCAAAGGGTAGAGAAAGAAATGAGAATACTATGAGATAGTATTGCATTCTCAGTGGAGAGCCAATATTATCAAAATTCACCAGACACCAACTACATCCCAGCTTAGTAAATTGGACAGTGATTTCAAGTGTCCTGACATTGGTATGTTCTCTGTGGGGTCAAAATGGCTCTGACTAGTGGAGGTTGGCAGGTGAAAATCAAGCTCACCCTCTCATTGCCACCCAGTGAAATGGCAGTGATGGTGGTTTCATAGTCACTAGCAAACTCTGTCTTCCTTCCTCTCCTGAAAGGCATGATCAGAGGTGGGTGTTACCCACACAATTCAAAAGAATCATTCCTTGAATCCTGAAGCCATGGAGTGTGTGCTCTTTGCAAAGACAGCAGCTAAAAATGTACTGCTAGTAATAGACAGGAAAGGGAAGGAAATGAATGGAATCCTAGTGAAAAGTAACTCTGCTCTAATTTTTCTTGTCAGTGATTTCTGCTGTTCTTCCAAAAATAGAATTAAAACAAAAAATCCACTCATCAAAAACAAGACTATGTGGAAAATAAAACCAGAAGTGAGTTCAAAACAGACACTAATTTTACAAAGAGGTATAGATACGCTTTGAAGGCGGTGTATGGGAAATGTTTTTGAAACATATTGTATGTACGTGGCTCAGGGTAAACATTTCTGATATTTTGTCATGAGCTGGAAGAAATTGGGAACCACGTTTTGTGTGATTTGGGACTTAGGTCATATCAAAATTCTGACGGAAAGCATAGATATTTTGGAAGATAACATTTTCTGTTCAGAAATATGTTTTTACCAAAGTATGGATGTGTTTGGTAGGAGGTACGAACAAGACTTGAAATCAATGTAATCAAGATATAACTCACCTTGGGATGCTAGTGTCTCATATAAACATTTGGTGTATCTAAAAAAAAAAAAAAAAACGTTTTTAAGAACTAAGCAAAATACAAATATTGAAGAAGGGATCACTATCTAAAAAGAGCTCTGAAAAAATATTTAGCAGGAGAGATAAAATATTATTCCAGTGATACTGTCATCACTCTTTAGAAGTGAAACTATTTTTTTTTTATTTCAATTAAACTCTTTAAAAACAAAAGGCTAACATGATATGATTGTCCGCAGAATGCAGTTGGGACCTATATTTCTGGACTAGATTTTCTTCTTAATAGTTTATAAAATAATATTAAACTACTCTAACTTACAAAATAAAAATGTGAAGTGAACATTTGCTTGTCAGGCTTTCCTCCCTTTTTAATATTCACAATATTAAATTGATCATTCACTGGAAATATATATTACATGACTTCAGGAATATTTACAATAAGGTTAGAATACACCAGGTTTTGTTACCTGACAGTATTTTTTATTTTCTCGATGACTATGAGTTGTTCTTGAGCGCAGGGAGATCATAATGCTGGTGTTCAAATAGAAATAAGAGCTGGTATTGCATATTCAAAATTTTTAGAATTTAATTTATCCAAAATCAATATTATTCTTACAATATATGTGGAATCCAGAGAGAGACAAACAGAAGGCAAAAGAACTCTGTGTATCAACAGTCCCCAAGATGAAAACTTCTCCTGAGGCTTGGAAGAACTGCTAGGTCTAACCAGGATAGAAAACACACTTGGATGAATCACCATTTAAAGAGCAATTCATCTTTTCAATAAATATCAAAGGTTGGGGGATTGTTCTTAAAATTGAAGGGCATAATCCATCAGTCACAGTGTACCACCCCTCCACACTTGGGCACAGGTGGTCTGAGTCTCCAACATGGGAGGGTAACAAAGGAGGAAGAGTTTAGGGAGCCAGGTGAATCCAAAATCTTTTCTTTACTCACATGGCTCACATTATCATAATTTATTTATTTTTGATGGATAGGATTCATACATGAATATACCAAAAAATAAATGACTTACAAAAGGTGCAAATGGAGAAAATACAAGGCATATCCATTTGCAGGAGTCCCATTTATCACAGCTCCATTTGGATATTTAATTGTCAGTCATTTTCAAAAACTCAGCAAGAGCATCCTTAAAATACAACAAGGAATTGTGAACCAATGGCCCACTTTCTTGTGATTTACCGGAATCCTCACAATATTAAAAGAAATCTGTTTTATGGATACATATTTGTCCAATATGAAATGAATTGAAAGTGTACAATTTCTGGTATTTGATATATTCAGAGAGGCGTGCTTTCTTCTCTGCTGTCATTATTAAACATTTTCTGTGTTCCTATATCAGTAATCATAAAGAAATAAACAGTTGATTAGGTAGAAATTTTTCACCTCTTGATCCCTTTATTTCCATTGCTGTGCATAGGTGTTATTATGGCCCTCCATGTCACAAACATTTACTTCTTCATCAAACACTTTTATTGATATATTTTCATCCACCATGGACTGTGGGCAAGGGGAATATGAAAAGACTTTTATCAGGTGTTGAAAAGATCTTTATGGTAACATTGTCACATAAAATGAGTATTGGATTGAAAGAAAGGTAAATTTTAAAAGAGATGATCACATTGGGTACGATTTAATATAATCCATGATAAGAAGGGATATATGGGATAAAGATATATAAAGGAAAATAAAAATTCAAATACAATGGAAAAGTAGTGTAAAAAAATTCTCATCCTCATATTCCAGTGGAAACTTTTGGACAAAACTGTCTCTAATTGGAAATGAATTTTGCTTAAGTCATGCTGTGTCTATTGAGTAAATCAGGCTTTCAAATAAAAAAGGTTTCATCTTTCGTATTTGCACACTTCCAATTGGCATAAATTAACGTTAATAAGAAGATGCCAAGGACCACCAGAGCCTCTACAAACAGTGATCTTGAAAAGATAGGAAGTAAAATGTAGAGAAATAAATGAGATTCAATGAGATATTATTGCATTTTCAATGAAGAGCCAACACTATAAAAATTCACCAGACACCAACTACATCCCAGCTTAATAAATTGGACAGCCATTGCAAGGGTCCTGATATTGATATTTTCTCATTGGGGTCAAAATAGCTCTGACTAGTGGAGGCTGGCAAGTGATAATCAAGCTCACCCTCTCATTGCCTCCCAGTGTAAGGGCCATGGGAGTGGTTACATAGCCACTAGCAAGCCCTGTCTTCTTTCCTCCCCTCCAAGACATGATCATAGCAAGGTGTTACGCACACAATTGCAAACAATAATTCCTGGGAGCTTGAAGCCGTGGAGTGTGGGCTTTTTGCAAAGACAGAATCTAAAACGACACTGCTAAATATAGACAGAAAGGGAAGGAAATGAATGGCATCCGAGTGAAGAGTAACTCTTCTCTAATTCTCCTTGTCAATGATTTGTGCTGCTGGACCGAAAATAGTAGTAAAACAAAAAATCCACTCATCAAATGCAAGAACATGTAGAAAAATAAAATCATAAATTACTTCGAAACAGACACTCCTTATACACAGAGCTATAGCTACATGTTGAAGTGGGCGTTTGGGAAACGAGTTTTGAACATATTGTATGGAATGCGGCTCATGGTAACAATTGCTGATATTTTGTCATGAGTTGGAAGAAATTGGGCACCACTGATTTGTGTGATTTTGGACTCAAGTGGTATCAAATTTCTGACTGAATGCACAGATACTTTGGGAGATCACATTTTCTGTTCAGAATAATGTACTTATGAAAATAAGAATGTGGTGGGTTGGAGGTGAAAACAAGACTTGAAATCAATACAGTCCAGATATAACTCACCTTGGGATGATAGTCTCTCATATATACATATTTGGAAAATCTAAATTAAAAAAAAATCATTTTTAAGAACAAGGGATAATATCAATCTTGTAAGCAGGGATCACTATCTAATAATATCTTCGAATAAATCTTTAACTGAGGCAGAAAAGATTATTCTAGAGATACAGTCATTGCTCTTTGGAAATTAAATCATTTTTTAAAAATTAAACTCTTTAAAAACAGGAGGCTACCATGATATGAATGTCTGTAGAATGCAGTTGGGACCTATATTTCTGGACTAGATTTTCTGCTTAATAATTAATGAAATAATATTAAACTATTGTAACATAGAAAATAAAAATGGGAAGACAACAAATGCCTGTCAGGCTTTCCTCCCTTTTTAATATTCCCAATTTTATATTGATCAGCCTTTGGATATATATTTACATGCCAGCAAATCTTTACAAGATGGATAGAATCCACTAGGTTTTGTTATACCACAGTATTTTTTAATTTCTCGATATATATGAATTGTTCTCGAGTGCAGAGAGATCATAATGACGGTGTTCATATAGAAACAAATGCTGCTTTTGCATATTTTAAATGTTTAGAAATTAATTTATACAAAATCAAACTTTTCTTACAATATAAGTGGAATCCAAAGAGACACAAACAGAAAGTAAAAGAATTCCATGTACAAACAGTCCCCAACCTCAACATTTCTGCTGAGGATTTTGAGAAATGCTAGAATGGACCAGGACAAAAAAGACACCTTTGGGATCAATCATCTTTCAAAGAGCAACTCTCCTTTTCACTAGATATCTGAGGGGAGGCGGATAGTTGCTAAAATTGAAGGACATAATCCATCAGGGAATGTGTACCATCACTCCACCACTTGGCACAGGTGATCATAGTCTCCAACATGCGAGATAAATAGAGGAGGATCAGTTTAGATAGCCGGGTGACTCCAAAACATTTTCTTTACTCACATGGCCCACATTCTCTTAAATTATTTTTTAGTGATGGATAGCTTTCATACATTTATATACAGAAAAATAAAGAAATTCCAAACATCCAAACAGAGAAATTACAAGACATAACCACATGCAGGTTTCCTATATGCCACAGCTCCACCTGGAACATGAATTGTCATTCATTTGCAAAAACTCAGCAAGAGCATGATTGAAATACAGCGAGGAATTGTGATCCATGGCTCACTTTGGTGTGAAATTACGGGTATCCTCCCAATATTAAAAGAAATCTGTTTTATGGATACATATTTGACCAATATGAAATTAATTGAAAATGTACAAACTCTGGTGTTTGATATATCCAGAGAGGTGTGCTTTCTTATCTGCTTTCATTATTGAACATTTTCAATGTTGCTATATCAGTAATCATAAAGAAATAAACAGCAGACTATGTAGAAACTTTTACATCCCGATCCCTCTCTTTCCAAATTGTGCTTAGGTGTTATTCTGGCTTTCCATGTCACAAATATTTATTTCTTCATCAAACACTATTATTGATATATTTTCACAAATCATGTCCTGTGGGCAAGGGGAATATGAAGAGCTTTTTACCAGGTGTTGAAAAGATCGTTATGGTTACATTGTCACTTAAATAGGATATTGGATTGAAAGAAAGGTAAATTTTAGAAGGGATTATCACATTGGGTATGATTTAATATAATTCGTTATAAGAAATGGATATATGGGACAAAGATATATAAAGAAAAAGAAAAAGTTTAATATAATGGAAAAGTAGAATAACAAAATTCTCATCATCATGTTCCAGCTGAAACTCTTATATAAAACAGTTTCTAACTGGAAATGCATTTTTGTTTATGTACTGCAGTGTCTATTGTGATAATAATGCTTTCAAATTAAAAAAGGTTTGATCTTTGGTGTTTGCACACTTCCAATTGGCATAAATTAAAGTTAATAACAAGATGACTGGTACAACCACAGCATTTACAAACAGGGAACCTGAAAACAGAGGAAGTAAAGGGTAGAGAAAAAAATGAGAATACAATGAAATAGTTTTGCATTCTCAATGGAGAGCCAACATTATCAAAATTCACCAGACACCAACTACATCCCAGCTTAGTAAATTGGACAGCCATTTCAAGTATACTGATATTGGTATTTTAGCCCTGGGGTCAAAACTGTTCTGACTAGTGGAGGCTGGCAGGTGAGAAACAAGCCCACCCTCTAATTGTTACCCAGTGAAATGGCTGTGGAGGCGGTTTCAGAGCCACTAGAAAACCCTGTCTCCTTTCCTCACCTGCAAGACATGATCTTAGGTGGGTGTTACCCACACAATTCCAAAGAATCATTCCTGGGAGCTTGAAGCCGTGGAGAGTGTGCGTTTTGCAATGAAAACATCTAGAACACACTGCTAAATATAGACAGGAAAGGGAAGGAAATGAATGGTATCATAGTGAAAAGTAACTCTACTGTAATTCTCCTTTTCAGTGATTTGGGCTGCTAATCCAAAAACAGAAGTAAATAAAAAAGTACACTCATCAAATGCAAGACTATGTAGAAAAACAAAACCATAAGTGGCATCAAAACAGACACTCCATATACACAGAGCTATAGGTACACGTTGAAGACGGCTTTTGTGAAATGAGTTTCGAACATATTGTATGGAATGTGGCTCATGGTAACCATTGCTGATATTTTGTCATGAGCTGGAAGAAATTGGGCTCCACTGTTTTGCATGACTTTGGACTTAGGTGGTATCAAATTTCTGACGGAATGCATAAATAGTTTGGAAGATCACATTTTCTGTTCAGAATAATATATTTACGAAAATAAGAACGTGGTGGGTTGCAGGTGGAAACAAGAATTGAAATCAATAGAATCCAGATATAACCCAGTTTCAGATGATTGTCTATCATATGTATATATATTTGGAGGATCTAAAATTTAAAAAAAATCAGTTTTAAGAACTAGGCAAAATACAAATCTTGAAAGAAGGTATCACTATCTAAAAATATCTTCTAATAAATCTTTCCTGGAGAGAGAAAAAATTATTCCAGAGATACAGTCATCGCTCTTTGGAAATGAAAGCCCTTTTTTCAAAATTAAACTCTAAAAAAAAGAGCCTACCATGATATGAATGAAAGCAGAATGCAGTTTGGACCTATATTTCTGGACTAGATTTTCTGCTTAATAGTTAATAAAATAATATTAAACTACTCTAACATAGAAAATAAAAATGTGAAAACAAAAAATGCTTGTCAGGCTTTTCTCCCTTTTTAATATTCCCAATTTTAAATTGATCATTCATTGTATATATATTTACATGACTTCAGAAATCATTAAAATATGTTTAGAAACCCCCAGGATTTTTCTTTTCTTGATATGTATGAGTTGTTCTCGAGTGCAGAGTGATCATGTTGCTTGTGTTCATATTGAAATAACTGCTCCTTTGCATATTCTAAATTTTTAGAAATTAATTTTAACAAAATCAAACTTACTCTTACAAAATACGTGGAATCGACAGGGACACAAACAGAAAACAACAGCATCTAACTTGAAAACTTCTTCTGAGGCTTGGGAGAACTGCTAGAACTAACCATGTGAGAAAACACACTTGTAGGATGAATCACCTTTCAAAGAGCAATTTTTTTCACTAGATATCAGGGGGTGGGTGATGGTTCTTAAAATTGAAGGACAAAGTCCATCAGGTAGAGTGTATCTCTGCTCCATCCATAGGCACATGTGATCATAGTCTCCAACATGGAAGGTATATGAAGGAGGAAACATTTTAGAGAGCCATGTGAATCCAAAATTTTTCTTTACTCTCATGGCCCTCTATCTCTTAATCTATTTTTTTTGGATGGATAGCATTCATACATGAATACACTGAAAAATAAAGTGCAAAAGTTGCAAACGGAGAAAATATAAGGCATAACCACATGCAGGGGTCCCATATATCACAGCTCCACTGGGATCATTACTTGTCAGTCATTTTCAAAACTCAGCAAGAACATCATTGAAATAAAACAGGGAATTGCGATCCATGGCTCACTATCCTGTGATTTAATGGGATACTCCCAATATTAAAAGAAATCTGTTTTATGGATACATATTTGTCCAATATGAAATTAATTGAAAATTTACAATCTCTGGTGTTTGATATGTTCAGAGAGGTGTGCTTTATTCTCTGCTATCATTATGAAACATTTTCATTGTTGCTATATTAGTAATCATAAAGAAATTAACAGCAGATTAAGTAGAAATTTTTCACCTCTCAATCCCTCTATTTCCATGGCTGTGCATAAGTGTTATTCTGGCTCTTCTTGCCACAAATAGTTATTTCTTCATCAAACAATTTTATTGCCATATTTTCACCCACCATGTCCTGTAGGCAAGGAAAATATGCAGAATTTTTGTAACGTGTTGAAAAGAACTTTATTGTGACATTGTCACATAAAATGGATATTGGATTGAGTGAAAGGTAAATTTTAAAAGGGATTATCAGATTGGGTACAATTTAATATAATCCATGATAAGAAACAGACATATGGGATAAAGATATATAAATGAAAATAATAAGTCTACTAGAATGGAAAAATAGAGTAACAAAATTCTTATCATCATATTCCAGCTGAAAGTATTGGACAACACAGTCTCTAACTGGAAATGAATTTTTGTTAAAGTAGTGCAGTGTCTATTGAGGTAATCATGATTTCAAAGTAAGAAAGGTTTCATCTTTGGTATTTGCACACTTCCAATTGCATTAGTTAATGTTAATAGCAAGATGAATAGGACCACCAGAGCATTTACAAACAGGGATACTGAAAACAATGGAAGTAAAGGATAGAGGAAGAAATGAGAATAAATGAGAAAGTATTGCATTTCCAATGAAGAGCCAACATTATCAAAATTCACCAGACACCATCTACATCCCATCTTAGTAAATTGGACAACCATTTCAAGGATCATAATATTGATATTTTCACCCTGGGGTCAAAATTGCTCTGACTGTGGAGGCTGAATATTGAGAACCATGTTCACTTTCTCAACTGCCGCACAGTGATTTAGCCATGGGGGTGGTTTTATAGCCACTAGCAAGCCCTGCCTTCTTTCCTCTCCTCCAAGGCATGATCATAGGTAGGTGTTAACCACACAATTCCAAAGAATCATTCCTGGGAGCTTGAAGCCGTGGGATGTGAGCTCTTTGCAAAGACAGCATCTATAAAGACACTGCTAAATATAGACAGGAAAGGGAAGGATATGAATGGAATCCTAGTGAAAAGTAACTTTGCTATAATTCTCCTTGTCAATGTTTTGTGCTGCTGGTCCTAAAATAGAAGTAAAACAAATAATCCACTCATCAAATGCAAAAATATTTGGAAAATAAAACCATACGTTACTTCAAAAGAGACACTCCAAGTACACAGCTGTAGAGATACATGTTGAAGGCAGCGTGTGGGAAACGTGGTTCGAACATATTGTATGGACGTGGCTCATGGTAACCATTCCTGATATTTTATCATGAGCTGGAAGAAATTGGGCACCGCGGTTTGCGTGATTATAGACTTAGGTCATATCAAAATTCTGACTGAAGGCATAAATATTTTGGAATATAACATTTTCTGTCCAGAATAATGTAGGGACAAAAATAAGAATGTGGTGGGTTGGAGGTGAAAACAGTCTTGAAATCAGTGGAATTCAGATATAACTCACCCTGGTATGATAGTCTCTCATATATATATTTGGAGTATCTAAAATTAAAAAAAAAAAATTTTTTTTAAGAACTACGCAAAGTATAAATCATGAAAGAAAGGGTCAATATCTGTTAATATATTTGAATAAATCTCTATCAGAGAGAGAAAAAATTATTTCAGAGAGACAGTCATCGTTCTTTGGAAATGAAACCTTTTTTTAAAATTAAATTCTTTAAAAACAAGAGGCTACCATGATATGAATGAATGCAAAATACAGTTGGGACCTATATTTCTGGACTAGATTTTCTGCTTATTAGTTAATAAAATAATATTAAAATACTCTAACTTAGAAAATAAAAATGGGAAGACAACAAATGCTTGTCAGGCTTTCATCCCTTTTTAATATTCCCAATGTTATATTGATCAATCATTGGATACATATTTACATGACTTCAGTAATATTTACAATATGGTTAAATCCTGCAGGTATTGTTAAACGACAGTATTACTTATTTTCTTGATATGTATAAATTGTTCTCGAGTGCAGAGAGATCATGATGCTAGTGTTCATATAGAAGTAACTGCTTCTTTTGCATATTCTACATTGTTAGAAATTAATTTATACCAAATCAAACTTATTCTTACAGTATAAGTGGAATCCACAGAGACACAAACACAAAGCAAAAGAACTCCAAGTTCAAACAGCCCACAACTTCAAAATTTCAACTGAGCATTATGAGAAAAGCTAGAATGGACCAGGACAGAAAAGACACCTTAGGATGAATCATCTTTTAAAGAGAAACTCTCCATTTCACTAGGTATATGTGGGCAGGGGGATTGTTCTTAATAATTGAAGGGCATAATCCATCAGGCAGAGTGAACCACCCCTCCACAACTAGGCACAGGTTATCATAGTCTCCAATATGGGAGGGAAAAAAAGGAGGATCAGTTTAGAGAGCCAAGTGAGTCCAAAACTTTTCTTTACTCACATGGACCTCTTTCTCTTAATTTAATTTTTAGTGATGGATAGCATTCTTACATGAATATACCAAAAAATAAACGAAGTGCCAAACGTCGAAATGGAGAAAATACAAGGCATAACCACATGCTGGGTTCCTAAATATCATAGCTCCTAGTGTATCTTTAATTTCAACCATTTTCAAAAATTTGACAAGAACATCATTGAAATAGAACTACGAATTGTGATCCATGGCTCACTTTCGTGTGATTTACCAGGGTCCTCCCAATATAAAAAGAAATCTGATTTAGGGATACATATTTGTCCAATATGAAATTAATTGAAAGTGTACAATCTCTGGTGTTTGATATATTCAGAGAGGCGTGCTTTCTTCTCTGCTATCATTATTAAACATTTTCAGTGTTGCTATATCAGTAATCTTAAAAAAATAAACAGCTGATTAGGTAGAAAGTTTTCACCTCTTGATCCCTCTCTTTTCATGGCTGTGCATAGGTTTTATTCTTGCCCTCCTTGTCACAAGTATTTACTTTTCATCAGGCACTTTTATTGATATATTTTTACCCACCATGTGCTGTGGGCAAGGGGAATATGAAGAACTTTTCACAAGGTGTTGAAAAGATCTTTATTGTAACATTGTCACATAAAATAGAAATTGGATTGAAAGAAAGGTAAATTTTTAAAGGGATTTTCTGATTGGGTACGATTTATTATAATCCATGATAAGAAAGTGATATATGGGATAAAGATATATAAAGGAAAATAAAAATTCAAATACATTGGAAAAATAGTGTAAAAATATTCTCATCCTCATATTCTAGCTGAAACTCCTTGACAAAACCGCCTCTAATTGGATATGAATTTTTACTTAAGTCCTGCGGTGTGTATTGAGGTAATCATGCTTTAAAATTAATAAAAGTTTCATCTTTGGTATTTGCACATTTCTAATTGTCATAAATTAACGTTAATAGCAGGATGACTAGTACCAACACAGCATTTACAAATTAGGATCCTGAAAAGAAAGGAAATAAGGGGTAGAGAAAAAAATGAGAATACAATGAGATGGTATTGCATTCTCAATGAAGAGCCAACATTATAAAAATTCACCAGACACCAACTTCATCCCAGCTTAGTAAATTGGACAGCCATTTAAAGGGCTCTGATATTGATATTTTCTCCTTGGGTTCTAAATGGCTCTGACTAGTGGAGGCTGGCAGGTGAGAATCAAGCTCACCCTCTCATTGCCGCCCAGTGAAATGGCTGTGGAGGCGGTTTCATAGCCCCTAGCAAACCCTGTCTTCTTTCCTCACCTCCAAGGAATGATCATAGGTGGGTGTTACCCACAAAACTCCAAAGAATCATTGCAGGCAGCTTGAAGATGTGGAATGTGGGCTCTTTGCCAAGACAGCATCTACAAAGGCACTGCTAAATATAGACAGGAAAGGGAAAGAAATGAAAGGAATCCTAGCGAAAATTAAATTGGTTCATGGTAACCATTGCTGATATTTTGTCATGAGCTGGAAGAAATTGGGCACTACCGTTTTGTGTGATTTTGGACTCAGGTGGTATCAAAATTCTGACCAAATGCACAAAAATTTTGGAGATCACATTTTCTGTTCAGAGCAATGTGTTTACAAAAATAAGAATGTGGTGGGTTGGAGGTGAAAGCAAGACTTGAAATCAATAGAATCCAGATATAACTCACCTTGGGATGATATTCTCTCATATGTATATATTTGGAAAATCTAAATTAAAAAAAAATCATTTTTAAGAACAAGGCATAATACCAATCTTGAAAGAAGGGATCACTATCTAATAATATCTTTGAATAAATCTTTACCTGGAGGGAGAAAAAAATATTCCAGAGATACAGTCATTGCTCTTTGGAAATGAAATCATTTTTTTCTAAATTAAACTCTTTAAAAACAAGAGTCTACCATGATATGAATGTCTGCAGAATGCAGTTGAGACCTATATTTCTGGACTAGGTTTTCTTCTTCATAGTTAATAAAATAATATTAAATTAATCTAACTTAGAAAATAAAATGTGAATTGAACAACTGCCTGTCAGTCTTTCCTCCCTTTTTAACATTCCCAATATTAATTTGATCATTCACTGTTAATATATTTACTTGACTTCAGAAATCTTTACAATATGGTTATAATCCCCCAGGTTTTGTTACCAGAAAGTATTTTTTATTTTCTCGATATGTATGAATTGTTCTTGAGGGCAGGGAAATCATAATGCTGGTGTTCAAATAGAAATAACTGCTGCTATTACAAAATCTAAATTTTTAGAAATTAGTTAATTCAAAATCAAACTTATTGTTACAATATAAGTGGAATCCACAGAGACACAAACAGAAGGCAAAAGAATTTCGTGTACCAACAACCTCCTAACTTGAAAACTTCTCCTGAGGCTTGGGAGAACTGCTAGAAATAATCAGGAGAGAAAACACACTTATAGGATGAATCACCTTGCAAATAGCAACTCATCTTTTCACTAGATATCAGGGGTTCGGGGACTCTTCTTAAAATTGAAGGACATAATCATCAGGCAGAGTGTACCACCCGTACATCCCTAGGCACATGTGATTATAGTCTCCAACATGGAAGGAATACGAAGGAGGAACTGTTTAGAGAGCCAGGTGATTCCAAAACTTTTTCTTTACTCACATGACCCCTTTCTCTTAAGTTATTTTTTTTTGATAGATAGCATTCTTACATGAATGTACTGAAAAATAAATGAAATATAAAAAGTGAAAAGGGAGAAAATATAAGGCATAACAACATGCAGGGATCCCATATATCACAACTCCATCTGGATATTTAACTGTCAGTCATTTTCAAAAACTTAGCAAGAGCATCATTGAAACACAACAAGGAACTGTGATCCATGGTGCATTTTCGTATGATTTACCAGGATCCTCACAATATTAAAACAAATGTGATTTATGGATACATATTTGTCCAATATGAAATTAATTGAAAGTGTACAATCTCTGGTATTTGATATATTCAGAGAGGCGTGCTTTCTTCTCTGCTATTATTATTAAATATTTTCTGTGTTGCTATATCAATAATCATAAAGAAATAAACAGCTGATCAGGTAGAAAGTTTTCACCTCTTGATCCCTCTCTTTTCATGGCTGTGCATAGGTTTTATTCTTGCCCTCCTTGTCACAAGTATTTACTTCTTCATCAGGCACTTTTATTGATATATTTTTACCCACCATGTGCTGTGGGCAAGGGGAATATGAAGAGCTTTACACAAGGTGTTGAAAAGATCTTTATTGTAACATTGTCACATAAAATAGAAATTGGATTGAAAGAAAGGTAAATTTTTAAAGGGATTATCAGATTGGGTATGATTTAATATAATCAATGATAAGAAAGAGATATATGGGATAAAGATATATAAAGGAAAATAAAAATTCAAATACAATGGAAAAATAGTGTAACAAAATTCTCATCCTCATATTCCAGCACAAACACTTGGACAAAGCTGTCTCTAATTGGAAATGAATTTTTGTTCAAGTTGTGCAGTGCCTATTGAGGAAATCATGCTTTCAAAGTAAGGAAGGTTTCATCTTTCGTACTTGAAAGATTCCAATTGGCATAAATTTACATGAATAACAGGATCACTAGGACTACCAGAGCCTTTACAAACAGGCATACTGAAAAGAAAGGAAGTAACGGTAGAGAAAGAAATGAGAATCAATGAGATAGTTTTGCATTCTTAATGAAGAGCCAACATTATAAATATTCACCAAACAACAACTACATCCCAGCTTAGTAAATTTGACAGCTATTTCGAGGGTTCTGATATTGATATATTCTCCTTGGGGTCAAAATACCTCTGTCTAGTGGAGGCTGGCAGGTGAGAATCAGGCTCATCCTCTAATTTCCTTGCAGGGTAATGGCTGTGGGGGTGTTTTCATAGCCACTAGCAAACCCTGTCTTCTTTCCTCTTGTCCAAGCCATGACCACAGGGGGGTGTTGTCCAAAAATACCAAAGAAGTATTCCTGGGAGCTTGAAGCTGTGGAGTGTGGGCTCTTTGCAAAGAGAGCCTCTAAAAATGCGCTGCTAAATATTGACAGGAAAGGGAAGGAAATGAATTCAATCCTAGTGAATAGTAACTCTACTCTAATTCTCCTTGTCAGTGATTTGTACTGCTGGTCCAAAATTAGAAGTAAAACAAAAAATCTACTCATCAAATGCAAGACTATGTAGAGAAATGAAACCATTAGTGACTTCAAAACAGACACTCCATATACACAGAGCTACACATACACGTTGAAGGTGATGTTTGGGAAATGAGTTTCGAAAATATTGTATGGAATGTGGCTCATGGTAACCATTGCTGTTATTTTGTCATGAGCGGGAAGAAACTGGGCACCACGGTTTTGCATGATTTTGAACTCAGGAAGTATCAAAGTAGTGACCGAATGCATAAATACTTTTAAAGATCAATTTTCTTTTCAGAATAATGTATTTAAAAAATTAAGAATGTGGTGGATTGGAGGTGAAAACAAAACTTGAAATCAATAGAATCCAGATATAAGTAACCTTGGGATGATAGTCACTCATATATATATATATATATATATATATATATATGGAGTATTTAAATTAAAAAAAATCATTTTTAAGAACTAGGCAATATACAAATCTTGAAAGAAGGGATGACTCTCTAATAATATCTTCAAAAAAATCTTTACTGAGAGATAAAATATTATTCCAGAGATACAGTCATCACTCTTTAGAAATGAAAGCATTTTTTTAAAAAATTAAAGTCTTTAAAAACAAGAAGCTACCCATGATATGAATGTCCCCAGAATGCAGTTTGAACCTATATTTCAGGACTAGATTTTCTTCTTCATAGAAACAATTCTAACAGAGAAAATAAAAATGTCAAGTCAACAACTGATTGTCAGGCTTTCCTCATTTTTTAACATTCACAATATTAAATTGATCGTTCACTGGAAATATATTTACATGACTTCAGAAATATTTACAATATGGTTAGAATACACCAGGTTTTGTTACCCGACAGTATTTTTTATCATAAGGCTGGTGTTCAAATAGAAACAAGTGCTATGATTGCATTTTCCAAATTTTTAGAAATTAATTTATACAAAATCAAACTTATTCTTACAATATATGTGGAATCCACAGAGAGACAAACAGAAGGCAAAAGAACTCCGTGTATCAACAGTCCCCAACTTGAAAATTTGTCCTGAGGCTTGGAGAACTGCTAGGTCTAACCAGGAGAGAAAACACACTTGTTGGATGAATCACCTTTCAAAGAGCAATTCATCTTTTCACTAGATATCAAGGGGTGGGGGATGGTTCTTAAAATTGAAGGACTTAATCCATCAGTCACAGTGTACCACCCCTCCACCCCTGGGCACAGGTGATCATAGTCTTCAACATGGGTGGGAAACAAAGGAGGAAGAGTTTAGGGAGCCAGGTGAATCCAAAACATTTTCTTTACTCACATGGGCCACTTTCTCTTAATTTATTTATTTTTGATGGATAGCATTCATGCCTGAATATACCAAAAAATAAATGAATTACAAAAGGTGCAAATGGAGAAAATACAAGGCATATCCACATGCAGGAGTCTCCTATATCAGAGCTCCATTTGTTTCTTTAATTGTCAGACATTTTCAAAAACTCAGCAAAAGCATCATTGAAATACAACAAGGAATTGTGATCCATGGTGCACTTCCGTGTGTTTTACCAGGATCCCCACAATATTAAAAGAAATCTGTTTCATGGATACTTATTTGTCCAATATGAAATTAATTGAAAGTGTAGAATCTCTAGTGTTTGATAAATTCAAAGAGGTGTGCTTACATCTCTGCTATCATTATTAAATATTTTATGTGTTCTTTTAACAGTAATCATAAAGAAATAAAGAGCTGATTAGGTAGAAACTTTTCACCTATTCATCCCTCTCTTTCCATGGCTGTACAAAGGTCTTATTCTGTCCCTCCATTTCACAAATATTTATTTCTTCATCAAATACTTTTGTTGATATATTTTCATCCACAATATCCTGTGGACAAGGGGAATATGGAGAGCTTTTTATCAGGTGTTGAAACGATCTTTATTGTCACATTGTCATATAAAATAGATATTGGTTTGAGAGAAAGGTAAATTTTAAAAGGGATTATCAAATTGGGTATGATTGAATATAATCCATGATACGAAAGGGATATATGGGATAAAGATATATAAAGGCAAATAAAAATTCAGATAAAATGTAAAAATACTGTAAAAAAGTTCTCATCCTCATATTCCAGCTGAAACACTAGTACTAAATTCTTTCTAATTGGAAATGATTTTTTGTTTAAGTCATACAGTGTCTATTGAGGTAATCATGCTTTCAAAGTAAGAAATGTTTCATCTTTCGTATTTCCATACTTCCAATTGGCATAAATTATCGTTAATAAAAAGATGACTAGAACCACCAAAGCATTTCCAGACTGGGATCCTGAAAAGAAAGGAAGGAGAGGGTAGAGAAAGAAATGAGAATACAATGAGATAGTATTGCATTCTCAATGAAGACCCAACGTTATAAAAATTCATCAGACACCAACTACATCCCAGCTTAATAAATTGGACAGCCATTTCAAGGGCCCTGATATTGATATTTTCTCCTTGAGGTCAAAATGGCTCTGACTATGGAGGCTGGCTATTGAGAACCATGCTCACCCTCTCAAATGCCGCCCAGAAATTGGCTGTGGGGTTGGTTTCATAGCCACTAGCAAGCCCTGTCTTCTTTCCTGTCCTCCAAGGCAAGAACATAGGTAGGTGTTAGCCACACAATTCCACACAATGATTCCTGGGAATTTGAAACCATGGAGTGTAGGCTTTTCGTAAAGGCAGCATCTAAAAATTCACTGGTAAATAGGGACAGGAAAGGGAAGGAAATGAATGGAATCCTAGTGAAAAGAAACTCTACTCTAATTCTCCCTGTCAGTGATTTGTGTTGCTTGTCCAAAAATAGAAATAAAACAAAAAATCCACTCATCAAATGCAAGTTTTTGTAGAAATATGAAACCAAACAGACCTTCCATATACACAGAGCTATAGGTACACATTGAAGGTGGCATTTGGGAAACTAGTTTCAAATATAACGTATGGAACGTGGGTCATGGTAACCATTCCTGTTATTTAGTCATGAGGTGGAAGAAATTTGGCACCATATTTTTGCATGATTTTGGACTCAGTTGTTATCAAAATTTGACTGAATTTATAAATAGTTTGGAAGATCACATTTTCTGTTCAGAATAATGTATTGACAATATTAAGAAAGTGGTGAGTTGGAGGTGAAAACAAAAATTGAAATCCATAGAATCCAGATATAACTCACCTTGGAATGACAGTCTCTCATATATATATATATATTTGGAGAACCTAAAATTTTAAAAATCATTTTTAAGAACTAGACAATATACAAATCTTGAAAGAAGAGATCACTGTCTAATATTATCTTTGAATAAATCTTTACCGGAGAGAGAAACAATTACTCCAGAGATACAGTCTTAGCTTTTTGGAAATTAAAGAATTTTTTAAAATTAAACTCTTTAAAAACAAGAGGCTACCATGATATGAATGAATGCAGAATGCAGTTGGGACGTATATTTCTGGACTAGATTTTCTGCTTAATAGTTTTTAAAAAAATATTAAACTACCCTAACAGAAATTAAAATTGGAAGACAACAAATGTTTGTCAGGATTACCTATCTTTTTATTATTCTCAGTTTTAAAATGATCATTAATTGGATATACATTTACATGACTTCAGAAATCTTCACAATATAGTTAGAATCCGCCAGGTTTTGTTACACGACAGTATTTTTTAATATCTCGATACGTATGATTTGTTCTCAAGTGCTGAGAGATCATGATGCTGGTGTTCATATAGAAATAACTGCTGTTTTTGCATATTCTAAATTTTTAGACATTAATTTATACAAAATCAAACTTATTATTTCAATATAAGTGGAATCCAAAGAGACACAAACAGAAAGCAAAAGAACTACATGTACAAACAGACCCAACCTCAAAATTTGTCTGAGGATTATGAGAAGGGATAGAACGGACCAAGACTGAAAAGGCACCTGTAGGATCAATCATCTTTCAAAGAGCAACTCCCCTTTTCACTAGATATCTGTGGGGAGGGGGATGTTTCTTAAAATTGAAGGACATAATCCATCAGGCAGGGTGTACCACCCCTCAAACCCTGGACCAGGTGATCAAAGTCTCCAACATGGGAGGGAAATAAATGAGGATCAGTTTAGAGAACCAGGTGAGCCCAAATTTTTTTCTTTACTCACATGGCCCTCTTTCTCTTAATTTATTTTTTAGTGATGGATAGTTTTAATACATGTATATACTGAAAAATAAAAGAAGTGCCAAACGCCCAAATGGAGAAAATACAAGGCATAACAACTTGCAGGTTTCCTATGTATCACAGCTCCATCTGGATCTTGAATTGTCAGTCATTTCAAAAACTCAGCAAAAGCATCATTGAAATACAGGAAGGAATTGTGATCCATGGCTCTCTTTAGTGTGCCTTTACTGGGATCCTCCCAATATTAAAAGAAATCTGTTTTATTGATACATATTTGTCCAATATCAAATTAATTGAAAATGTACAATTTCTGATGTTTGATATATCCAGAGAGGTGTGCTTTCTTCTCTGCTATCATTATTACACATTTTCAATGTTGCTATATCAGTAATCATAAAGAAATAAACAGCAGAAAAAGTAGAAACTTTTCACCTCTCGGTCCCTATCTTTCCATGGTTGTGCATAGGTGTTATTCTGGCTCTCCATGTCACAAATATTTATTTCTTCAACAAACCCTTTTTTTTGATATATTTTCACCCAAATGTCCTTTCGGCAAGGGGAATATGAAGAGCTTTTCATCAGGTGCTGAAAAGATCTTTATGGTGATATTGTCACATAAAATGGATATTGGATTGAAAGATAGGTAAATTTTAAAGGGGATTATCAGATTGGGTACGAAATAATATAATCAATGATAAAAAACTGATATAGGGGACAAAGATATATAAAGGAAAACAAAAAGTCTAATGTAATTGAAAAATAGAGTAACAATTTTCTCATTACCATATTCCAGCTGAAACTCTTGGACTAAACAGTTTCTAACTGGAAGTGAATTTTTGTTTAAGTTGTAGTGCCTATTGAAGTAATCATTCTTTCAAAGTAAGAAAGGTTTCATCTTTGGTATTTGCATACTTCCAATTGGCATAAATTAAAGTTAATAACAAGAGGACTAGGACAACCACAGCATTTCCAAACAGGGATACTGAAAACAAAGTATGTAAAGGGTAAAGGAAGAAATTAGAATACAATGAGAAAGTATAGCATTCTCAATGAAGAGCCAACATGATTAAAATTCACCAGACACCAGCTACATCCCAGCTTAGTAAATTAGACAACCATTTCAAGGATCATGGTATTGATATTTTCACCCTGGGGTCAAAATGGCTCTGCTGTGGAGGCTGGTTATTGAGAACCATTCTCACCTTCTCAACTGCCTCCCAGAAATTGGCTGTGGAGGTGGTTTCATAAACACTAGCAAACACTGTCTTGTATCCTCTCTTACAATGCATGATCATCAGTGGGTGTTACACTCACAATTCCAAACAATCATTCCTGGGAGTTTGAAGCCATGGAGAGTGGGCATTTTGAAAAGACATCATCTAAAAAGGCACTGTTAAATATGAGACAGGAAAGGGAAGGAAATGAATGGAACCCTAGTGAAAAATAACTCTGCTATAATTCTCCTTGTCAGGGATTTGTGTGGCTGGACCACCTATAGAAGTAAAACAAAAAATCCCCTCATCAAATGCAAGACTATGTAGAAAAATAAAATCATAAGTGTCTTCAAAAAATACACTCCATATACACAGAGGTATAGCTACACGTTGAAGTCGGCATATCAGAAAAGAGTTTCAAATCTATTGTATGGAATTTGGCTCATGGTAACCATTGCTGATATTTTGTCATGAGCTGGAAGAAATTGGACACCACGGTTTTGCGTGATTTTGGACGCAGGTGGTATCAAAATTCTGACCAAATGCATAAATATGTTGGAAGATCACATTTTCTATTTAGAATAATTGAATTACAAAAATAAGAATGTGGTGGTTTGGAGGTGAAAACAAGACTTGAAATCAATAGGTCGAGATATAACTCACCTTGGGAAGATAGTCTCTCTTATATATATATATAGGAGAACCTAAAATTTTAAAAAATAATTTTTAAGAACTAGGCAAAATACAAACTTTTTTAGAATGGATCACTATCCACTAATATCTTTGAATAAATCTTTACCAGAAATAGAGTAAATTATTCCCAAGATAAAATCATCGCTCTTTGGAAATGAAAGCTTTTTTTTTTTTAAATTAAACTCTTTAAAAACAAAAGCCCACCATGATATGAATGAATGCAGAATGTAGTTGGGACCTATATTTCTGGAGTAGATTTTCTGCTTAATAGATAATTAAATAATATTAACGATTCTAACTTATAAAATAAAAATGGAAATACAACAAATCCTTGTCAGGCTTTCCTCACTTTTAATATTCTCAATTTTAAATTGATCATTCATTGGATATATATTTACATGACTTCAGAAATATTTACAATATGGTTAGAATCCCCCAATTTTGTTGCACAACAGTATTTTTTATTTTCTCAATATGTATGAATATTCTCAAGTGCAGAGTGATCATTATGCTTCTGTTCATATAGAAATAAGTGCTGCTATTGCATATTCTAAATTTTTAGACATTAATTTAAATAAAATTAAACATATTTTTACAAAATAAGTGGAATCCACAGAGACAAAAAACAGAAATAAAAAAAAATCTCTGTGTACCAACATCGTGCAAATTGAAAACTACTCTTGAGGCTTGGAAGAATTGTTAGAAATAACCAGGAGAGAAAAGTCACTTGTAGGATGAATCAAAGATCAACTCTCCTTTTCACTAGATATCTGCAGGGAGGGGGGTGGTTCTTAAAATTGAAGGACAAAATCCATCAGGCAGGGTGTACTACCCCTCCACCATTTGCCACAGGTGATCATAGTCTCCAACATGGAAGGGAAACAAAGGAAGAAGTGTTTAGGGAGCCAGGAAAATCCAAAACTTTTTCTTTACTCTCAGGGCCCACTATCTCATAATTTATTTATTTTTTAAGGATAGCATTCATTCATGAATATATCAAAAAATAAATGAAGTAAAAAGTGCAAATGGAGAAAATACAAGGCATGTCTGTATGCAGGGGTCCCATATATTTCAGCTCCATCTCATCTTTAATTGTCAGTCATTTTCAAAAACTCGGCAAGAGCATCTTTGAAATACAAAAAGGAATTGTGATCCATGGCTCAATCTCATGTGATTTACTGGGATCCTCCCAATGTTAAAAGAAATCTGTTTTATGGATACATATTTTTCCAATATGAAATTAATTGAAAGTGTACACTCTCTGGGGTTTGATATATTCAGATAGGTGTGCACTGTTCTCTGGTATCATTATTAAACATTTTCAGTGTTGCTATATCAGTAATCACAAAGAAATAAACAACAGATTAATTAGAAATTTTTCACGTCTCAATCTCTCTCTTTCCATACCCGTGCATAATTGTTATTCTGGCCCTCCATGTCACAAATATTTACTTCTTCATCAAACACAGGGACTATGAGATTGGGTATGACTTAATATCATCCATGATAAGAAATGGACATATTGGACAAAGATATATAAATTAAAATAAAAATTCTGATAAAATAGAAAAATAGATTAACAAAATTCTCATCATATTCCAGCTGAAACCCTTGGGCTAAACGGTCTCTAACTGGAAATGAATTTTTGTTTAAGTACTGCAGTTTCTATTGATGTAATCATGCTTTCAAAGTAAGAAAGGTTTCATCTTTGGTATTTGCACAATTCCAATAGCATTAATTAATGTTAATAACAAGATGACTAGGAACACCACAGCATTTACAAACAGGGATACTGAAAACAAAGGAAGTAAATGGTAGAGGAAGAAATGAGAATAAAATGAGAAAGTATTGTATTTTCAATGAAGAGGCAATATTATCAAAATTCATCAGACACAGCTACATCACAGCTTAGTAAATTGGACAACCATTTCAAGGGTCATGATATTGATATTTTCATCCTGGGGTCAAATGGCTCTGCCTGTGGAGGCTGGCTATTGAGAACCATGCCCACCCTCTCAAGTGCCGCCCAGTGAATTGGTTGTGGGGCTGGTTTCATAACCACTAGCATGCGCTGCCTTCATTCCAGTCCTCCAAGGCTTGGAATTGTGTGTTACCCACACAATTCCAAACAATCATTCCTGGGAGTTTGAAGCCTTGGAGTGTGGGCTCTTTTCAATGACAGCATCTAAAAGGCACTTCTAATTATTAGACAGGAAAGGGAAGGAAATAAATGGATTCCTAGTGAAAAGTAACTCTGCTCTAATTCACCTTGTCAGTGATTTTATGCTGCTGGTTCAAAAATAGAACTAAAACAAAAAAATCCATTCATGAAACCCAAAGCTATGTAGAAAAATGAAACCATAAGTGACTTCAAAACAGACACTCCATATACACAGAGCTACACATACACGTTGAAGGCGGCATTTGGGAAACGTGTTTCGAACATATTTGTGAAATGTGGCTCATGGTAACCATTCTTGATATTTTGTCATGAGCTGGTAGAAATTGGGCACCATGGTTTTGCATGATTTTGGAATTAGGTCATATCAAAATCTGACCGAATTCATAAATACTATGGAAGATCACATTTGCTGTTCAGAATAATGTATTGACAAAATTAAGAATGTGGTGGGTTGGAGGTGAAAACAAGACTTGAAATCAATAGAATCCAGATATAACTCACCTTGGAATGATAGTCTCTCATATATATATATTTGGAGTATTTAAATTAAAAAATCATTTTTAAGAACTAGTAACATACAAATCTTGAAAGAAGGTATCAATATCTAATAATATCTTCGAATAAATTTTTACCAGAGAGAGAAAAAATTGTTCCAGAGTTACAGTCATCGCTCTTTGGAAATGAAAGCATTAAAAAAAAAAATTAAACTCTTTAAAAACAAGAGTTTACCATGATATGAAGGAATGCAGTTGGGACCTATATTTCTGGACTAGATTTTCTTCTTAATAGTCAATAAAATAATATTAAACTACACTAAATTAGAAAATAAAAATATGAAGTCAACAACTGCTTGTCAGGCTTTCCTCCCTTTTTAATATTCCCAAAATTAAATTGATCATTCATGGGAATTTATTTATAGGACTTCAGAAATCTTTACACTATGGTTAGAATCCCCCAGGTTTTTTTCCTGACAGTATTTTTTATTTTCTCAATATCTATGAGTTGTTCTCGAGTGCAGGGAGATCATAATGCTGGTGTTCAAATAGAAATAACAGCTGCTATTGCATATTCTAAATTTTTAGCAATTAATTTATACAAAATCAAACTTATTCTTACAATATAAGTGGAATCCACAAAGACACAAACAGAAGGCAAAAGATCTCTATGTACCAACATCCCCCAGCTTAAAAATTTCTTCTGAGACATGGGAGAACTGCTAGAACCAGCCAGGAGAGAAAACACATTTGTAGGATGAATCACCTTTCAAAGAGTAACTCATCTTTTCACTAAGTATAAGGAGGTTGGGGATGGTTATTAAAATTGAAGGACATAATCCATAAGGCAGAGTGTACCACCCCTCCATCCCTAGGCACATGTGATCATAGCCTCCAACATGGAAGTGATATGAAGGAGGAACAGTTTAGAGATCAGGTGAAACCAAAACTTTTTCTTTACTCATATGGCACTCTTTCTCTTTATTTATTTATTTTTGATGGATAGCATTCGTACATGAGTAAACCAAAAAATAAATGAAGTACAAAAAGTGCAAAGATAGATAATATAAGGCATAACCACATGCAGGTTTCCCATATATCACAGCTCAATCTTTATTTTTAATTGTCAGACATTTTCAAAATCTCGGCAAGAGCATCATTAAAATAAAACAAGGAATTGTAATCCACAGCTCACTTTCATGTGATTTGCCGGAATCCTCCCAATATTAATGAAGTCTGTTTTATGGATACATGTTTGACCAATATCAAATTAAATGAAAGTGTACAATCTCTGGTGTTTCGTATATTCAGAGGGGTGTGCATTCTTCTCTGCTATCATTATTAAACATTTTCAGTGTGGCTATATAAGTAATCATAAAAAAATAAACAGCAGAATAAGTGGAAACATTTCACCTCTTGATACCTCTCTTTCCATGACTGTGCATATGTGTTATTCTGGCTCTTCATGTCACAAATATTTATTTCTTTATCAAAAACTTTTAATGATATATTTTCACCCATCATGTCCTGTGGGAAAGGGGAATATCAAGAGCTTTTTTTCAGGAGAAGAAAGATCTTTATTGTAACGTTGTCACATAAAATGGATATTGGATTGAAAGAAAGGTAAATTTTAAAAGGGATTATCAGATTGGGGATGATTTAATATTATCCATGATAAGAAATGGATATATGTGATAAAGATATATAAAGGAAAATAATAATTCACATACAATGGAAAAGAGTGTAAAAAATTCTCATCCTCATATTAAAGCTGAAACTCTTGGAGAAAACTCTCTCTAATTGGAAATGAATTTTTGTTCAAGTCATGCCGTGTGTATTGAGGTAATCAGGCTTTCAAAGTAAGAAAGGTTTCATCTTTGGTGTTTGCACACTCCAAATGGCATAAATTTACATTAATAACAAGATGACTAGGACCACCACAGCATTTACAAACAGGGATCCTGAAAACAAAGGAAGCAAAGGGTAGAGAAAGAAATGAGAACATTATCAGATAGTATTGCATTCTCAATGGAGAGCCAACATTATCAAAATTCACCAGACACCAACTAATCCAAGCTTAGTAAATTGGACAGCCATTTCAAGTGTCCTGATATTGGTATGTTCTCCATGGGCTCAAAATGGCTCTGACTAGCGGAGGCTGTCAGGTGAGAATGAAACTCACCCACTCATTGCCACCCAGTGAAATGGCCATGGGGCCAGTTTCATAGCTACTAGCAAACCCTGTCTACTTTCCTCTCCTGCAAGGCATGATCATAGGTGGATGTTACCCAAAAAATCCAATGAGGCATTCCTGGGAGCTTTAAGCCATGGAGTGTGCACTCTTTGCGAAGGCAGCATCTACCAAGGCACTGCTAAATATAGACAGGGAAAGCGAAGGAAAATGAATGTTATCCTAGTGAAAAGTAACTCTGCTTCAATTCTCCTTGTCAATGATTTGTGCTGCTGTTCCAAAAATAGAAGTTATACAAAAAATCCACTCATCAAATGCAAAAATATTTGGAAAAATAAAACCAAAAGTGACTTCAAAACAAACACTCCATATATACAGAGCTACACATACACGTTGAAGGCGGCGTTTGGGAAACATGTATTGAACATATTCTATGGAACGTGTCTCATGTTAACAATTCCTGATGTTTTGTCCTGAGCTGAAAGAAATTGGGCTCCATGGTTTTGCGTGATTTTGGACTTAGGTGGTATCAAAATTCTGACTGAATGCATAAATATTTTGGAAGATCTCATTTTCTGTTCAGAATAATGTATTTACAAAAATAAGAATGCTGTGAGTTGCAGGTGAAAACAAGACTTGAAATCAATGGAATTCAGATATAACTCACCTTGGGATGATAATCTCTCATATATATATTTGGAGTATCTAAAATAAAAAAAAATCCTTTGTAAATCTAGGCAAAATACAAATCTTGAAAGAAGGGATAACTATATATTAATATCTTCAAATAAATCTTTACAGGATAGAGAAAAAATTATTCCCGAGATACATTTATTGCTCTTTGGAAATGAATGATTTTTTTTTTATATAAGTAAAGTCTTTAAAAACAAGAGACAACCATGATATGAATGAACGCAGAATGCAGTTGGGACCTGTATTTCTGGTATAGCTTTTCTGCTTAATAATTAATAAAATAATATTAAACCACTCTAATATAGAATATAAAAATGTGAAGACAACAAATGTCTGTCAGTATTTTCTCCCTTTTTAATATTCCCAATTTTATATTGATCAGTCATTCGATATATTTTCACATGCCTCAGCAAATATTTTCAAGATGGATAGAATTTCACAGGTTTTTAACACGACAGTATTTTTAAATTTCTCAATATGTATGAAATATTCTCGAGTGCTGAGAGATCATGATGCTGGTGTTCATATAGAAACAACTGCTGCTTTTGCATATTCTATATTTTTAGAAATTAATTTATACTAAATCAAACTTTTCTTACAATATAAGTGGAATCCAAAGAGACACAAACAGAAAGCAAAAGAACTCCATGTACAAACAGACCCCAACCTCAAAATTTCTGCTGAGGAATTTGAGAAATGCTAGAACGGACCAGGACAGAAAAGACAACTGTAGGATCAATCATATTTCAAAGAGCAACTCTCCTTTTCACTAGATATTGAGGGCAGGGTGATGGTTTTTAAAATTGAAGGACATAATTCATCAGGCAGACTGTACTACCCTTCCACCTCTTGGCACAGGTGATCATAGTCTACAACATGTGAGAGAAATAGAGGAGGATCTGTTTAGATAGGTGGGTGAGTCCAAAACTTTTTCTTTACTCACATGGACCTCTTTCTCTTATTTATTTTATCGTGATGGATAGCATTCATACATGAATATACCAAAAAATAAAAGAAGTGCCAAACGTCCAAATAGAGAAATTACAAGGCATAATCACATGCAGCTTTCCTATATATCACAGCTCCATCTGGATCTTGAATTGTCAGTCATTTTCAAAAACTCATCAAGGGAATGATTGAAATACAGCAAGGAAATGTGATCCATGGCTAACTTAGTGTGCATTTCCTGGGATCCTCCCAATATTAAAAGAAATCTGTTTCATGGATACATATTTGCCCAATATCAAATTAATTGAAAGTCTACAATCTCTGGTGTTTGATATATCCAGAGAGGTGTGCTTTCTTCTCTGCTACCATTATTAAACATTTTCAATGTTGCTATATCAGTAATCATAAAGAAAGAAACAGAAGACTAAGTAGAAAATTTTCACCTCTTGATCCCTCTCTTTCCATGGTTGTGCATAGGTGTTATTCTGGCTCTCCATGTCACAAATATTTATTTCTTCATCAAACACTTTTATTGATATATTTTCACAAGCCATGTCCTGTGGGCAAGGGGAATATGAAGAGCTTTTTTCAGGTTTTGAAAAGACCTTTAGGGTAACATTTTCACAAAAAATGAATATTGGATTGCAAGAAAGGTAAATTTTAAAAAGGATTATCAGATTGGTTACGATTTATTATAATCCATTATAAGAAATGGATCTAGGGGATAAAGATATATAAAGGAAAATAAAAAGTCTAATATAATTGAAAAGTAGAGTACCAAATTCTCATCATCATATTCCAGCTGAAACTCTTGGACAAAACAGTTTCTAACTGGAAATGAATTCTTGTTTATATACTGCAGTGTCTATTGTGATAATCATGATTTCAAAGAAAGAAAGCTTTCATCTTTGGTATTTGCACACTTCCAATTGGCATAAATTAACGTTAATAACAAGATTACTAAGACCATCACAGCATTTACTAACAACGATACTGAAAACAAAGGAAGTAAGGGATAGAGGAAGAAATGAGAATAAAATGAGAATGTATTGCATTCTCAATGAAGAGCAAACATAATCAAAATTTACCAGACACCAACTACGTGCCAGGTTATTAAATTGGACAACCTTTTCAAGGATCATGATATTGATATTTTTACCCTCGGTACAAAATGGCTCTGACGGTGGGGACTGGCAATTGAGAACCATGCTCACCCTCTCAAATGCAGCCCAGAAATTGGCTGTGGGGTTGGTTTCATAGCAAGTAGCATGCCCTGTCTTCTTTCCTCTCCTCCAAGGTATGATCATAGGGAGGGTTACGCACACAGTTCCAAACAATCATTCCTGAGAGCTTAAAGACGTGGAGTCTGGGCTGTTTGCAAAGACAGCATCTAAAAAGACACTGCTAAATATAGACAGGATAGGGAAGGAAATGAATGGAATCCTAATGAAAAGAAATTCTGCTCTAATTCTCCTTGTCAGTGATGAGTGCTGCTGGTCCAAAAATAGAAGTAAAACAAAAAATCCACTCATCAAGTGCAAGACTATGTAGAAAAATAAAACCATAAGTGACTTCAAAACAGACACTCCTTATACACAGAGCTATAGATACACGTTGAAGGTGGCATTTGGGAAACGAGGTTTGAACATATTGTATGGAACGTGGCTCATGGTAACCATTGCTGATATTTTGTCATGACATGGAAGAAATTGGGTACCACTGTTTTGGGTGATTTTGGACTCAGTTAGTATAAAAATTCTGACCGAATTCATAAATAATTTGGAAGGCCGTATTTTTTGTTCAGAATAATATATTGACAAAATTAGGAGTGTGGTTAGTTGGAGGTGAAAACAAGGCTTGAAGTCAATGGAATCCAGATATAATTCACCTTGGAATGACAATTTCTCCTATATACATTTGGAGTATCTAAAATTTTAAAAAAAAATTTTTTTTAAGAACTAGGCAAAATTCAAATATTGAAGAAGGGACCACTATGGAAAAAGATCTCAGTAAATCTTTACCGGAGAGATAAAAATTTATTCCTGGGATACAGTCATCACTCTTTTGAAATGAAAGCTTTTTTTTTTTTTCAATTAAACTCTTTAAAAACAAGAGGCTACCATGATATAAATGTCCGCAGAATGCAGTTGGGAGCTATGTTTCTGGATGAGTTTTTTCTTCTTAATAGTTAATAAAATAATATTAAGCTACTCTAACTTAGAAAATAAAAATGTGAAGTCAACAACTGCTTGTTAGCCTTTCCTCGCTTTTTAATATTCCCAATATTAAGTTGAACATTTACTGGAAATATATTTACATGACTTCAAAAATCTTTACAATATGGTTAGAATTCCCCAGGTTTTGTTACCCAATAGTATTTTTTATTTTCTCGATATCTATGAGTTGTTCTTTTTTGCAGGGAGCTCATAATGCTGTGGTTCAAATAGAAATAACTGCTGCTATTGCATATTCTAAATTTTTAGAAACTCATTTATACAAATCAAACAGTCTTACAATACAAGTGGAATCCACAGCGACACAAACAGAAGGCAAAAGAACTCCATGTACCAACAGCCACAACTTGATAACTTCTCCTGAGGCTTTGGAGTAGAGCTAGAACTAACCAGGAGAGAAAATTCACTTGTAGGGTGAATCATATTTCAAAGATTAACTCTCCTTTTCACTAGATATCTTCAGGGAGGGAGATGGTTCTTAGAATTTAAGGACATAATCCATCAGGCAGAGTGTACCACCCCTCCACGTTTTTGCACAGGTGATCATAGTCTTCAAAATTGGAGGGAAACAAAGGAGGAAGTGTATAGGGAGCCAGGTGAATCCAACACTTTTTCTTTACTCACATGGACCTCTTTCCCTTACTTTATTTTTTTTGATGGATAGCATTCATAAATGAATATATGGAAAAATAAATGAAGTACAACAGCTGCAAATGGACAAGATACAAGGCATATCCACATGCATGTGTTCCATATATCACAGCTCTATCTGGATCTTTAATTGTCAGACATTTTCAAAAACTTGTCAAGAGCATCATTGAAATACAACTAGGAATTGTGATCCATGGCTCACTTTCATGTGACTTACTGGGATCCTCCCAATTTTAAAAGAAATCAGTTTTATGGATACATATTTGTCCAATATGAAATTATTTGAAAGTGTACAATCTCTGGTGTTTGATATATTCAGAGAGGTGTGCTTTCTTCTCTGCTTTCATTATTAAACATTTTCAGTGTTGTTATATCTGTAATCATAAAGAAATAAACAACAGAGTAAGTAGAAATTTTCACCTCTCAATCCCACTCTTTTCATGTCGGTGCATAGGTGTTACTCTGGCCCTCCATGTCAGAAAGATTTCCTTTTTCTTCAAACACATTTATTGATATATTTTCACCCACCATGTCAGGTGGGCAAGGGGAATATGAAGAGCTTTTTATCAGGTGTTGAAAAGATCTTTATTGTAACATTTTGACATAAAATGGATATAGAATTGAAAGAAAGGTAAATTTTAAAGGGATTATCAGATTGGGTACGATTTAATATCATCCATGATAAGAAAGAGACATATGGGATAATGATAAATAAAGCAAATTAAAAATTCAAATACAATGGAAAAATAGTGTAAAAAATTTTTCATCCTCCTATTCCAGCTGAAATTCTTGGACAAAACTGTCTCTAATTGGAAATGAATTTTTTAAAGTTGTGCCATGTTAAATGAGGTAATCATGCTTTCAAAGCAAGAAAGTTTCGTCTTTTGTTTTTTCACACTTCCAATTGGCATAAATTAATATTAATAACAAGATGACTAGGACCACCAGATCATTTACAAATTGGGATCCTGAAAAGAAATGCAGTAAAAGGTAGAGAAAGAAATGAGAATAAAATGAGATAGTATTGCATTCTCAAAGAATAGCCAACATCATAAAAATTCACCAGACACCAAGTACATCCCAGCTTAGTAAATTGGACAGCCATTTCAAGGGACCTGATATTGATATTTTCTCCTTGGGTTCAAAATGGCTCTGACTAGTGGAGGCTGGCAGGTGAGAATCAAGCTCACTCTCTCATTGCCTCCCAATGAAATGGTCGTGGAGGCAGTTTCATAGCCACTACAAAACCTGTCTTCTTTCCTCTCTTCCAAGACATGACAATCAGTGTGGCTTACCCACACAATTTGAAAGAATCATTCCTGGGAGCTTGAATACGTGGAGTGTGGGCTCTTTGAAAAGACAGCATCTAAAAAGGTACTGCTAAATATAGACAGGAAAGGGAAGGAGATGAATTGTATCCTACTTTAAAGTAACACTGCCCTAATTCTCCTTGTCAGTGATCTGTGCTGCTGATCCAAAAATAGAAGTAAAACAAAAAATTCACTCATCAAATGCAAGAATATGTGGAAAAATAATACCATAAGTGACTTCAAAACAGACACACCATATACACAGAGCTACACATACACGTTGAAGGCAGCATTTGGGAAACGTGTTTCGAACATACTGTATGGAATGTGGCTCATGGTAACCATTCTTGATATTTTGTCATGAGCTGGAATAAATTGGGCACCACAGTTTTGCTTGATTTTGGACTCATTTTTACCAAAATTCCTATCGAATGCATAAATAATTTGGAAGATGACAATTTCTGTTCAGAATAAAGTATTAAAAAAATAAGAATGTGGTGGGTTGGAGAGGAAAACAAGACTTTAAATCAATGTAATCCAGATATAACTCACCTTGGGGTGATAGTCTCTCATATATATTTGGAGTATATAAAATAAAAAAAATTATTTTTAAGAACTAGGCAAAATACAAATCTTGAAAGAAGGGATCATTATCTAATAAAATCTTTGAAGAAATCTTTACAGGAGACAGAAAAAATAATTCCAGAGTTACAGTCTTTGCTTTTTGGAAATGAATGAATTGTTTAAAATTAAACTCTTCAAAATCAAGCGGCTACCATGATATGAATGAAGGCAGAATACAGTTGGGACCTATATTTCTGGAGTATATTTTCTGCTTAATAGTTAATAAAATAATGTTAAACTACTCTACCTTAGTAAATAAGAATATGAAGTCAACAACTGCTTGTCAGGGTTTCCTCCCTTTTTAATATTCCCAATATTAAATTGATCATTCACTGGAATTATATTTACAGGACTTCAGAATTCCATACAATATGGTTAGAATCCCCCAGGTTTTGTTACCCAATGGTATTTTTTATTTTCTCGATTTCTATGAGTTTTTCTCGAGTGCAGGGTGATCATAATGCTGGTGTTCAAGTAGAAATAACTGCTGCTATTGCATATTCTAAAATTTAGAAATTAATGTATACAAAATAAAACTTATTCTTACAATATAAGTGAAATCCACAGAGACACAAACAGAGGTCAAATGATCTCCGTGTACCAACAGCCCCCAACTTTAAAACTTCTCCTGAGGCTTGGGGAACTGCTAGAACTAACCAGGAGAGAAAACACACTTGTAGGATGAATCACATTTCAAAGAGCAACTCATCCTTTCACTAGGTATCAGGGGGTGGGGGATTGTTCTCAAAATTGAATGACATAATCCATCAGGCAGAGTGTACCACCACTCCATCCCTAGGCACATGTGATCATATTCACCAACATGGAAGGGATACAAAGAGGAACAGTTTAGAGAGCCAGGTGAATCGAAAATTTTTCTTTACACACATGGCTCTCTTTCCCTTAAGTTATTTTTTTTTTTGATGGATAGCATTCAACATGAATATACCGAAAAATAAATTAAGTACAAAAATTTGCAAACGGAGAAAATATAATGTATAACCACATGCAGGGATCCCATATATCACAGTTCCATCTGGATCTTTAATTTTCAGTCACTTTCAAAAACTCGGCAAGAGCATCATTGAAATACAACAAGGAATTGTGATCCATGGCTATCTTTCGTGTGATTTGCTGGTATCATCCCAATATTAAAAGAAGTCTGTTTTATGGATACATATTTGACCAATATCAAATTAATTGAAAGTGTGCAATCTCTGGTGTTTGTTATATTCAGAGAGGTGTGTTTTCTTCTCTGCTATCATTATAAAACATTTTCATTGTTGCTATATCAGTAATCATAAAGAAATAAACAGCAGATTAAGTAGAAACATTTCACCTCTCAATCCCTCTTTTTCTGTGGCTGTTCATAGGTATTATTCTGGATCTTCATGTCACAAATATTTATTTCTTCATCAAACACTTTTATTGCTATATTTTCACCTACCATGTCCTGTGGGCAAGGGGAATATGAAGAACTTTTTCTCAGAGGTTGAAAAGATCTTTATTGTCCCATTCTCACAGAAAGTGGATATTGGATTGAATGAAAGGTAAATTTTAAAAGGAATTATCAGATTGAGTATGATTTAATATAATCCATGGTAACAAATGGACATATTGGACAAATATATATATATATATATATATATATATATATATATATATATATATATATATAAATATAAAAATTCTGATATAATAGAAAAATAGAGTAACAAAATTATCATCATATTCCTGCTGAAACATATGGACAAAAGAGTATCTGGAAATGAAATTTTTTTTAAGTAGTACAGTGTTTATTGAGGTAATCATGCTTTCAAAGTAAGAAAGGTTTCATCTTTCATATTTGCACACTTCCAATTGGCATAAATTAACGTTAATAATAAGATGACTAGGACCAGCACAGCATTTCCAAACTGGGATCTTGAAAGGAAAGGAAATAAAGGGTAGATGAAGAAATGATAGTACAATGAGATGTTATTGCATTCTCAATGAAAAGCCAACATTATAAAAATCTACCAGACACCAACTACATCCGAGCTCAATAAATTGGACAGCCATTTCAAGGGTCCTGATATTGATATTTACTCCTTGGGGTCAAAAAGGCTCTGACTAGTGGAGGCTGTCAGGTGAGAGTCAAGCTCACTCTCTCATTGCCACCCAGTGAAATGGCCATGGAGATGGTTTCATAGTCACAAGCAAGTCTTGTCTTCTTTCCTCTCCTCCAAGGTATGATCATAGGTGGGTGTTACCCACACAATTTCAAAGAATTATTCCTGCGAGCTCGAAGCCGTGGGGAGTGGGCTCTTTGCAAAGACAGCATCTAAAAAGACACTGTTAAATATAGACAGGAAAGGGAAGGAAATGAATGGTATCCTCGTAAAAAGTAACACAGCTCTAAATCTCCTTGTCAGTGATTTTTGCTGCTGGTCCAAAAATAGAAGTAAAAAAAAAAATCCACTCATCAAATGCAAGACTATGTGGAAAAATAAAATCAATAGTGACTTCAAAACAGACACTCCATATACACAGAGGTATAGATACACGTTGAAGGCAACATTTGGGAAACGTGTTTTGAAAATATTTTATGGAATGTTACTCATGATAACAATTCATGATGTTCTGTCATGAGATGGAAGAAATTGGACACCACAGTTTTGCGTGAGTTTGGA
The DNA here is from genome assembly GCA_026826555.1 of Tolypeutes matacus. Lineage (NCBI taxonomy): Eukaryota > Metazoa > Chordata > Mammalia > Cingulata > Chlamyphoridae > Tolypeutes > Tolypeutes matacus. The sequence goes on along the minus strand of JAKSZT010053857.1, from coordinate 1,268,650 downwards.
CTTAGGTGGTATCAAAATGATGACCAAATGCATAATTAATTTGGAAGATACCATTTTCTGTTCAGAATAATGTATTTACGAAAATATGAAAGTGGTGGTTTGGAGGTGAAAACAAGAATTCAAATTAAAGGAATTCAGATATAACTCACCTCGGGATGATAGTTTCTCATATATAGATATTGGAGAATCTAAAATTAAAAAAAAATCATTTTTAAGAACTAGGCAAAATTCAAATCTTGAAAGAAGGGATCACTATCTAATAATATCTTCAGATAAATCTTTACCAGACAGAGAAAAAATTATTCCAGAGATACAGTCATCGCTATTTGGAAAATAAACTTTTTTTTTTTTTAATTAAACACTTTAAAAACAAGAGGCTACCATGATATGAATGATCGCAGAATGCAGTTGGGACCTATATTCCTGGACTAGATTTTCTGCTTAATAATTAATAAAATAATATTAAACTACTCTAACATAGAAAATAAAACTGGGATGACAACAAATGCTTGTGACGCTTTCCTTCCTTTTTAATATTCCGAATTTTAAATTCATCATTCATTGGATATATATTTCATGAATTCAGAAATCTTTACAATATGCTTAGAATTCCCCAGGTTTTGTTACACGAGATTATTTTTTATTTTCTCAATACGTATGAATTGTTCTTGTGTGCAGAGTGATCATGGTGCTGCTGTTCATATAGAAATAACTGGTGCTTTTGAGTATTCTAAATTTTTAGAAATTAATTTATACAAAATCAAACTTAATCTTACAATATGAGTGGAATCCACAGAGACACAAACAGAAAGCAAAAGAACTGCATGTACAAACAGACCCCAACTTAAAAACTTCTCCTGAGTATTATGAGAACTGCTTGAATGGACCAGGACAGAATAGACACTTGTAGTATGAATCACCTTTGAAAAAGCAACTATCCTTTTCACTAGATATCTGTGGGGAATGGGAGGGTTCTTGAAATTGAAGGAAATATTCCATCAGGCAGAGTGTACCACCACACCACGCCTTGACACAGGTGATCAGAGTTTCCAACATGGGAGGGAAAGAAAGGAAGATCAGTGAAGAGAGCCAAGGGAGTCCAAAACTTTTTCTCTACTCACATGGCCCTAATCTCTTAATTTATTTTTTAGTGATACATAGCATTCATACATGAATATGCTGAAAAATAAATGAAGTGCCAAACGTCCAAATGGAGAAAATACAAGGCATAACCAAATGCAGTGTTCCTATATATCACAGGTCCATCTGGATCTCGAATTGTCAGTCATTTTCAAAAACTCATCAAAAGCATCTTTGAAATAAAACATGGAGTTGTGATCCATGGCTCACGTTGGTGTGCATTTACTGGTATCGTCCAAATATTAAAAGAAATCTGGTTTATGGAAAAGTATTTGATCAATATCAAATTAATTCAAAGTGTACAATCTCTGGTGTTTGAAATACACAGAGACGTGCGTTTTCTTCTCTGCTACCATTATTAAATATTTTCAATGTTGCTATATTAGTAATCATAAAGAAACAAACAGCAGAGTAAGTAGAAACTTTTCTCCTCTTGATCTCTCTCTTTCCATGGCTGTGCATTGCTGTTATTCTGGCTCTGCATGTCACAAATATTTATTTTTTCATCAAACATTTTTATTGATGTATTTTCACCCACCATGTCCTATGGGCAAGGGGAATATGAAGAGCTATTTGTCAGGTGTTGAAAGGATTTTTATGGTAACATTGTCACATAAAATGGATATTGGATTGAAAGAAAGGTAAGTTTTAAAAGGGATTATCAGATTGGGTACGATTCAATATAACCCATGATAAAAAATGGATATATGTAACAAAGGTATATAAAAGAAAATAAAAAGTCTAATATAATGGAAAAATAGAGTAACAAATTTCTCATCATCATATTCCAGCTAAAACACTTGGAAAAAATAGTTGCTAACTGGAAATGAATTTTTGTTTAAGTAGTGCAGTGAATATTGCGGTAATCATGCTTTCAAAGTAAGAAAGGTTTCATCTTTGGTATTTGCAAACTTCCAATTGGCATAAATTAATGTTAATAACAAGATGACTAGGTCAACCACAGCATTTACAAACAGGGAACCTGAAAACAAAGGAAGTAAAGGGTAGAGGAAGAAATGAGAATACAATGAGAAAGTATTGCATTCTCAATGAAGAGCCAACATTATTAAAATTCCCCAGACACCACCCACACCCTAGCTTCGTAAATTGGACAACCATTTCAACGATCATGATATTGATATTTTCACCCTGGGGTCAAAATGTCTCTGACTGTGGACGTTGGCTATTGAGAACCATGCACTCCCTCTCAACGGCCATACAGAAATTGGTGTGGGGGTGGTTTCATAGGCAATAGCAAGCCCTGTCTTATTTCCTCTCCTCCAAGGCATGATCATAGGTGGGTGTTACTCACACAATTCCAAACGATCATTCCTGGGAGCTTGAAGCCACGAAGAGTGGGCTTTTTGCATAGACGGCATCTAAAAATGCACCGTTAAATATAGACAGGAAAGGGAAGGAAATGAATGGTATCCTAGTGAAAATTAACACTGCTCTATTTCTCCTTGTCAGTGATTTGGGCTGCTGGTTCAAAAATAGAATTAAAACACAAAATTCACACATCAAATGCAAGACTATGTGGAAAATAAAATCATAAATGACGTCAAAACAGACACTCTTTATACACAGAGCTATAGATACACGTTGAAGGCCGCATTTGGGAAACGTGTTTTGAACATATTGTATGGACATGGCTCATGATAACCATTGCTGACATTTTGTCATGTGCAGGAATAAATTGGGCACTAGGGTTTGCGTGATTTGGGTCTCAGGTCATATCAAAATTCTGACCCAATGCATTCATATTTTGGAAGTTCACTTTTTCTGTTCAGAATAATGTATTTACCAAAATAGAAAAGTGGTGGTTTGGACGTGAAAACAAAACTTGAAATCAATATAATCCAGATATAACTCACCTTGGGATGATAGTCTCTCATAAATATATATTTGGAGTATTTAAATTAAAAAAAATCATTTTTAAGAACTAAGCAAAATACAAATCTTGAAGGAAGGGATCACTATCTAATAATACCTTTAAATAAGTCTTTACTGAAGAGAGAAAAAATTATTCCTGAGATACAGTCATTGCACTTTGGAAATGAAACATTTTTTAAAAATTAAACTCTTTAAAAACAAGAGGCTACCATGATATGAATGAACGCAGAATGCAGTCGGAACCTATATTTCTGGACTAGATTTTCTGCTTAATGGTTAATAAAATTATATTAATCTACTCTAATTTAGAAAATAAAAATTGGAAGACAACAAATGCTTGTCAGTCTTTCCTCCCTTTTTAATATTGCCAATTTTAAATGGATCATTCATTGGATATATATTTACATGATTACAAAAATCATTACAATATGGTTAGAATCCCCCAGGTATTTTTACAAGAGAGTATTTTTTATTTTCCCAATATGTATGAATTTTTCTCGACTGCAGAGACATCATGATACTGGTGTTCATATAGAAATAACTGCTGCTTTTGCATATTCTATATTTTTAGAAATTAATTTATACAAAATCAAACTTATTCTTACAATATAAGTGGAATCCACAGAGACAGAAACAGATGGCAAAAGAACTCCATGTACCAACAGCCCCCAACTTGAAAAATTCTTCTGAGGCTTGGGAGAACTCCTAGAACTAAGAAGAAGAGAAAACACACTTGTAGGGTGAATCACCTTTCAAAGAGCAATTCATCTTTTCCCTAGGTATGAGGGGGTGGGGGATGATTTTTAAAATTGAAGGATATAATCCATAAGGCAGAGTGTACCACCCCTCCAACCCTAGGCACATGTGATCATAGTCTCCAACATGGAAGGGATACGAAGGAGGAACAGTTTAGAGAGACAGGTGAGTCCAAAACTTTTTCTATACTCACATGTCTCTCTTTCTCTTAATTTATATTTTTTGATGGCTACCATTCTTACATGAATATACCAAAAATATATGTAGTACAAAAGGGGCAAATGGAGAAAATATAAGATACAACCACATGCAGGGTTCCCATATATCACAGCTTCATCTGGATCTTTAATTGTCAGTCATTTTCAAAAACTTGGCAAGAGCATCATTGAAATACAACAATGAATTGTGATCCATGGCTCATTTTCATGTGATTTACTGAGATCCTCCCAATATTAAAAGAAATCTGTTTTATGGATTCATATTTGTCCAATATGAAATTAATTGAATGTGTACAATCTCTGGGGTTTGTTATATTCAGAGAGGTGTGCTTTATTCTCTGCTATAATTATTAAACATTTTCAGTGTTTCTATATCAATAATCATAAAGAAATAAAGAGCAGATTAAGTAGAAACTTTTCACCTCTCGATCCAACTCTTTCCATGGCTGTGCATAGATTTTATTCTGGCTCTTCTTGTCACAAATATTTACTTCTTCATCAAACACTTTTATTGATATATTTTCATCCACTGTGTCCTGTGGGCAAGGGGAATTTGAAGAGATTTTTATCAGGTGTTGAAAAGATCTTTATTGTCACATTATCACCTAAAATAGATATTGGATTGAATGAAAGGTAAAATTTAAAAGGGATTATCAAATTGGGTATGATTTAATATAGTCCCTGAAAAGAAAGAGACATATGGGACAAAGATATATAAATTAAAATAAAAACCTAATATAATGGAAAAATAAAGTAACAAAATTCTCATCATCATATTCCAGCTGAAACTCTTGGACAAAACAGTGTCTACATGGAAAGGAATTTTTGTTTAAGTAGTGTAGTGTCTATTGAGGTAATCATGCTTTCAAAGTAAGAAAAGTTTAATTTTTGCTATTTGCACACTTCCAATAGCATTAATTAATGTTAATGACAATATGACTAGGTCCACCACAGCATTTATTAATATGGATACTGAAAACAAAGTTAGTAAAGTGTAGAAGAAGAAATTAGAATATAATGAGAAAGTATTGCATTCTCAATGAAGAGCAAAGATTATCAAAATTCACCCGACAGCAGGTATATCACAGGTTATTAAATTGGACAACCATGTCAAGGATCAAGATATTGATATTTTCACTCTCGGGACAAAAAGGCTCTGCCTGTGGAGGCTGGCTATTGAGAACCAGGCTCACCCTCTCGACTGCAGCCCAGAAATTGGCCGTGGAGGTGGTTTCATTGCAACTAGCAAGCCCTCCTTTCTTTCCTGTCTTCCAAGGTATAATCCTAGATGAGGGTTACAGACACAATTCGAAACCATCAATCCTGGGAGCTTAAAGACATGGAGTGTGGGCTCTTAGCAAAGACAGCATCTAAAAAGGCACTGCTAAATATAGACATTATAGGGAATGAAATGAATGAAATCCTATGAAAAGTAACTCTGCTCTAATTCTTCTTGTCAGTGATTTGAGCTTCTGGTCCGAAAATAGAAGTAAAAAAAAAAAAAAATCCACTCAACAAATGCAAGACTATGTAGAAAAATAAAACCGTAAGTGACTTCAAAACAGACACTCCATATACACAGATGTATAGATACACGTTGAAGGTGGCAGTTAGGAAACGTGTTTTGAAAATATTTTATGGAACGTTACTCATTATAACCATTCCTGATGCTTTGTCATGAGATGGAAGAAATTGGGCACCACGGTTTTGCGTGAGTTTGGACTTAGGTGGTATCAAAATGATGACCGAATGCATAAATAATTTGGAAGATCCCATTTTCTGTTCAGAACAATGTATTTATGAAAATAAGAAAGTGGTGGTTTGGAGGTGAAAACAAGACTTCAAATCAAAGGAATCCAGATATAACTCACCTTGGGATTATAGTCTCTCATATATATATTTGGAGTATCTAAAATTTAAAAAAATCATTTTTAAGAACTAGGCAAAATAAAAATCTTGAAAGAAGGGATCACTATCTAATTATATCTTCGAATAAATCTTTACCAGAGAGAGAAAAATTTATTCCAGAGATACAGTCATCGCTCTTTGGAAGTGAAAGCTTTTTTTAAAAAATTAAACTCTTTAAAAACAAGAGGCTACTATGATATGAATGATCGCAGAATACAGTTGGGACCTTTATTCCTGGACTAGATTTTCTGCTTAATAGTTAATAAAATAATATTAAACTACTCTAACTTAGAAAATAAAAATGGGATGACAACAAATTCTTGTCAGGCTTTCCTCCCTTTTTAATATTGCCAATTTTAAATTAATCATTCATTGGATATATACTTGCATGACTTCAGAAATCTTTACAATATGCTTAGAATTCCCCAGGTTTTGTTACACGAGATTATTTTTTATTTTCTCAATACGTATGAATTGTTCTTGTGTGCAGAGTGATCATGGTGCTGCTGTTCATAAAGAAATAACTGGTGCTTTTGAGTATTCTAAATTTTTAGAAATTAGTTTATACAAAATCAAATATAATCAATATAAGTGGAATCCACAGAGACACAAACAGAAAGCAAAAGAACTGCATGTACAAACAGCCCCTAACTTGAAAACTTCTCCTGAGGATTATGAGAACTGCTAGAACGGACCAGGACAGAATAGGCACTTGTAGTATGAGTCGTCTTTGAAATAGCAACTCTCCTTTTCACTAGATATCTGTTGGGAATAGGAGGGTTCTTGAAATTGAAGGACATAATCCATCAGGCAGAGTGTACCACCCCACCACACCTTGGCACAGATGATCAGAGTTTCCAACATGGGAGGGAAATAAAGGAAGATTAGTTAAGAGAACCAAGGGAATCCAAATCATTTTCTCTAGTCACATAGCCTTAATCTTTTAATTTATTTTTTAGTGATACTTAGCATTCATACATGAATATGCTGAAAAATAAACGAAGTGCCAAACTTCCAAATGGAGAAAATACATGGCATAACCACATGCAGGTTTCCTAAATATCACAGCTCCATCTGGATATTAAATAGTCAGTCATTTTCAATAACTCAGCAAGAGCATCATTGAAATAAAACAAGGAGTTGTGATCCATGGCTCACATTGGTGTGCATTTACTGGTATCGTCCCAATATTAAAAGAAATCTGGTTTATGGAAAAGTATTTGATCAATATCAAATTAATTCAAAGTGTACAGTCTCTGGTGTTTGATATATACAGAGATGTGCGCTTTCTTCTCTGCTACCATTATTAAATATTTTCAATGTTGCTATATCAGTAATCATAAAGAAATAAACAGTAGAGTAAGTAGAAACTTTTCTCCTCTTGATCTCTCTCTTTCCATGGCTGTGCATTGCTGTTATTCTGGCTCTGCATGTCACAAATATTTATTTTTTCATCAAACACTTTTATTGATGTATTTTCACCCACCATGTCCTGTGGGCAAGGGGAATATGAAGAGTTATTTGTCAGGTGTTGAATGGATCTTTATGGTAACATTATCACATAAAATGGATATTGGATTGAAAGAAACGTAAGTTTTAAAAGGGATTATAAGATTGTGTACAATTCAATATAATCCATGATAAGAAATGGATATATGCAACAAAGATATATAAAGGAAAATAAAAAGTCTAATATAATGGAAAAATAGATTAACAAAATTCTCATCATCATATTCCAGCTGAACTCCTTGGACAAAACAGTTGCTAACTGGAAATGAATTTTTGTTTAAGTAGTGCAGTTTCTATTGAGGTAATCATGCTTTAAAAGTAAGTAAGGTTTCATCTTTGCTAATTGCACACTTCCAATTGGCATAAATTAATGTTATTAACAAGATGACTAGGTCAACCACAGCATTTACAAACAGGGAACCTGAAAACAAAGGAAGTAACGGGTAGAGGAAGAAATGAGTATACAATGAGAAAGTATTGCATTCTCAATGAAGAGCCAACATTATTAAAATTCCCCAGACACCACCCACATCCCAGCTTCGTAAATTGGACAACCATTTCAATGATCATGATATTGATATTTTCACCCTGGGGTCAAAATGGCTCTGACTGTGGATGCTGGCTATTGAGAACTATGCACACCCTCACAACGGCTACACAGAAATTGGCTGTGGAGGTGTTTTCACAAGCCCTAACAAGCCCTGCCTTCTTTCCTCTCCTCCAAGGCATGATCATAGCTGGGTGTTACTCACACAATTCCAAACGATCATTCCTGGGAGCTTGAAGCCGCGAAGAGTGGGCTTTTTGCATAGACAGCATCTCAAAATGCACTGTAATATAGAGACAGGAAAGGGGAGGAAATAAATGGTATCCTAGTGAAAATTAACACTGCTCTATTTCTCCTTGTCAGTGATTTGGGCTGCTGGTTCAAAAATGGAATTAAAACACAAAATTCACACATCAAATGCAAGACTATGTGTTAAATAAAACCATGAGTGACTTCAAAACAGACACTCCTTATACACAGAAGTATAGATACACGTTGAAGTCGGTATTTTGGAATCGTTTTTCAAACATAGTGTATGGACGTGGCTCATGGTAACCATTGCTGACATTTTGTCATGAGCGGGAATAAATTGAGCACTAGGGTTTGGGTTATTTGGGACTTAGGTCATTTCGAAATTCTGACTGAATACATACATATTTTGGAAGAACTCTTTTTCTGTTCAGAATAATGTATTTACCAAAATAAGAAAGTGGTGGTTTGGAGGTGAAAACAAAACTTGTAATCAATAGAATCCAGATATAACTCACCTTGGAATGACAATCTCTCATAAATATATATTTGGAGTATTTAAATTAAAAAAAAATCATTTTTAAGAACTAGGCAAAATACAAATCTTGAAAGAAGGGATCACTATCTAATAATGCCTTTAAATAAATCTTTACTGAAGAGAGAAAAAATTATTCCTGAGATACAGTCAACGCACTTTGGAAATGAAACTTTTTTTTAAAAAATAAACTCTTTAAAAACAAGAGGCTATCATGGTATGAATGAACAGAGAATGCAGTTGGGACCTATATTTCTGGACTAGATTTTATTCTTAATAGATAACAAAATAATATTATACTCCTGTAATTTAGAAAATAAAAATGTGAAGTCAAGTACTGCCTGTCAGTCTTTCCACCCTTTTTTATATTCCCAATATTAAATTGATCATTCCCTGGAAATATATTTTCATGACTTAGCAAATCTTTACAATATGGTTAGAATCACCCAGATTTTGTTTCCCAAATGTATTTTTCATTTTCTCGATATCTCTGAGTTGTTCTCAAGTGCAGGGAGATCATGATACTGGTCTTCACATAAAAATAATGGATGCATTTGCATATTCTACATTTTTATAAATCAATTCATACAAAATCAAACTTATTCTTACATTATAAGTGGAAATCACAAAGAAACAAACAGAAAGCAAAAGAACTCCATATTCAATAATTCCCCAACCTCAAAATGTCTGCTGAGGATTATGAGAACTGCTAGAAAGTAACAGGACAGAAAGACATCTGTCGGATGAATAATCTTTCAAAGAGCAGCTCTCCTTTCACTAGATATCTGTGGGGAGGGGGATGGTCCTTAAAATTGAAGGACATAATCCATCAGGCAGAGTGTACCATCACTCCACACCCTGGTACAGGTGATCATAGTCTCAAACATGGGAGGAAAACTAAGGAGGATCAGTTTATAGAGCCAGGTGAGTCCGAAACTTTTTCTTTACTCACATGACCTTCTTTATCTTAATTTATTTTTTAGTGTTGGATAGCATTCATACAGGAATATACCGTAAAATAAACAAAGTGCCAAACGTCGAAATGGAGAAAATACAAGGCATAACTGCATGCAAGTTTCCTATATATCACAACTCCATCTGGATCTTGAATTGTCAGTCATTTTCAAAAACACAGCAAGTGCATCATTGAAATACAGCAAGGAATTGTGATCCATGGTTCACGTTGGTGTGTATTTACTGGGATCCTCCCAGTATAAAAAGAAATCTGTTTCATGGATACATATTTGACCAATATCAAATTATTTGAAAGTATACAACTTCTGGTGTATATATCTATATCCAGAGAGGTGTTCTTGCTTCTCTGCTATCATTATTAAACATTTACAATGTTGCTATATCAAAAATCATAAAGAAATAAACAGCAGACTAAGTAGAACATTTTCACCTCTTGATCCCTCACTTTCCGTGGCTGTGCATTGGTGTTACTCAGGTTCTCCATGTCAGAAATATTTATTTCTTCATCAGACACTTTTATTGATATATTTTCACACACCATGTCCTGTGGGCAATGGGAATAGGAAGAGCTTTTTGTCAGGTGTTGAAAATATCTTTATTGTAACATTGTCACATAAAATCGATATTGGATTGAAAGAAAGGTAAATTTTAAAAGGGATTATCAGATTGGGTATGATTTAAATATATTCTTGATAAGAAATAGATATATGGGATAAAGATATATAAAGGAAAATAAAAATTCAAATACAATAGAAAAATAGAGTAAAAAAATTCTCATCCTCATATTCCACCGGAAATGCTTGGACAAAATTGTCTCTAATTGGAAATGAACTTTTGTTTAAGTCGTGCTGTGTCTATTGAGGTAATCAAGCTTTCAAAGTAAGAAAGGTTTCATCTTTGTTGTTTGCACACTTCCAATTGGCATAAATTAACGTTAATAACAAGATGACTAAGACCACCTCAGCATTTGCAAACCTGGATCCTGAAAACAAAGGAAGTAAAGGGTACAGGAATAAATGAGTATAAAATGAGAATGTATTTCATTGCCAATGGAGAGCCAACATTATCAAAATCCACCAGACTCAAACTACTTCCCAGCTTAGTAAATTGGACAGCCATTTCATTTGTCCTGATATTGGTATTATCAACCTGGGGTCAAAATTGCTCTGACTAGTGGAGCCTGGCAGGTGAAAATCAAGCTCAGCCTCTCTTTGCCTGCCAGTGAAATGGCCTTGGGGGTGGTTTCATAACCACTAGCAAACCCCATCTTCTTTCCTCTCCTCCAAGGCATGATCATAGATGGGTGTTACCCACACTTTTCCAAAGAATCATTCTTGGGAGCTGGAGTCCTTGGAGTGTGGGCTCTTTACAATAATAGCATCTAAAAAGGCACTGCTAATTTTAGACAGGAAAGGGAAGGAAATGAATGGAATCCTGGTGAAAAGTAACACTGCTCGAATTTTCCTTCTCAGTGATTTGTGGTGTTGTTCAAAAAATTGAATTAAAACAAAAAATTCACTCATCAAAAACAAGACTATGTGGAAAATAAAACCATAAGTGACTTCAAAACAGACATTCCTTATACACAGATGTATAGATACAGGTTGAAGGCAGCATATGGGAAAGCTGTTTCAAACATATTGTATGGACGTGTCTCATAGTAACTGTTCCTGATATTATTTCATGAGTGGAAAAAATTGTGCACCATGGTTTGCATGATTTTGGACTTAGGTCATATCAAAATTCTGTTGGAAGGCATAAATATTTTGGAAGAAAACATTTTCTGTTCAGAAAAATGTTTTTGCAAAACTATGGATGTGGTACGCCAGAAGTAAAACAAGTCTTGAAATCAATGGAATCCAGGTATAACTCACCTTTGGATGATACTCTCTCCTATATACATTTGGAGTATCTAAAAAAAAAAAAAAAAAAAAAAAAAACATTTTCAAGAACTAGGCAAAACACAAATATTGAAGAAGGGATCACTATCGAAAAAGATCTCTGAATAAATCTTTACTGGAGAGAGAAAAAATTATTCCAGAGATACAGACAAAACTCTTTAGAAAAGAAAACATTTATTTTTCAATTAAACTCTTTAAAAACAACAGGCTACCATGATATGAATGTCCACAGAATCCAGTTGGTGCCTATATTTCTGGACTAGATTTTTTTCTTAATAGTAAATAATATTAAACTACTCTAACTCAGAAAATAAAAATGGGAAGACAACAAATGCTTGTCAGGCTTTCCTCCCATTTCAATATTCCCAATTTTAAATTGATCATTCTTGGATATATATTTACATGACTTCAGAAATCTTTAAAATATGGAAGAATACCCCAGGTTTCGTTACACGACCATATTTTTTTGTTTTCTTGATACATATGAATTGTTCCTGAGTGCAGAGATATCATGATGCTGGTGTTAATATAGAAATATCTGCTGCTTTAGCATATTCTATATTTGTAGAAATTAATTTATACAAAATTAAACTTATTCTTACAATATAAGTGGAATCCAAGTGACAGAAACAGAAAGCAAATTAACTCGATGTTCAAACACCCCACAAACTCAAAAATCTCTTCTGAGGATTATGAGTACTGCTACAACGGACCAGGACAGAAAAGACACCAGTAGGGTGAATCATCTTTCAAAGAGCAACTCTCCTTTTCACTAGATATCTGTGGGGAGGGTGATGGTTCTTAAAATTGAAGGACATAACCCATCAGGAAGTGTGGACCACACTTCCACCCCTTGAAACAGGTGATCATATTCTCCAACATGGAAGGGAAATAAAGGAGGATTAGTTTAGAGAGTCAGGTGAGACCAAAACTTTTTCTTTACTCACATGGCCCTCTTTCTCTTAATTTATTTTTTAGTGATAGATAGCTTTCATACATGAATATACCGAAAAATAAAAAATTGCCAAACGTCCAAAAGGAGAAAATATATGGCATAAACAAATGCAGGTTTCCTATATATCACAGCTCCATCTGGATCATGAATTGTCAGTCTTTTTCAAAAACTCAGCAAGAGTATCATTGAAATAAAGCAAGGAATTTTTATCCATGGCTCACTTTCGTGTGATTTACTGGGATACCCCCAATATAAAAATAAATCACTTTATGGATCCATATTTTTCCAATATAAAATTACTTGAAAGTGTACAATCTCAGGTGTTTGATATATTCAGAGAGTTGTGCTTTCTTCTCTGCTATCATTATTAAACAATTTCACTGTTGCTATATCAGTAATCATAAAGAAATAAACAGCAGATTAGGTAGAACCTTTTCACATCTTGATCCCTCTCTTTCCATGGCTGTGCATAGGTGTTATTCTGGCTCTCCTTGTCACAAATATTTATTTCTTCATCAAACACTTTTATTGCTATATTTTCACCCACCATGTCCTGTGGACAAGGGGAATATGAAGAGCTTTTTCTCAGATGTTGAAAAGATCTTTATTGTCGCATTGTCACATAAAATGGATATTAGATTGAACAAAAAGTAAATTTGAAAATGCATTATCAGATTGCATACAATTTAATATAATACATGATAAGAAAAGGACTCCTATATATATTTGGAGTATCTAAAATTTAAAAAAAAAAGCATTTTTATGAACTAAGCAAAAGACAAATATTGAAGGAGGGATCACTATCTAAAAATATCTCTGAAAAAATCTTTACTGGAGAGAGAAAAATTTATTCCAGAGATAAAGTATTCACTTTTTGGAAGTTAAAGGAATTTCACTCTTTATAAATGAAAGCATTTTTTTACATTTCAATTAAACTCTTTAAAAATAAGAGGCTACCATGATATGAATGTCGAGAGAATGCAGTTGGGACCTATATTTCTGGACTAGATTTTCTTCTTAATAGTTAATAAAATAATATTAAATTTCTGTAACTAAGAAAATACAAATGTGAAGTCAACAACTGCTTGTCAGGCTTTCCTCCCTTTTTAATATTCCCAATATTAAATTGATCATTCACTGGAATTATATTTACAGGACTTCAGAAATCTTAACAATATGGTTAGAATCCACCATGTTTGTTTGCTCGACAGTATTTTTTATTTTCTTGATATCTATGAGTTGTTCTCGAGTGCAGGGAGATCATAATGCTGGTGTTCAAATAGAAATAACTGCTGCTATTGCATATTCTAAATTTTTAGAAATTAATTTATACAAAATCAAACTTATTCTTACAATATAAGTGGAATCCACAGAGACACAAACAGAAGGCAAAAGAACACCATGTACCAAGAATCCCAAACTTGAAAACTTATCCTGAAGATTGGGAGAACTGCTAGAACCCACCAGGAGAGAAAACACCCGTGTAGGATGAATAACCTTTCAAAGAGAAACTCATCTTTTCACTAGATATCGTGGGGTGGGGGATGGTTCTTAAAATTGAAGGCCATTTTCCATCAGGCAGAATGTACCACCCCTACATTCCTTGGCACATATGATCATAGTTTCCAACATGGAAGGGATACAAAGTAGGAAAAGTTTAGAGAGTCAGGTGAATCCAAAATTTTTCTTTACGCATATGGCCCTCTTTCTCTTAATTTATTTTTTGATGGATAGCATTCATACATGAATATACCAAAAAAAAAAATGAAGTACAAAAAGTGCAAACCGAGAAAATATAAAGCTTAACCACGTGCAGGAGTCCAATATATCACAGCTCCATCTGCGTCTTTATTTGTCAGTCATTTTCAAAATGTCGGCAAGGGCCTCATTGAAATAGAACATGGAATTGTGATCCATGTCTCACTATCATGTGATTTACTGGGATACACCCAATAATAAATGAAAACTGTTTTATGGATACATATTTGTCCAATATGAAATTAATTGAAAGTGCACATGTTCTGGTGTTTGATATATTCAGAGAGGTGTGCTTTCTTCTCTGCTATTATTATTAAATATTTTCAGTGTTGCTCTATCAGTAATCATAAAGAAATATACAGCAGATTAAGTAGAAACTTTTCACCTCTCGATCCCTCTCTTTCTATGGCTGTGTATAGGTGGTATTCTGTATCTTTTTGTCAGATGTTGAAAAGAACTTTAGTGTCACATTGTCACATAAAATGGATATTGGATTGAACAAAAGTTAAATTTTATAAGGGATTATCAGTTTGTTATGATTTAATATAATCCAAGATAAGAAACAGACATATGGGACAATGATATATAAATGAAAATAAAAAGTCTAATATAATGGAAAACAGAGTAACAAAATTCTCATCATCATATTCCATTTGAAACTCTTGGACAAAACAGTCTCTAACTGGAAATGAATTTTTGTTTAAGTAGTGCAGTGTCTATTGATGTAATCATCCTTTCAAAGTAAGAAAGGTTTCATCTTTGGTATTTGCACACTTCCAAAAGAATTAATTAACATTAATAACAAGATGACTAGGACAACCACAGCATTTACAAACAGGAATCTTGAAAACAAAGGAAATATAGGGTAGAGGAAGAAATGAGAATAAAATGAGAAAGTATTGTCATCTCAGTGAAGAGCCAACATTATCAAAATTCACCAGACACCAGCTTCATCCCAGCTTAGTAATTTGGACAACCATTTCAATGATCATGATATTGATATTTTCACCCTGGGGTAAAACTGACTCTGACTGTGGAGGCTGGCTATTGATAACCATGTTCATCCTCTCAACTGCCACCCAGTGAATTGGCTGTGTGGCTGGTTTCATAGCCACTAGCAAGCCCTGTCTTCTTTCCTCTCCTCCAAGACATTATCATATGGGAAATTTATGCACACAATTCCAAACAATCATTCCTGTGAGCTTGAAGCCGTGGAGTGTGGACTTCTTCAAAGACATCAACTAAAAGGGCACTGCTAAATATTGGCAGGAAAGGGAAGGAAATGAATGGAATCCTAGCGAAAAGTAACTGTGCTCTAATTCTCCTTGTCAGTGATTTGTACTGCTGGTTCAAAAAAAGAAGTAAAACAAAAAATCCACTGATCATATACAAGACTCTGTGGAAAAATAAAATCATTAGTGACTTAAAAACAGACACTCCATATACACAGAGCTGTAGTTACACATTGAAGCCGGCATTTGGGAAACGTGTTTTGAACATATTGTATGGAACGTGGCCCATGGTAACAATTCCTGATGTTTTGTCATGAGTTGGAAGAAATTGGACACCATGGTTTTGCGTGATTTGGTCTTAGGTAGTAAAAAATTCTGACTGAATGCATCAATATTGTGGAAGATCAAATTTTCTGTTCAGAAATATGTATTTGTAAATATTAGAATGTGGTGGGTTGGAGGTGAAAACAAACTTGAAATCTTTGGAAATGAAAGTAATTTTTTTAAATTAAACTCTTTAAAAACAAGAGGCTACCATGATATTAATGAACACAGAATTGACTTATGACCTTTATTTCTGGACTAGATTTTCTGCTTATTAGTTAATAAAATAATATTAAATTTCTCTAACTTGGAAAATAA
>JAKSZT010053857.1:1215750-1243153 GCA_026826555.1 Tolypeutes matacus | reverse complement strand
GTATCATCTAAATTGTAAACTATACTGTAAATCACTGACAATGTTTAGTTGCTATATTTTGCTATCTGCATAACAGTTATAACAATGCTAACAACCAAAAAAAAAGGGGGTGGGAGTTAATATGGGGTGGGGAAAAGGGTGTGGTTTGGTATCTGGTCGTCTCCGGCACTCCGTGTGTGACTTTGCTGTGACCTAAAACTTCTTTGAAAATTAAATGAAAAATTGGGAGACAATGGGGATTGAGAGGAGGAAGGTGTCATGGCACACCAGACATCCGATAACACAGTGATAAAGGGAAGGAAAAAGGGGAAAAATAAAAGAGAAAGGAAAAAACAATTAATATATATATATATTTTTTTTAAATGCATTTCCTTTGCTTTTTTGCCCATTTTTTGAATGTCCCAATCCACTAATCATAATTTATTTTGTTTTGTTCTTTGTTTATTTGTTTTTTTTCCTTCCCCTGAATTTCCTTATGTTTGTCTCTTGCATGTACGCCTATCACACTTGTTTCTTTTTCCTAGTAATTGTATTTGATTATTTTATGGACTAAATGTTCATGGAGGATTTGGATCACAGAAGGGTTACAATGGGTACTGCGGGGGATTATTGGGAGGGGTTGTCTGGGGGGGTTTCATGGGGATTGGTTCATCTGAATATACATGAAAAATATACAAAATCTTTCAAAGGATCGGGGGATGGGCATGTTCACGATGGGTGGATAATCACACAATAAATGAGGGAATCTGAATTCCTAGCCTGGAGAGCTCTGCCACAGTCTCCAAGGGAGTAATAATAGTCCTCTGAGTGTAGGGACAGTGCCTGTCAAAATAGGATGACCCACTGATGTTTTTTGTTTGTTTGTTTGTTTGTTTGTTTGTTTTTATTGATGACTACCCTTGTGAGTCTTTGCTCTTGTAAATGAGACTTAGCCTGCTGTTGTGGGGTGCCTAAGGGTTGCCACCTGAGAGCCTCCTTGTTGCTCAAATGTGGTCTCCCTCTAAGCCAAACTCAGTATATGATTGCATTACCTTCCCCCCAACGTGGGACATGACTCCCGGGGATGAGCCTCCCTGGTAACGATGGATTAATATCAAGTGCCAACTGGCAGCTTTGCACAGTGGCAGTATCGTAGCCAATTAGGTTTATCTGAGGCACGATTATTGCTAATTGAAAACTTTTCCCAAGTGCCAACTGGCAACACAACTGGAAAAAGACCTTGAATAAAAGGGGGAAATGGTAAAGACAAATGAGTTCAAGTGGCTAAGAGACTTCAAAGAGAGTCAGGAGTTCATCCCAGAGGTAACTCTTATGCACACCTCAGTAGGAGCTCATAGAACATCTAAGTGCCTATCACCCCACTCAGTGGGGTTCCTGAGAGCTACGGAGACACCCTGGTCCTATATAAGGGGGGATAGCCCCAGAGACTGATGCCTTATCAGTGGGTTCTATTTTGGAATCTGTGCTCCTGAGAGTGAGAGAATTAGACTCAAATAAGTCCTCCCTGCACATGGTTCACCAGTCCCTTCTATTCAAACCTATATGCGATGCTGGAGTTTTTAGGTATACTTCCAGAGACTGGAGCCTACCGCATACCTATGTGCCAGGTGTGCATGAAATCTACGTGGAGCTGCAACTCCTACCCTACAGCTCAATGGACTCATCCAAGTCACCTGGTGAGGAAACAACAATGGGAAATGGCCATCCCAGGGAATGGAGAGGGCTTGCATCTGCAGGCAGGATCATTCCACCCACCATATCCATGAGATATAAGTCCTCTCTCACTTGGAGTTGGAGTGGACATCACCATCCCAGTCCCCTCAGGATTGGGGGAAGAACTATGGACTAGAGTGGACTTGATGGTATTCTCTTGTTCACATATGGTGATTCTAGCAATGCAAGAAATTATAACAATGAGGTGGAGCCAGTGGCCACTTGACACTTTTGGGGTAGGGAGGGGACGAACAGTTGAAATACAGTGGCTTCTTTGGGAGTTGGCGGTTGTCCTGAGTACTGTTGTGGCAACTGATGTAGGGCATTTTAAATCAGCACACACCGCTCAGAACTGAGTGGGAGAGAGTGGGGTCTACAGTGTGAACTGTGGTCTATGGTTGGTGGCAATGCTCCAGGATGTGTAAGTTCATTGAGGGTGGTGGACCACACTGTGGGAGATGTTTGTGAGGGATGTGATGGGAGGTGTGGGAGGTGGGCAACATGGGAATCCCAGTGGGTTCCGTGTAATATTTTGGGTAATCTAAGCACCTCTTAAAATATATGTATATATATATATATAAACAACATTTTTGTAAGCAAATACACATATATGCATATATATTTATATATCATTTTGCAAATGTTTGTATATATTGTGAGAATTTTATTTTTACCCATAATAAAAAAATAATAATAAAAAATAGTTGACAGGAAAAAAAAAACAAAAATCAAAAAACAAAAGTATGTGGAAAATAAAATCATAAGTGACTTCAAAACAGACACTCCTTATGCACAGAGTTATAGATACACATTGAAGGTGGAGTATGGGAAATGTGTTTCGAACATAATGTATGCATGTGGCTCATGGTAACCATTCCTGATATTTTGTCTTGAGTTGGTTGAAATTGGGCACCATAGCTTGCATGATTTTGGACTTATGGAATATTAAATTTCTGACAGAAGGCATAAATATTTTGGAAGATAACATTTTCTGTTCAGAAAAATGTTTTTACAAATATATGGATGTGTGGGTAGGAGGTAAAAACAAGACTTGAAATCAATGGAATCCAGATATAACTCACCTTGGGATGATTGCATTTCCTATATACATTTTGAGTATCTAAAATAAAAAAAAAAATTTTAAGAATTAGGCAAAATTCAAATATTTGAGAACGGATCACTATGTAAAAAGATCTCTGAATAAATATTTATCGGAGAGAGAAATAATTATTCCAGGGATACAGTCATCATTCTTTAGACATGAAAGCATTTTTTTTTTCAATTAAACCCCTTAAAAACAAGAGACTACTATAATGTGAATGTCTGCAGAATGCAGTTGGGACTTATATTTATGGATTAGATTTTCTGCATAATAGTTAAAAATAATATTAAATTACTCTAACTTATAAAATAAAAATGGGAAGACAACAAATGCTTTTCAGGCTTTAGTCTTTTTTAATATTCCCAATTTTATATTGATCACTCATTGGATATATATTCAAATGACGTCAAAATCTTTACAAGATGGTCAGAATACCCTAGGCTTGTTTCACCACAGTATTTTTTAATTTCTCGATATGTATGAATTGTTCTTGAGAGCAGAGAGGTCATGATGCTGGTGTTCATATAGCAATAACTGCTGCTTTTGCATATTCTAAATTTTTAGAAATTAATTTATACAAAATCAAACTTTTTCTTACAATATAAGTGGAATCCAAAGATACACAAATAGAAAGCAAAAGAACTCCATGTACAAACAACCCCTAACTTCAAAACTTCTTCTGAGTATTATGAGAACTGCTAGAACAGACCTGGATAGAAAAGACACCTGTTAGATCAATCATCTTTCAAAGAGCAACTCTCCTTTTCACTAGATATCTGTGGGGAGGGGGATGGTTCTTAAAATTGAAGGACATAATCCATCAGGCAGAATGTACCACCCCTCCACCCCTTGGCACAGGTGATCATAGTGTACAACATGGGAGGGAAATAAAGGAGGATCAATTTAGAGAGCCAGGCCAGTCCAAAACCTTTTCTTTACTAACATGGCCCTCTTTCTTTTTATTTATATTTTACAGATATGTAGGTTTCATACATGAATATAGCAAAAAATAAAAGGAGTGTCAAATGTCCAAATGGAGAAAATACAAGGCATAAACACATGCAGATTTCCTATGTATCACAGCTCCATCTAGATCTTGAATTGTCACCCATTTCAAAAACTCAGCAATATCATCATTAAAATACAGCAAGGAATTGTGATCCATGGCTCACTTTGCAGTGCATTTACTGGGATCCTCCCAATATTAAAAGAAATCTGTTTTATGAAAACAGATTTGATCAATATCAAATTGATTTAAAGTGTATAATCTCTGGTGTTTAATATATCCAGAGAGGTGTGCTTTCTTCTCTGCTACCATTATTAAACATTTTCAATGTTGTTATATAAGAAATCATAAAGAAATAAACAGCAGAGTAAGTAGAAATTTTCTCCTCTTGATCCCTCTCTTTCCATGGCTGTGCATAGGGGTTATTATGGCTCTCCATGTCACAAATACTTAGTTTTTTATCAAACAATTTTATTGGTATATTTTCACCTGCCATGTCCTGTGGGCAAGGGGAATATGAAGAGCTACTTGTCAGTTGTTGAAAAGATCTTTATTATAACTTTGTCACATAAAATGGGTATTGGAATGAAAGAAAAGTAAGTTTTAAAAGGGATTATCAGATTGGGTACGATTTAATATAATCTATGATAAGAAATGGATATGTGGGAAAAACATATATAAAGGAAAATAGAAAGTCTAATTTAATGGAAAAAGAGAGTAACAAAATTCTCATCGTCATATTCCAGCTGAAACACTTGGACAATACTGTATCTAACTGGAAATGAATTTTTGTTTAAGTAGTGCAGTGCCTATTGGGGTAATCATGGTTTCAAATTAAGAAAGGTTTCATCTTTGGTATTTGCACACTTCCAATTGGAATAAATTAATGTTAATAACAAGATGACTAGGACCACCACAGCATTTACAAACAAGGATACTTAAGACAAAGGAAGTAAGGGTAGAGGAAGAAATTAGAATACAATGAGAAAGTATTGCATTCCCAATGAAGAGCCACAATTTCAAAATTCACCTGACACCAGCTACATCCCAGCAAAATAAATAGGACAAACATTTCACGGATCATGATATTGATATTTTGACCATGTGGTCAAATGGCTCTGACTGTGGAGACAACTGAGAACCATGCTCAGCCTCTCAACTACCGCCCAGTGAATAGGCTGTGGGGGAGGATTCATAGGCACTAGCAAGCCCTGTCTTCTTTTCTCTCCTCCAAGGCATGATCATAGGTGAGTTTTAGCCTCACAACTCCAAATAATCATTCCTGGGAGCTTGAAGCCCTAGAGTGTGGCCATTTTGCAAAGACAGCATTTAAATGGCACTGCTAAATATGAGACAGGAAAGGGAAAGAAATTAAGGGATCCTAGTGAAAAGTAACTCTGCTCTAATTCTCCTAGTCAGTGATTTGAGCTGCTGGTCCAAACATAGAAGTAAAACAAAAAATCCACTCATCATATGCAAGACTATGTAGAAAAATAAAACCAAAAGTGTCATCTAAAGAGACACTCCATATACACAGAGCTATAGATACAAGTTGAAGGCGGCGTTTGGGAAATGATTTTCAATCATAAGTTATGGAACTTTGTTCATGGTAACCATTGCCGATATTTTGTCATGAGCTGGAAGAAATTGGACACCACGGTTATGATTGATTTTGGACTCAGGTGGTATAAAAATTCTGACCGAATGCATAAATAATTTGGAAGATCATAATTTTGTTCAAAATAATTTGTTTACAAAAATAAGAATGTGGTGGATTGGATGTGAAAACAACACTTGAAATCTTGTTTCAATAGAATCCAGATATAACTCACCTTGGGATGATAGTCTCTCATATATATATATATTTGGAGAACCTAAAATTTTAAAAAAGTCATTTTAAGAACTAGGCAAAATACAAACCTTGAAAGAAGGGTTCACTATCTACTAATACCTTTGAATATATCTTTACGGGAGAGAGAAAAATTATTCCAGAGAGACAGTCATCACTCTTTTGAAATGAAAGCATTGTTTTTTAAAAGTAAACTCTAAAAACAAGAGGCTACCATGATATGAATGAAGGCAGAATGCAGTTGGGACCTATATTTCTGGAGTAGATTTTCTGTGTAATAGTTAATAAAAATAATATTAAACTACTCTACCTTAGTAAATAAAAATGGGAAGACAACAAATGCTTGTCAGGCTTTCCTCCCTTTTTAATATTCACAAATTTAAATTGATCATTCACTGGAAATATATTTACAGGACTTCAGAGATCATTATAATATGGTTAAAATCCCCAAGATTTTGTTACCCAACAAATTGTTTATTTTGTCGATATCTGAGTTGTTCTCAAGTGCAGGGAGGTCATAATGCTGGTGTTCAAATGGAAATAACTGCTGCTTTTGCATATTATACATTTTCAGATTTTTATTCATACAAAATAAAACTTATTCTTTGAATATAAGTGGAATTCACAGAGACACAAACAGAAGGCAAAAGAACTCTGTGTACCAACAGACTCCAACTTGAAATTTTCTCCTGAAGTTTGGGAGAACTGCTATAACTAACCAGGAGAGAAAACACACTTGTAGGGTGAATCACTTTTCAAAGAGCCACTCATCTTTTCACTAGATATCAGGGGGTGTTGGAATGTTCTAAAAATTTAAGGACATAATCCATCAGGCAGAGTGTACCACCCCTCCATCCCTAGGTACATGTAATCATAGTCTCCAACAAGGAAGGGATACGAATGAGGAACTGTTTAGAGAGTCAGATAAATCCAAAATTTTTTCTTTACTCACATGGCCCTCTTTCTCTTAAGTTATTTTTCTTGATAGATAGCATTCATACATGAATATACTGAAAAATATATGAAGTACAAAATGTGCAAATGGAGAAAATACAAGGCATATCTGTATGCAGGATACCCATATATCACAGCTCCATCTGGATCTTTAATTGTCAGACATTTTCTAAACCACAGCAAGAGAATCATTGAAATAAAACAAGGAATTTTGATCCATGGCTCAACTTCATGTGATTTCCTGGGATCCTCCCAATATTAAAAGAAATCTGTTTTATGGATTCATATTTGTCCAATATGAAATTAATTGAAAGTGTACAATCTCTGGTGTTTGATATATTCAGAGCAGTGTGATTTCTTCTCTGCTATCATTATTAAACATTTTCAGTGTTGCTATATCGGTAATCATAAAGAAATAAACAGCAATTAAGAAGAAACTTTTCATATCTTTTCCCTCACTTTCCATGGCTGTGCATACGTGTTATTATGGCTCTCCATGTCACAAATATTTGTTTATTCATCAAACAATTTTATTAATATATTTTCACCCACCATGTCCTGTGGGAAAGGGGAATATGAAGAGCTTTTTTTCAGGAGATGAAAAGATCTTCATTTTAACATTGTTACATAAAATAGGTATTGGATTGAAAGAAAGGTAAATTTTAAAAGGGATTATCAGATTGGGTATGATTTAATATTATCCATGATAAGAAAGGGATATATGGGAAAACGGTATATAAAGGAAAATAATAATTCACATACAATGGAAAAGAGTGTAAAAAAATGCACATCCTCATATTCCAGCTGAAATTCTTGGAGAAAACTCTCTCGAATTGGAAATGAATTTTTGTTTAAGTCATGCCGTGTCTATTGTGATAATCATGCTTTCAAATTAAGAAAGCTTTCATCTTTCATATTTGTAAACTTCCAATTGGCATAAATTAACATTAATAACAAGATGACTAGGACCACCACAGCATTTACAAACAGGGATCCTGAAAACAAAGGAATTGAAGGGTAGAGTAAGAAATGAGAATACAGTGGGAAAGTAATGCATTCTCAATGAAGAGGCAACATTATAAAAATTCACCAGACACCAACTACATCTCACCTTAGTAAATTGGACTACCATTTCAATGATCATGATATTGATGTTTTCACCCTGGGGTCAAAATGGCTCTGAATGTGGAGGCTGGCTTTTGACAACCATGCTCACCCTCTCAACTGCTGCCTAGTTAAGTGGCTGTGGGGGTGGTTTCATAGCCACTAGCAAGCTCTCCTTTTTTCCTCTTCTCCAAGGCATGATCATAGTTGGGTGTTACCCTCACAAATCCAAACAATCATTCCTGGGAGTTTGAAGGCATGGAGTGTGGTCTTTTTGCAAAGACAGCATCTAAAAATGCACTGCTAAATAGAGACAGGAAAGGGAAGGAAATGAATGGAATCCTAGTGAAAAGTAACTCTCCTCTAATTCTCCTTGTCAGTGGTTTTTGCTGCTGGTCCAAAAATAGAGTAAAACAAAAAATCCACTCATCAAAATAAAGACTATGTAGAAAAATAAAACCATAAGTGACTTCAAAACAGACACTCCTTATACCCAGAGCTATAGATACACTTTTAAGGCGGGCCTTTGGGAAACAAGTTTCAAACATATTGTATGGAACGTGGCTAATGGAAACCATTCTCATGTTTTGTCATGAGCTGGAAGAAATTGGGCACCACGGTTTTGCATGATTTTGGACTCAGCTGTTATCAAAATTCTGACCGAATGCATAAATACTGTGGAAGATCACATTAACTGTTCAGAAAAATGTATTTACAAATATAAGAATGTCCTGGGGTGGAGGTGAAAAGAGGACTTGAAATCCATGGAATCCAGATAAAACTCACCTTGGTATGATAGTTTCTCATATATATGTATTTGGAGTATCCAAAAAAAAATTTCATTTTTCAGAAATAGGCAAAATACAAATCTTGAAAGAAGAGATCACTATCAAATAATATTTTTGATTAAATCTTTACCGGAGAGAGAAAAAATTATTCCAGAGATACAGTCATTGCTCTTTGGAAATGAAAGCATTTTTTTAAAAAATTAAACTCTTTAAATCAAGAGGCTACCATGATATGAATGAACACAGAATGCAGTTTGGAATTATATTTGTGGACTAGATTTTCTGCTTAATAGTTAATAAAATAATATTAAAATACTCTAACTTAGGAAATAAAAATGGGAAGACAAAAGATGCTTGTCAGGCTTTCCTCCCTTTTTAATATTCTGAATTTTATATTGATCAGTCATTGGATATATATTTACATGACTTCAGAAATCTTTACAATATGGTTAGAAACCCCATGTTTTGTTACACGACAGTATTTCTTAATTTCTCGATATGTATGAATTGTTCTCGAGTGCAGAGAGATCATGATGCTGGTGTTCATATAGAAATAACTGCTGTTTTTGCATATTCTAAATTTTTAGGAATTAATTTATACAAAATCAAACTTGTTCTTACAATATAATTGGAATCCAAAGACACAGAAACAGAAAGCAATGATCTCCGTTTACAAACAGCACCCAAACTCAAAATTTCTGCTGAGGATTATGAGAACTGCTAGAACGGACCAGGACAGAAAAGACACCTGTAGGATCAATCATCTTTCAAAGAGAAACTCCCCTTTTCCCTAGATATTTGTGGGGAGGGGGTTGTTTCTTAAAATTGAAGGACATAATCCATCAGGCAGAATGAACCACCCCTCCACCCCTTGGCACAGGGGATCCTAGGCTCCAACATGGGAGGGAAATAAACGAGGATCAGTTTAGAGAGCCAGGTGAATCCAAAACTTTTTCCTTACTCATATGGACCACATTCCCTCAATTTATATAGTTTTGATGGATAATATTCATACATGAATATTCTGAAAAATAAATGAATTACTAAATGTGCAAATGGAAAAAATACAAGGCATATCCATATGCACGGGTCCCATATATCACAGCCCCATCTAGATCTTTAATTTTCAGTCATTTTCAAAAACTCAGCAAGAGCATCATTTAAATACAACAAGGAATTGTGATCCATGGCTCATTTTCATGTGATTTACTGGGATCCTCCCAATGTTAAAAGAAATCAGTTTTATGGATATATATTTGTCCAATATGAAATTAATTGAAAGTGTACAATCTCTGGTGTTTGATATATTCAGAGAGGTGTGCTGAAGTCTCTTCTATCATTATTAAACATTTTCAGAGTTGCTATATTCATAATCATAAAGAAATAAACAACAGATTAAGTAGAAATTTTCACCTCACGATCCCTTTCTTTCCATGGCTGTGCATAGGTGTTATTCTGGCCCTCCATGTCAGAAAGATTTACTTTTTCATCAAACACATTTATTGATATATTTTCACACACCATGTCCTGTGTGCAAGGGGAATATGAAGAGCTTTTTATCAGGTGTTGAAAAGATCTTTATTGTCACATTGTGACATAAAATAGATATTGGATTGAAATAAAGGTAAATTTTAAAGGGATTATCAGATTGGATATGATTTAATATCATCCAGGATAAGAAAGGGATATATGGGATAAAGATAAATAAAGGAAAATAAAAATTCAAATACAATGGAAAATAGTGTAAATCAATTCTCATCCTCATATTACACCTGAAACTCTTGGACAAACCTGTCTCTAATTGGAAATGAATTTTTGTTTAAGTCGTGCCATGTCTATTGATGTAATCATGCTTTCAAAGTAAGAAGGGTTTCATCTTTCATTTTTGCACAATTCCAAATGGCATAAATTCATGTTAATAACCAGATGACGAGGACCACCACAGCATTTACAAATTGGGATACTGAAGAGAAAGGAAGTAAATAGTAGAGAAAGAAATGAGAATATAATGAGATAGTATTGCATTCTCAATGAAGAGCCAACATTATAAAAATTCACCAGACTCCAACTCCATCCCTGATTACTTAATTGGACAGCCATTTCAAGGGTCCTGATATTGATATTTTCTCCTTGGGGTCAAAATGATTCTCACTAGTGGAGGGTGGCAGGTGAGAATCAAGCCCACCCTATCATTGCCTTCCAGTGTAATGGTCGTGGAGGCAGTTTCATAGCCACTAGCAAATCCTGTCTTCTTTCCTCTCTTCCAAGGCATGACCATCAGTGGGGCTTACCCACACAATTCGAAAGAATAATTCCTGGGAGCTTGAATACGTGGAGTGTGGGCTCTTTGAAAAGAAAGCATCTAAAAGGTACTGCTAAATATAGACAGGAAAGGGAAGGAAATTAATGGTATCCTAGTGAAAAGTAACACTGCCCTAATTCTCCTCAGTGATTTTTGCTGCTGATCCAAAAATAGAAGTAAAACAAAAAATCCACTTCTAATGGAAGAATATATGTAAATATAAAACCATAAGTGATTTCAAAACAGACACTCCATATACACAGAGCTAAACATACACGTTGATAGCGGCATTTGGGAAACATGTTTCAAACATAATGTATTGAACGTGGCTCATGGTAACCATTCCTGATGTTTTGTCATGAGCTGGAGAAATTGGGCACCACATTTTGCATGATTTTGGATTTAGGTCATATCAAAATCCTGACGGAAGGCATAAATATTTTGGAAAATAAAATTTTCTGTTCAGAAAAATATTTTTACTAATATATGGACATGGTGGGTAGGAGGTCAAAATAAGAATTGAAATCAATGGAATCCAGATATAACTCACATTTGGATGATAGTCTCTCCTATATACATTTGGAGGATGTTAGATTAAAAAAAAAATTTAAGAACTAGGCAAAACACAATTATTGAAGAATGGATCACTGTGTATAAAGATCTCCAAATAAATCTTTATCGGAGAGAGTAATAATTATTCCAGGGATACAGTCATAAATCTTTAGAAATGAAAGCATTTTTTTTTCAATTAAACTCTTTAAAAACAAGAGATTACCATAATATGAATGTCCACAGAATGCAGTTGTGACTTATACTTCTGGATTAGATTTTCTTCTTAATAGTTAATAAAATAATATTAAACTACTCTAAATTAGAAAATAAAAATACGAAGTCAACAAATGCTAGTCAGGCTATCCTCCCTTTTTAATATTCCCAAAATTAAATTGATCATTCACTGGAAATATATTTACATGACTTCAGAAAACTTTACAATATGGTTAAAATCCACCAGGTCTGTTACCCAACAGTATTTTTTTATTTTCTTGATATCTATGAGTTGTTCTCGAGTGCACAGAGATCATAATGTTGGTGTTCAAATAGAAATAACTGCAATTGCATACTCAAAATTTTTAGAAATTAATTTATGTAAAATCAAAATTATTCTTACAATATAAGTGGAATCCACAGAGACACAAACAGAAGGCAAAGGAACTCCGTGTACCAACAGCTCCCAAATTGAAAACTTCTCCTGAAGTTTGGGAGAACTGCTAGACCTAACCAGGAGAGAAAAGTCACTTGTAGGATGAATCAACTTTTAAAGAGCAACTCTCCTTTGCACTAGATATCTGAATGTAGGGTGATGGTTCTTAAAATTGAAGGACATAATCCATTAGGCAGAGTGTACCACACGTCCAAATTTGGCACAGGTGATTTTAGTCTCCAACATGGGAGGGAAACAAAGTAGGAAGTGTTAAGGGAGCCAGGTGAATCGAAAATTTTTCTTTACACGCATGGCCCACTTTCTCTTAATTTTTTTTTTCGATTGATAGTATTCATACATGAATATAATGAAAAATAAATGAAGTACAAAAGGTGCAAATGGAGAAAATACAAGGCATATCCACATGCAGGGGTCCCATATATCACAGCTCCATCTGCAATTTTAATGGTCAGTCATTTTCAAAACTCAGCAAGAGCATCATTGAAATACAACAAGGAATTGTGATCCATGGCTCACTTTCATGTGATTTACTGGGTTCCTCCCAATATTAAAAGAAATCAGTTTTATGGATACATATTTGTCCAATATGAAATTAATTGAAAGTGTACAAACTCTGGTGTTTGATATATTCAGAGTGGTGTGCTTTCTTCTCTGCTATCATTATTAATATTTTCTGTGTTCCTATATCAATAAACATAAATAAATAAACAGCTGATTAGGTAGAAACTTTTCAACTCTCAATTCCTCTCTTTCCATGGCTGTGCATAGGTGTTATTCTGGCCCTTCATGTTACAAATATTTACTTCTTCATCAAACATTTTATTGTTATATTTTCACCCACCATGTCCTTTGGGCAAGTGGAATATGAAGAGCTTTGTATCAGGTGTTCAATAGAGCTTAATTGTAGCACTGTCACATAAAATGGAGATTGGATTGAAAGAAAGGTAAAGTTTAAAGGGATTATCAGATTGGGTATAATTTAATATTATCCATGATTAGAAAGGGATATATAGGATAAAGGTATATAAAGGAAAATAAAAATTCAAATACAATGGAAAAATAGGGTAAAATATTCTCCTCCTCATATTCCAGCTGAAACTCTGGGACAAAATTGTCTCTAATTGCAAATGAATTTTTGTTTAAGTCCTGCCATGTCTATTGAGGTAATCATGCATTCAAACTAAGAAATGTTTTAGCTTTGTATTTCCACACTTCCAATTGGCATAAATTAACGTTAATAACAAGATGACTAGGACCACCACAACATTTCCAACCTGGGATCCTGAAAAGAAAGGAAGTAAAGGAGAAGAGACAACATTATAAAAATTCAGAAGACACCAACTACTTCCCAGATTATTAAATTGGACTGCCATTTCAAGATTCTCTGACAATGGAGGCTGGCGGGTGAGAATCAAGCTCACCCTCTCATTGCCTCCCAGTGAAATGGCCATGGAGGTGGTTTCATAGCTACTAGCAAACACTGTCTTCTTTCCTCTCCTCCAAGGCATGAACATAGGTGAGGGTTACACACACATTTCCAAAGAATCATTCCTGGGAGCTTGAAGCTGTGGAGTGTGGGTTCTTTGTAAAGAGAGCATCTAAAAATGCACGGCTAAATATAGACAGGAAAGGGAAGGAAATGAAAGGAATCCTAGTGAAAAGCAACTCTGCTCTAATTCTCCTTGTCAGTGATTTGTGCTACTGTTACAAAAATAGATGTAAAACAAAAAATCCACTCATCAAATGCAAGAATATGTGGAAAAATAAAATCATAAGTGACTACAAAACAAACACTCCATACACACAGAGCTACATATACACGTTGAAGGCGGCATTTGGGAAACATGTTTCAAACATAGAGTATGGAACGTGGCTCCTGGTATCCATTCCTGATATTTTGCCATGAGCTGAAAGAAATTGGGCACCACAGTTTTACGTGATTTTTGACTTAGGTGGTATCAAAATTCTGACAGAATACATAAATAGTTTGGAAGAACACCTTTACTGTTCATAGTAATGTAATTTAAAATAATAAGGATGTGGTTGGTTGGAGGTGAAAACAAGACTTGAAATCAGTGGATTTCAGATATAACTCACATTGGAATGATAGTCTCTTATATATAAATTTGGAGTATCTAATATATAAAAAATCAATTTTAAGAACTAGGCAAAATAAAAATCTTGAAAGAATGGATCACCATCAATTAATATATTTGAATAAATCTTTACCAGAGAGAGAAAAAAATTATTTCAGAGACACATTCAACGTTTTTTGGAAATGAAAGCTTTTTTTTTCTTTAATTAAACTCTTTAAAATCAAGAGTCTACCATCATATGAATGAACGTAGAATGCAGGAGGGACCTATATTTCTGGACTAGATTTTCTGCTTAATAGTTAATAAAATAATATTAAACGACTCTAACCTATTGTATTAGTCAGCCAAATGGGTGCTAATGTAAAATACCAAAAATGAATTGGTCTTTATAAATGGTAATTATTTGGGGTAGAATTCCACAGATACCAGGCCATAAAGCGTTAAGTTTCTTCTCTCACCACAGTCCATTGCTATGTGTTGGAGCAAGACAACTGCCGGCGTTTGCCAGGGTTCAGGCTTCTGGGGTTCCTCTCTTCCCAGGGCTGCGTTTCTCTCCAGGCTTAGCTCCTGTTTCCTCCACAAAGTCAGCTATAGACGATCAGGCAAACGGCTTGCTTCTCTTCTCCTGGGGCCTTCTTTCTAACATCAAAACTTCTCAAAAGACTGCTTCAACTGTCTTTGGCCTTGCCTTTTATATACAATTCCCACCCACAAAATGGTGGGGCTCAACGCCCTAATCATAACCTAATCATGCCCAGATTAACAGATCAGACCGCAAGCATAATTCAATTATATTTTTGGAATTCAAAATTATATCAAACTGCCACACCTATAAAATAAAAATGGGAAGACAACAAATGCTTGTTAGGCTTTAGTCCTTTTAAATATTCACAATTTTATATTGATCAGTCATTGCATATATATTTACATGACTTAGCAAATCTTTACAAGATGGTTAGGATTCCCTAGGGTTGTTACACCACAGTATTTTTTAATTTCTCGATATGTATAAATTGTTCTTGAGTGCAGAGAGTTTATGATGCTGGGGTTCATATAGCAGTAACTGCTGCTTTTGCATATTCTAAATTTTTAGAAATTAATTTATACAAAATTAAACTTTTTTCTTACAATATAAGTGGAATCCAAAGAGACACAAACAGAAAGCAAAAGAACTCCATGTACAAACAGCCCCTAACCTCAAAATTTTTGCTGAGGATTATGAGAACCGCTAGAACAGACCTGGACAGAAAAGACATCTGTAGGATCAATCACCTTTCAAAGAGCAACTCTCCTTTTCACTAGATAACTGTGGGGAGGGAGATGGTTCTTAAAATTGAAAGATATAATCCATCAGGCAGAGTGTACCACCCCTCCACAACTTGGAACATGTGATCTTAGTCTCCAACATGGGAGGGAAATAAAGGTGGATCAGTTAAGAGAGCAATGTGAGTACAAAACCTTTTCTTTACTCACATGGCTCTCTTTCTCTTAATTTATTTTTAGTGATGCATAGTTTTCATACATGAATATAGCAAAAAATAACAGAAGTGCCAAACGTCCAAACAGAGAAAATACAAGGCATAACCACATGCAGGATTCCTACACATCACAGCTCCATCTAGATCTTGAATTGTCACTCATTTTCAAAAACTCGGCAAGAGCATCATTGAAATACAACAAGAATTGTGATCCATGGCTCACTGTAATGTGATTTACTGGGATCCTCCCAATGTTAAAAGAAATCTGCTTTACGGATAAATATTTGCCCAATATCAAATTAATTGAAAGTGTACAATCTCGGGTGTTTGATATATCCAGAGAGGTGTACTTTCTTCTCTTGTATCATTATCAAACATTTTCAATGTTGCTATATCAGTAATCATAAAGAAATAAACAGCAGACCAAGTAGAATATTTTCACCTCTAGATCCCTCATTTTCCTTGGTTTTGAATAGGTGTTATTTTGCCTCTCCATGTCAAAAATATTTATTTCTATATCAAACAGTTTTATTGATATATTTTCACAAACCATGTCATGTGGGCAAGGGTAATATGAAGTGCATTTTGTGAGGTGTTGAAAATATCTTTATCAGCACATTGTCACATAAAATGGATATTGGATTGAATGAAAGGTAAATTTTAAAAGTGATTATCAGATTGGGTACTATTTAATATAATCCATTATAAGAAATGTATATATGGGACAAAGATATATAAAGGAAAATAAAAAGTCTAATATAATGGAAAAGTAGAGTAACAAAATTCTCATCATCATATTCCAGCTGAAACTCTTGGACAAAACAGTTTCTAACTGGAAATGAGTTTTTGTTTAAGTAGTGCAGTGTCTATTGAGGTAATCATGCTTTCAAAGTAAGAAATGTTTCATCTTTGGTATTTGCACACTTCCAATTGGCATAAATTAACGATAATAACAAGATGACTAGGACCACCACACCATTTACTAACATGGATACTGAAAACAAAGGAAGTAAAGGGTAGAGGAAGAAATGAGAATACAATGAGAAAGTATTGTATTCTCAATGAAGAGCAAATATTATCATAATTCACCAGACACCAGCTATGTCCCAGGTTATTAAATTGGACAACCATTTCAAGGATCATGATATTGATATTTTCACAATCAGGACAAAAGGGCTCTGACTGTGGAGGCTGGTTATTGAGAAACATGCTCACCCTCTCAACTGCAGCCTAGAAATTGGCTGTGGGATTGGTGACATATCAAGTAGCAAGCCCTGTCTTTTTTCCTCTCCTACAAGGCATGATCATAGGGGAGGGTTATGCACACAGTCCCAAACAATCATTCCTGAGAGCTTAAAGACTTGGAGTGTGGGCTCTTTGCAAAGACAGCATCTTAAAAGACACTGCTATATATAGACTGGAAAGAGAAGGAAATGAATGGAATCCTAGTGAAAAGTAATTCTTCTCTAATTCTCCTTGTCAGTGATGAATGCTGCTGGTCAAAAATAGAAGTAAAACAAAAAATCCACTCACCGAATGCAAGACTATGTAGAAAAATAAAACCATAAGTGATTTCAAGACAGGCACTCCTTATACACAGAGCTATAGATACATTTTGAAGGTGGCGTTTGGTAAATGAGTTTCGAACGTATTGTATGGAACATTGCTCACGGTAGCCATTGCTGATATTTTGTCATGAGCTGGAAGAAATTGGGCACCAGGATTTCCGTGATTTTCGGCTCAGGAAGTATCAAAATTCTGACTAATTCAAAAATATTTTGGAAGGTCATATTTTCTGTTCAGAATAATATATTGACAAAATTAAGAATGTGGAGGGTTGAGGTGAAAACAAGAATTGAAATCAATGGAATCCAGATATAACTCACTGTGGGATGATAATTTCTCCTATATACATTTGTAGTATCTAAAATTAAAAAATAAAAAAAAAAACATTTTTAAGAATGACACAAAATACAAACCTTGAGAGAATGTATCACTATCTAATAATATCTTTCAATAAACCTTTACCAGAAAGAGAATAAATTGTCCCCAAGATACAGTCTTCGCTCTTTGGAAATGAAAGCATTTTTTTAAATTAAACTCTTTAAAAACAAGAGGCTACCATGATATGAATGAATGCAGAATGCAGTTGGGACCTATATTTCTGGATTAGATTTTCTGCTTAATAGTAAATAAAATAATATTAAACTACTCAAACTTAGAAAATAAAAATGGGAAGACAACAAAGGCTTGTCAGGCTTTCCTTGCTTTTTAATATTCCCAATTTTAAATTGATCATTCATTGGATATATATTTACGTGAATTCAGAATATTTACAATATCGTTAGAATCCCCCAAGTTTCGTTACAAGACAGTATTTTTTATTTTCTCCATACGTATGAATGTTCTCGAGTGCAGAGTGATCATGATGCTGGGTTTCATATAGAAATAACTGCTCAGAGTGCATATTGTAAATTTTTAAACATTAATTTAAACAAAATCAAACATAAGTGGAATCCACAGAGACACAACAGAAATAAAATTTTAAAAAAACTCGGTGTACCAACATCCCGCAAATTGAAAACTTCTCTTGAGGTTTGGGAGAATTGCTAGAACTAACCAGGAGAGAAAAGTCACTTGTAGGATGAATCATCTTTCAAAGAGCAACTCTCCTTTTCACTAGATATCTTCAGGGAGGGGGATGGTTCTTAAAACTGAAGGACATAATCCATCAGGTAGAGTGTACTACCCCTCCACCTTTTGGCACAGGTGATCATAGTCTCCAACATGGAAGGGAAACAAAGGAAGAAGTGTTTAGGGAGCCAGGTAAATCCAAAACTTTTTCTTAACTCACATGGCCTTTTTCTCTTAATTTATTTTTTTTTTGATGGATAGCATTCATACATTAATATACCAAAAAATAAACGAAGTACAAAAGTGCAAATGGAGAAATTACAAGGCATATCCGTATGCAGGGTCCCACATATCACAGCTCCGTCTCATCTTTAATTGTAAGTCATTTTCAAAAACTCAGCAAGAGCCTCATTGAAATAGAACAAGGAATTGTGATCCATGGCTTACTCTCTTGTGATTTACTGGGATCCTCCAAATGTTAAAAGAAATCTCTTTTATGGATACATACTTTCCCAATATGAAATTAATTGAAAGTGTACAATCTCTGGTGTTTGATATATTCAGAGAGGTGTGCTTTCTTCACTCTTATCATTATTAAACATTTTTAGTGTTGCTATATCAGTAACCATAAAGAAATAACAACAGCTTAAGTAGAAACTTTTCACCTCTCAATCCCTCTCTTTTCATGGCTGTGCATAGGTGTTATTCTGGCCCTCCATGTCACAAATATTTACTTCTTCATCAAACAGTTTTATTGATATATTTTCACAAACCATGTCCTGTGTGCAATGGGAATATGAAGAGATATTTATCAGGTGTTGAAAAGAACTTTATTGTAACATTGTGACATAAAGTAGATATTGGATTGAAATAAAGGTAAATTTTAAAGGGATTATCAGATTGGGTACGATTTAATATCACCCATGATAAGAAAGGGACATATGGGATAAAGTTAAATAAAGGAAAATAAAAATTCAAATACAACGGAAAAAGAGTGTAAATCAATTCTCATCCTCATATTACACCTGGAACTCTTGGACAAACCTGTCTCTAATTGGAAATGAATTTTTGTTTAAGTCGTGCCATGTCTATTGAGGTAATCATGCTTTCAAAGTAAGAAGGGTTTCATCTTTCATTTTTGCACAATTCCAATTGGCATAAATTCACATTAATAACCAGAAGACTAGGACCACCACAGCATTTACAAATTGGGATCCTGAAGAGAAAGGAAGTAAATGGTAGAGAAAGAAATAAGAATATAATGAGATAGTATTGCATTCTCAATGAAGAGCCAACATTATAAAAATTCTCCAGACTCCAACTCCATCCCTGATTAGTAAATTTGACAGCCTTTTAAAGGGCCCTGATATTGGTATGTTTGCCATGGGGTTAAAATGGCTCTGTCTAGTGGAGGCTTGCAGGTGAGAATCCAAGCTAACCCTCTCATTCCCTCCCATTGAAATAGCCACTAGCAAACCATGTCTTCTATCCTCTCTTCCAAGGCATAACCATCAGTGGGGGTTACCCACACAATTCCAAAGAATCATTCCTGGGTCCTTGAAGCCGGGGAGTGTGGGCTCTTTGAAAAGACAGCATCTAAAAAGGTATTGCCAAATATAGACAGGAAAGGGAAGGAGATGAATGGTATCCTAGTGAAAAGTAACTCTGCCCTAATTCTCCTTGTCAGTGATATTTGCTGCTGATCCAAAAATAGAAGTAAACTAAAAAATCCACTCATCAAATGCAAGAATATGTAGAAAAATAAAACCTTATGTGATTTCAAAACAGCCACCCCATATACACAGAGCTACACCTATACGTTGAAGTCGGCGTTTGGGTCATATGTTTTGAACATATTGTATGGAACATGGCTCATGGTAACCATTCCTGATATTTTGTCATGAGCTGGAATAAATTGGGCACCACGGTTTTGCGTGATTTTGGACTCAGTTGGCATCAAAATTCTGACTGAATGCATAAATAATTTGTAAGGTCACATTTTCTATTCAGAATAAAATATTTACAAAAATAAGAATGTGGTGCATTGGAGGTGAAAACAAGACTTGAAATCAATAGAATCCAGATATAACTCTCCATGGGATGATAGTCTCTCATATATATTTGGAATATTAAAATTAAAAAAAGAAACAATTTTAAGAACTAGGTAAAATACAAACCTTGAAAGAAGTGATTACTTTCTAATAAAATCTTCAAATAAATCTTAAAGGAGACAGAAAAAATAATTCCATAGTTACACTCTATGCTTTTTGGAAATGAAAGCATTTTTTAAAAATTTAACTCTTTAAAAACAAGAGGCTACCATGATATGAATGTCCACAGAATGTAGTTGGGACCTATATTTCTGAATTAGATGTTCTTACTTAACTTCTTACTCTAACTTAGAAAATAAAAATGTGAAGTCAACAACTGCTAGTCAGGCTTTCCTCCCTTTTTAATATTCCCAATATTAAATCGATCATTCACTGGATTTATAATTACAGAGCTTCAGAAATCTTTACAATATGGTTAGAATACCCCTGGTTTTGTTACCCAACAGTATTTTTCATTTTCTCAATATCTATGAGTTGTTCTTGAGTGGAGGGAGATCATAATGCTGGTGTTCAAGTAGAAATAACTGCTGCTATTGCATATTCTAAATATTGAGAAATTAATTTATACAAAATCAAACTTATTCTTACAATATAAGTGGAATCCACAGAGACGCAAACAGAAGTCAAAAGATCTCCATGTACCAACAGGCCCCAACTTGAAATCTTCTTCTGAGGCTTGGGAGAACTGCTAGAACTAACCAGGGGAGAAAAAATATTTGTAGGATGAATCACCTTTCAAAGAGCAACTCATCTTTTCACAAGGTATCAGGGGGTGTGGGATAGTTCTTAAAATTGAAGGACATAAACCATCAGGCAGATTGTACCACCCCTCGATCACTTGGCACATGTGATCATATCCTCCAACATGGAGGGGATACAAAGGAGGAACAGTTTAGAGAGCCAGGTGAATCCAAAACTTTTTCTTTACTCCCATGGCTCTCTTTCTCTAAATTTATTTCTTTGATGGATAGCATTAAAATAGAACTAAAACAAAAAATCCACTCATGAAACCCAAGGCTATATAGAAAAATAAATCCATAAGTGACTTCAAAACAGACAATCGATATACACAGAGCTATAGATACATATTGAAGGTGGCATTTGGAAAAAGGGTTTAGGTGGTATGAAAATTCTGACCAAATGCATAAATATTTTGGAAAATAACATTTTCTGTTCAGAATAATGTATTTACAAAAAAAAAAGAAAGTGGTAGGTTTGAGGGAGAAACAAGACTTGAAATCAATTCAATCCAATTATAACTCACCTTGGCATGATAGTCTCATATATATATATATATGGAGTATCTAAAATAAAAGAAAATCAATTTTTAGAACTAGGCAAATTACAAATTTTGAAAGAAGGGATAAATATCAAGTAATATCTTTGAATAAATCTTTACTGGAGAGAGAAATAATTATTCAAGGGATACAGCCATCACTCTTTAGAAATGAAAGCATTTTTTTTTTTCAATTAAATTCCTTAAAAACAAGAGGCTACCATGATATAAATGTCCGCAGAATGCAGTTGGGACCTATATTTCTGGACTAGTATTTCTGCTTAATGGTTAATAAAATAATATTAATCTACTCTAATTTTGAAAATAAAAATGGAAAGACAACAAATGCTTGTCAATCTTTCCTCCCTTTTTAATATTGCCTATTTTATTATTTTTTCATTATTATTTTTAAAGATTTTTATTTATTTATTCATTTATCCCCCACATGCTGCTTGCGCTCGCTGGGTCAGCTAACCACACCGTGCGGGCGTGCTTGCCTTCACCAGGAGGACCCGGGAACCGAACCCGGGGCCTCCCATATGGTAAACGGGAGCCTTACTGATTGATCCACAGCCACCTCCCTAATATTGCCTATTTTAAATTGATCATTCATTGGATGTATATTTACATCATTACAGAAATCATTACAATATGGTCAGAATCCCCCAGGTTTTTTACACGAGTGTATTTTTTAATTTCTCAATATGTAGGAATATTTCTCGACTGCAGAGAGATCATGATGCTGGTGTTCATATAGAAATAACTGCTGCTTTTGCATATTCTACGTTTTTAGAAATTAATTTATACAAAACCAAACTTATTCTTACAATATAAGTGGAATCCACGGAGATACAAACAGAAGGCAAAAGACCTCTGTGTACCAACAGCCCCTAACTTGAAAATTTCTCCTGAGGCTTAGAGAACTGCTAGAAATAACCAGGAGAGAAAACACACTTGTAGGGTGAATCACCTTTCAAAGAGCATCTCCCCTTTTCACTAGATATCAGGGGGTGTTGGATGGTTCTTAAAATTGAAGGACATAATCAATCAGGCTGAGTGTACCACCACTCCAACCCTTGGCACAGGTGATCATAGTGTCCAACATGGGAGGGAAATAATCGAGGATCAGTTTAGAGAGCCAGGTGAGCCCAAAACTTTTTCTTTACTCACATGGCCCTCTTTCTCTTAATTTATTTTTTACTGATGGAAAGCTTTCATACATGAATATACCAAAAAATAAAAGAAGTGACAAACATCCAGACATAACCACATGCAGGTTTCCTATGTATCACAGCTCCATCTGGATTTTGAAATGTCAGTGATTTCCAAAAACTCAGCACGAACATCACTGAAATACAACAAAGAATTGTGATCCATGGCTCACTATGGTGCACATTTATTGGGACCCTCGCAATATTAAAAGAAATCTGTTTTATGAATACATATTTGACCATTAACAAATTAATTGAAAGTGTACAATCTCTGATATTTGATATATCCAGAGAGGTGTGCTTTCTTCTCTGCTATCATTATTACACATTTTCAATTTTGCTATATCAGGAATCATAAAGAAAGAAACAGCAGACATAGTAGAAACTTTTCACTTCTTGA
This sequence comes from Tolypeutes matacus, assembly GCA_026826555.1. NCBI lineage: Eukaryota > Metazoa > Chordata > Mammalia > Cingulata > Chlamyphoridae > Tolypeutes > Tolypeutes matacus. The sequence continues at coordinate 1,219,907 of JAKSZT010053857.1, read as the reverse complement.
TCCCTATATATCCATGGTTGTGCATAGGTGTTATTCTGGCTCTCCATGTCACAAATATTTATTTCTTCATCAAACCCTTTTACTGATATATTTTCACACATGTCTGGTGGGCAAGGGGAATATGAAGAACTTTTTTCAGGTGTTGAAAAGATCTTTATTGTAACATTGTCACATAAAATGGATATTGGATAGAAAGAAAGGTAAATTTTAAAAGGGATTGTCAGATTGGGTATGATTTAATATTATCCATGATAAGAAAGGGATATATGGGATAAGGATTTATAAAGAAAATAATAATTTACATACAATTGAAAAGAGTGTAAAAAAATTCTCATCCTCGTATTCCAGCTGAAACACTTGGAGAAAACTCTCTCTAATTGGAAATGGATTTTTGTTCAAGTCATGCCATGTCTATTGAGGTAATCGGGCTTTCAATGTAAGAAAGGTTTCATCTTTGGTGTTTGCACACTTCCAATTGGCATAAATTTACGTTAATAGCAAAATGACTAGGACCACCACAGCATTTACAAACATGGATCCTGTAAACAAAGGAAGCAAAGGGTAGAGAAAAAAATGAGAATACTATGAGATAGTATTGCATTCTCAATGGAGAGCCAACATTATCAAAATTCACCAGACACCAACTATATCCCAGCTTATTAAATTGGACAGCTATTTCAAGTGTCCTGATATTGGTATGTTCACTATGGGGTCAAAATGGCTCTGACTAGTGGAGGCTGGCAGGTGAGAATCAAGCTCACCCTCTCATTGCCGCCCAGTGAATTGGCCGTGGGGTCGGTTTCATAACCACTAGCAAACCCTGTCTTCTTTCCTCTCCTTCAAGGCATGATCATAGGTAGGTGTTACACACACAATTCCAAAGAATCATTCCTGGGAGCTTGAAGGCATGGAGTGTGTGCTTTTTGGACAGACAGCATCTAAAAAGTCACTGCTGATTATAGACATGAAAAGGAAAGAAATGAATGAAATCCTAGTGAAAATTAACTCTCCTATAATTTTTCTTGTCAGTGATTTCTGCTGCTGTTCCAAAAATAGAATTAAAACAAAAAATCCACTCATGAAAGCAAGACTATGTGGAAAATAAAACCAGAAGTGACTTCAAAACAGACACTCATTTTATGCAGAGGTATAGATACACCTTGAATGCGGCGTATGGGAAATGTGTTTCAAATATATTGTATGTACTTGGCTCATGTAATCATTTCTGATATTTTGTCATGAGCTGGAAGGAATTGGGCATCACGGTTTGTGTGATTTGGGACCTAGGTCATATCAAAATTCTGACGGAAAGCATAGATATTTTGGAAGATAACATTTTCTGTTCAGAAAAATGTTTTTACCAAACTGTGGTTGTGGTGTGTAGGAGGTACGAACAAGACGTGAAATGAAAGGAATCCAGATATAACTCACCTTGGGATGCTAGTCTCTCCTATATACATTTGGAGTATCTAAAACAAACAAACAAACAAAAAAAACATTTTGAAGAACAAAGCAAAAGACAATATTGAAGAAAGGATCACAATCGAAAAAGAAGTCTGAAAAAATCTTTACCGGATAGATAAGATATTATTCCAGAGATACAGTCATCACTCTTTAGGATTGAAAGCATTTTTAAATTTCAATTAAACTCTTTAAAAACAAGAGGCTAACATGATAAGAATGCCCACGGAATACAGTTGGGACCTATATTTCTGGACTAGATATTCTTCTTAATAATTAATAAAATATTATTAAACTACACTAATTTAGAAAATAAAAATGTGAAGTCAGCATCTGCTTGTCTGGCTTTCATTTGTGTGTGTGTGTGCAATGCCTACTTCCTATACATTTTTTAAAATTTATTTTTATTGGGGGTAAAAATCAAAATTCTCACAATACATACAAATATTTGCAAAATGATATATAAATATATATGCATATATGTGCACTTGCTTACAAAAATGTTATATATATATATATATATATACATATACATATATTTTAAGAGGTACTTAGATTACCCCAAAAATTACACGGAACCCACTGGGATTCCTTTGTTGCCCACCTCCCACACCTCCCACCACATCCCACACAAACATCTCCCACAAGTGTGGCCCACCACCCTCAATGACCTTACACATCCTGGAGCCTTGCCACCAACCATAGACCACAGTTCACCCTGTAGACCACACTCTCTCCCACTCAGTTCTGAGTAGTGTGTGCTGATTTAAAATGGCCTACATCTGTTACCACAACAGTACTCAGGACATCCTCCAACTCCCAAAGAAGCCCCTGTATTTCAACTGCTCATCCTCTCCCTACACCAAAAGTGTCAAGTGGCCACTGGCTCCACCTCATGGTTATAATTTCTTGCATTGCTAGAATCACCATATGTGAACAAGAGAATACCATCAAGTCCACTCTAGTCAATAGTTCTTTCCCCAATCCTGAGGGGACTGGGATGGTGATGTCCACTCCAACTCCAAGTGATAGAGGGCTTATACTCCATGGATATGGTGGGTGGGATGATCCTGCCTGCAGATGCAGGCCCTCTACATTCCCTGGGATGGCCATTGCCCATCGTTGTCTCCTCACCAGGTGACTTGGAGGAGTCCATTGAGCTGTGGGGTAGGAGTTGCAGCTTCACCTAGATTTCATGCACACTTGGCACATAGGTAGGTGGGAGGCTCCAGTCTCTGGAAGTATACCTAAAAACTCCAGCATCACATATAGGTTTGAATAGAAGGGACTTGTGAACCATGTGCAGGGAAGACTTATTTGAGTCTAATTCTCTCACTCTCAGGAGCACAGATTCCAAAATAAAACCCAATAATAAGGCATCAGTCTCTGGGGCTATCCCCCCTTATATAGGTCCAGGGTGTCTCCAGAGATCTCAGGAACCCCTCTGAGTGGGGTAATAGGCACTTAGATATTGTATGAGCTCCTACTGAGGTGTGCATAAGAGTTACCTCTGGGATGACCTCCCGACTCTCTTTGAAGTCTCTTAGCCTCTTGAACTCATTTGTATTTACAATTTCCCGCTTTTATTCAAGGTCTTTTTCCAGTTGTGTTGCCAGTTGGCACTTGGTATTAATCCCTCGTTGCCAGGGAGGCTCATCCCCGGGGGTCATGTCCCAAGTTGGGGGGAAGGTAATGCAATCACATGCTGAGTTTGGCTTAGAGAGAGGCCACATTTGAGCAACAAGGAGGCTCTCAGGTGGCAACCCTGAGGCACCCCACAACTGCAGGCTAAGTCTCATTTACAAGAGCAAAGACTCACAAGGGTAGTCATCAATAAAAAAAATAAAAACATCAGTGGGTCATCCTATTTTGACAGGCACTGTCCCTACACTCAGAGGACTATTGCTGAACCCTTGGAGACTGTGGCAGAGCTCTCCAGGCTAGGAATTCAGATGTGTGATTATCCACCCATCGTGACCATGCCCCATCCCCCAACCTTTGAATGATTTTGTATAACTTTCATGTATATTCGGATGAACCAATCCTCACGAAACCACCCCCAGACACCGCCCCCAATAATCCCCCGCAGTACCCATTGTAACCCTTCTGTGATACAAATCCCCCATTAACATTTAGTACATAAGATAATCAAATACACTTACTAGGAAAAAGAAACAAGTGTGATAAGCTTACATGCAAGAGACAAACATAAGGAAACTCAGGGAAAAAAAAACAGAAGGAAAAAAAAACAAATAATCAAACAAAGAACAAAACAAAATAAAATATAATTAGTGGATTGGGACATTCAAAAAATGGGCAAAAAAGGAAAGGAAATGCCTTTAAATATATATATATATATTCATTTTTTTTCCTTTCTCTTTTCTTTTTTCTTTTTTTTCCTTCCCTTTATCACTGTGTTATCAGATGTCTGGTGTGCCATGACACCTTCCTCTTCTCAATCCCCATTGTCTCCCAATTTTTCATTTAATTTTCAAAGAAGTTTTAGGTCACAGCAAAGTCACACACGGAGTGCTGGAGACTCCCAGATACAAAACCACCCCCACTTCCCCACCCCATATTAACTCCCCCCCCTTTTTTTTGGTTGTTAACATTGTTATAACTGTTATGCAGATAGCAAAATATAGCAAATAAACATTGTCAGTGATTTACAGTATAGTTTACAATTTAGATGATAC
>JAKSZT010053857.1:1155586-1210750 GCA_026826555.1 Tolypeutes matacus | reverse complement strand
CTTTTTAGGTGTGTTAGCTATTTCTTCAGTATGTTCTCCCAGTGTCTTCTTTATATCCTTAATCTCTTCCTTCAGTTCTTTAAGTTGGTCCATGATATTTGTTTGGATAGCTTTGATTAGTTGTTTGATGTACTGCATTGCTTCCCAGTTTTTATTTTGTGCATTGGACTGGTCTATGTTTTCCAGTTTCTCAGAGTCATTTGTATTTTTCTGTTGCCCTCTGGTCATCATATTATCTTGATGGGTTTGTTCAGTTGATTAGCTTTTCTCTATGCTCTAGAATTTTATTTAGTTGTTGGTTCTGCATGTGAGTTAAATTTTCTTTTTTGCAGTTTTTCTTCTTATTTTATTTCCTTGCTTCTTTCTATATTCCGAATCTCCACTGTTCCATCCATGCCTCTGATCCGGCAGATAGATATCCCAAGCTTCTCACTCCATGCGTGCACAGCACCGACCCCCGGGCAGTACCCCGTCCACAATCCGCCTTGCTCTGGGAGATTGCAGTGTGCGCCTTCCTACACTAATGCCATCTTGGCCCCGCATCCCCATCCCTTTTTAATATACACAATATTTAATTGATCATTCACGGGAAATATATTTACATGACTTCAAAAATATTTACAATATGGTTAGAATACACCAGGTTTTGCTACCCGAAAGTTTCTTTTATTTTCTTGATGTCTATGAATTGTTCTCTAGTGTAGGGAGATCATAATGCTGGTCTTGAAATAGAAATAAGTGCTGCTATTGCATAATCTAAATTTTTAGAAATTATTTTATACAAAATCAAACTTATTCTTACAATATAAGTGGAATCCACAAGACACAAACAGAATGCAAAAGAACTCTGTGTACCAACAGCCTCCAACGTGAAAACTTCTCCTGAGGCTTGGGAGAACTGCTAAAACTAACCAGGAGAGAAAACACTCTTGTAGGATGAATCAACTTTCAAAGAGCAACTCATCTTTTCACTAGATATCAGGAATTTGTTCTTAAAATTGAAGAACATAATCCATCAGGCAGAGTGTACCACACCTCCATCCCTAGGCACATGTGATTATAGTCTCCAACATGGAAGGGATATGAAGGAGGAACTGTTTAGAGAGTTAGGTGAATACAAAACTTTTTCATTACTCACATGGCCCTCTATCTTTTAAGTTATTTTTTTTGATGTATAGCATTCTTACATGAATACAACGAAAAATAAATGAAATACAAAAGATGCAAATAGAGAAAATATAAGGCATAACCACCTGCAGGGGTCCCATATATCACAGCTCCATCTGGATCTTTAATTTTCAGCTACTTTCAAAAACTCGGCGAGAGCATCATTGAAATACAACAAGGAATTGTGTTCCATGGCTCACTTTAGTGTGCCTTTACCGGGACCATCCCAATATTAAAAGAAATCTGTTTTATGGATACATATTTAACCAATATCAAGTTAATTGAAAGTGTACAATCTCTGGTGTTTGATATACCCAGAGAGGTGTGCTTTCTTCTCTGCTACAATTATTAAACATTTTCAATGTTGCTATATCAATAATCATAAAGAACTAAACAGCAGATTAAGTAGAAACTTTTCTGCTCTTGATCCCTCCCTTTCCATGGCTGTGCATAGGTATTATTCTATCTCTCCATTTCACAATTTTTATTTCTTCATCAAACACTTTTATTGATTTATTTTCACACACTATGTCCTGTGGGCAAGGGATATATGAAGAGATTTTTGTCAGGAGATGAAAAGATGTTTATTGTAACATTGTCATTTAAAATGGATATTGGATGGAAAGAAAGGTAAATTTTGAAAGGGATTATCAGATTGGTTACTATTTAATATTATCCATGATAAGAAAGGAATATATGGGATAAAGATATTTAAAGGAAAATACAAATTCAATTAGAATGGTAAATAGTTTAAAAAAATTCTCATCCTCATATGCCAGCTGAAACACTTGGACAAAACTGTCTGTAATTGGAAATGAATTTTTGTTTAAGTCATGCCATGTCTATTTAAGTAATCATGATTTCAATGTAAGAAAGGTTTTGTCTTTCGTATTTGCACACTTCCAATTGGCATAAATTAACGTTAATAACAAGATGACTAGGACCACGACAGCATTTACAATCAGGCATCCTGAAAACAAAGGAAGTAAATGGTAGAGGATGAAATGAGAATACAATGAGAAAGTGTTGCATTCTCAATGAAGAGCCAACATTATCAAACTTCACCAGATATCAGCTACATCACAGCTTAGTAAATTGGACAACCATTTCAAGGATCATGATATTGATATTTTCACTGTGGTGTCAAAACGGCTCTGACTGTGGAGGCTGGCTATTGATAACCATGCTCACGTTTTCAACTGCCACCCAGTGAATTGACCGTGGGGCTGGTTTCATAGCCACTAGCAAGCCCAGTCTTCTTTCCTCTTTTCCAAGGCATGATCATAAGTGGGTGTTACCCACACAATTCCAAAGAATCATTCCTGGGAAATTGAAGCCGTGGGGTGAGTGCTCTTTGCAAAGACAGCATCCAAAAAACACTGCTAAATATAGACAGGAAAGGGAAGGAAATGAATGGTATCCTAGTGAAAAGTAACACTGCTCTAATTCTCCTTGTCAGTGATTTGTGCTGCTGGTATAAAAATAGAAGTAAAACACAAAATCCACTAATCAAATGCAAGAATATGTGGAAAAATAGAACGATAAATGACATCAAAACAGACACTCCACATACACAGAGCTATAGAGGCTCGTTGAAGGCGAAGTATGGGAAACGTGCTTTGAAAATATTTTATGGAACATTGCTCATGATAACCATTCCTGATGTTTTGTCTTGAGCTGGAAGAAATTGGGCACCACGGTTATGCAGGATTTTGGAATTAGGTGTTATCAAAATTCTGACTGAATGCATAAATATTTTGGAAGATCCCATTTTCTGTTCAGAATAATGTATTTACCAAAATAAGAAAGTGGTGGTTTGGAGGTGAAAACAAGACTTCAAATCAAAGGAATCCAGAAATAACTCACTTTGGGATGATAGTCTCTCATATATATATTTGGAGTATGTAAAACAAAAAAAAAAATCTTTTTTAAGAACTAGGCAAAATACAAATCTTGAAAGAAGGGATCACTATCTAATAATATCGTAAAATAAATCTTTACAGAAAGAGAAAAATTTATTCCAGACATACAGGCATCACTCTTTGGAAATGAAACCCCCCCCTTTTTTTTTAATTAAACACTTTAAAAACAAAAGGCTACCGTGATATGAATGAACGCAGAATGCAGTTGGAACCTATATTTCTGGACTAGATTATCTGCTTAATATTTTATAAAATAATATTAAACTACTCTAACTTAGAAAATAAAAATGGGAAGACAACAAATGCTGGTTAGTCTTTCCTCCCTTTTTAATATTGCCAATTTTAAATTAGTCATTCATTGGATATATACTTACATGAATTCAGAAATCTTTACAATATGGTTAGAATTCCCCAGGTTTTGTTACACGACAGTATTTTTTATTTTCTTGATACGTTCGAATTGTTCTTGAGTGCAGAGCGATCATGATGCTGGTGTTCATATAGAAATAACTGGTGCTTTTGAGTATTCTAAATTTTTAGAAATTAGTTTATACAAAATCAAACTTATTCTTACAATATAAATGGAATCCACAGAGACACAAATACAAAGCAAAAGAACTCCATGTACAAACAGCCCCCGACTTGAAAACTTCTCTTGAGGATTATGAGAATTGCTAGAACAGACCAGGACAGAATAGACACTTGTAGGATGACTCATCTTTCAAAGAGCACCTATCTTTTTCACTAGATATCTGCGGGGAAGGAGAGGGTTCTTGAAATTGAAGGACATAATCCATTAGACAGAGTGTACCACCCCTCCACCCCTTGGCACAGGTGATCATAGTCTCCAACATGGGAGGGAAACAAAGGAGGATCAGTTAAGAGAGCCAAGGGAGTCCAAAATTTTTTCTATACTCACATGGCCCTAATCTCTTAATTTATTTTTTAGTGATGCATAGCATCATACATGATTATGATGAAAAATAAACGAAGTGCAAAACGTCCAAATGGAGAAAATACAAGGCATAACCATATTCAGGGTTCCAATATATCACAACTTCATCTGGATCTCGAATTGTCACTCATTTTCACAAGCTAAGGAAGAGCATCACTGAAATACAAAAAGGAATTGTGACCCATGGCTCACTGATGTGCATTTACTGGGATGCTCCAAAAATTAAAAAAAAAAATCTGTTTTATGGAAATATGTTTGATCAATATCAAATTAATTGAAAATGTACAATCTCTGGTTTTTGATATATCCAGAGAGGTGTGCTTTCTTCTCTGCTATGACTATTAAACATTTTCCATGTTGCTATGTCAGTAATCAAAAAGAAATAAACAGCAGACTAAGGTGAAACTTTTCTCCTCTTGATCCCTCTCTTTCCAAGGCTGTGCATTGGTGTTATTCTGGCTCTACATGTCACAAATATTTATTTCTTCATAAAAAACTTTTATTGATGTATTTTCACCCACCATGTCCTGTGGGCAAGGGGAATATGAAGAGCTATTTGTCAGGTGTTGGAAGGATCTTTATGGTAACATTATCACATAAAATGGATATTGGAATGAAGGAAAGGTAAATTTTAAAGGGATTATCAGATTGGGTACCATTCAATATAATCCATGATAAGAAATGTATATATGGGACAAAGATATATAAAGGAAAATAAAAAGACTAATGCAAAAATAGTGTAACAAAATTCTCATTATCATATTCCAGCTGAAACTCTTGGACAAAACAGTTTCTAACGGGAAATGAATTTTTGTTTAAGTAGCACAGTGTCTATTGAGGTAATCATGCTTTCAAAGTAAGAAAGGTTTCATCTTTGGTATTTGCACACTTCCAATAGCATTAATTAAGGTTAATAACAAGGTGACTAGGACCACCACAGCATTGAAAAACAGGGATACTGAAAATAAAGGAAGTAAGGAGTAGAGCAAGAAATGAGAATGAATGAGACTGTATTGCATTCTCAATGAAGACACAACATTATCAAAATTCACCAGATAACAGTTACATCCTCGCTTATTAAATTGGACAACCTTTTGAAGGATATTGATATTTTTATTTTCACTCTTGGGTCAAAAAGGCTCTTACTGTGGAGGCTGGCTATTGAGAACCATGCTCGCCCTCTCAACTGCCGCCCGGAAATTGGCTGTGGGGTAGTTTCATAGCCACTAGCAAGCCCTGTCTTCTTTCATGTACTCCAAAGCCTGATCATAGGGGAGGTTATGCACTTAATTCCAAACAATCATTCCTGGGAGCTTAAACACGTAGAGTGTGGGCTCTTTGCAGACAGCATCTAAAAAGGCACTGCTAAATATAGACAGGAAAGGGAAGGAAATGAATGGAATCCTAGTGAAAAGTAATTCTGCTCTAATTTTCATTTTCAGTGATGTGTGCTGCTGGTCCAAAAATAGAAGTAAAACAAAAAATCCACTCATCAAATGCAAGAATATGTGGAAAAGTAAAACCATTAGCGCCTTCAAAACACACACTCCATATACACATAGGTATAGATATACGTTGAAGTTGGCATTTGGGAAGCATGTTTTGAACATATTGTATGGAATGTGGCTCATGGTAACTTTTCTTGATGTTTTGTCATGAGCTGGAAGAAATTGGGCACCACGGTTTTGCGTTATTTTGGGCTTAGGTGGTGTCAAAATTTTGACTGAATGCATAAGTATTTTGGAAGATAACATTTTCGGTTCAGAATAATCTATTTACAAAAATAAGAATGTGGTGGGTTGGACGTGAAAACAAGACTTGACATCAATGGAATCCTGATATAACTCACCTTGGGATGATAGTCTCACATATATATATATATTTGGAGTATCTAAAATTAAAACTATATCATTTTTAAGAACTAGACAAAATACAAATCTTGAAAGAAAGGATCACTATCTAATTATATCTTTGAATAAATCTTAACTGCAGAGAAAAAAATTATTCCAGATATACAGTAATTGATTTTAGGAAATGAAAGCATTTATTTTTATTTAAACTCTTTAAAAACAAGAGGCTACCATGATATGATGTCCGCAGAATACACTTGGGACCTATATTTATGGACTAGGTTTTCGGCTATTAGTTACTAAAATAATATTAAACTTCTCTAACTTAGAAAATAAAAATGGAAAGACAACAAATGCTTGTCAGGCTTTCCTCCCTTTTTAATATTCACAATTTTAAATTGAAATTTCATTGCATATATATTTACATGGCTTCAGAAATATTTACAATATGGTTAAAATCACACAGGTTTTTTTACACGACAGTATTTACTTTCTTGATATGTATAAATTGTTCTCGAGTACAGAGAGATCATGATGTGGGTTTTCATATAGAAATAACTGCTGCTTTTGCATATTCTAAATTTTTAGAAATTAATTTATACAAATCAAACTTATTCTTACAATATAAACGGAATCCAAAGACACACAAACAAAAAGCAAAAGAACTTCATGTACAAACACCCTCCAACCTAAAAATTTCTGTTGAGGATTTTGAGAACTGCTAGAAAGGACCAAGACAGAAAAGACACCTATAGGATCAATCATCTTTCAAAGAGCAACTCTCCTTTTCAATAGATATCTGCAAGGAGGGGAATGGTTTTTAAAATTGAAGGACATACTCCATCAGGCAGAGTGTACCACCCCTCCACTCCTTGGCACAAGTGAACATAGTCTGAGACATGTGAGGGAAATAAAGGATGATCAGTTTAGATAGCCAGGTGAGTTCAAAACTTTTCCTTTACTCACCTGGCCCTCTTTCTCCTAATTTATATTTTAATGATGGATAGCTTTCATACATGAATATACCAAAAAATTAGAGAAGTGCCAAACATGATAATGGAGAAAATACAAGGAATAACCTCATGTAGGTTTCCTATATATCACAGCTCCATCTAGATCTTGAATTGTCACTCATTTCCAAAAACTCAACAAGAGCATCCATTTTTCAGTCGTGTATATCATTCATGCATGAACATCTATTAACTTGCTGTGTCGAGCATATCTCATGACCTTACAAAATAAAGGGACATAGCAACTTAATGGGGTTCCATACACACATCTCCAGTGGGTAATGAAATTGTGGCTCATTTTTTAAAAGTTTGCAAGAGCATCTTTCCAACTCGAATACTAAACATGATATATGACTCACTTTGGGTGTACATGTCCGCACAAAATGCCTATTTTGAAACACAGCTCTTTTATTGATGAGTATTAAAGTGATAAGCTGTTTTTCCAATGTGTACATTCCCTGCTGTATGGTATATTCACGGATGTAATTCATCTCTTCAATCACTATTAACCCTTTTCTGTTTCTCTATTAAAATTATAATAAAGAAAGCAAAACCAGATGAACCAAAGAGGAAATTCTTCTCTTGTCAATTCTTTTGATGACAAGCCAAACAAAGGTGTGTTTCTGGCTCTCCTTGAAGCATTTTTTTTAAATCTATCAGTTTTATTGATATGCAATCACTTACCACATCATGTGAAGAAAGTAAATACTGAATGGCTTATTAGAAACTGTTGAAAAGGTGTTTATTTTAAAATTCTCTATTGAAATGGACATCAGATTGAAAGAATATATATATTTTGAATGGAATGTAAGGTTAGGTTAGATTTAATATAATCAATGATAAGAAATAGAGAGTATGGCACTAATGCCTATAAAGAAATATGCTTAGTCTGATATAATGACAATAATTTAAAATACTATTCAAATGATTATATTTGAGGTAGAACATTCAGACAAAATAATCTCTAGGTATTAATTAAATTCTTTTTTCATGCTAATTCCTCTTTAGTATTGCACACATCTAATTGGCATAAATTAGAACACATATAAAGATCACTAGAAAAATGATAGTATATCCAACCAGCAATCCGCATTGCAATGGAATCCAAAGGCAGAGGAATAAATGAGAAAAGAATGAGAACGTATTGTCTTCTCAATGAATAGCCATCTCTATCAAATTTCCCCAGACACCAGATACATCCCAGGAAAGTGCAATGGATAAGCTTTTCAAGTAATATGAATTTAAACTTTTTGTCCTGGATATCAAAATGTCTTCCACTTGTGGAACCTGGATCACTCGAATCACGGTCCTTCTGCCATTGTTTACCCAGGAAAAATGATGAAAAATGATTGCTAGCAACTGGCTTCAGTTGCCTCTTTCCTTCCTCTACTGCAGGAATCCTAGATGTGTTTGTCCATACAATGACGCAGAGTAATTATTTTGAGTTAGGGGTATGGAGGATGAGCTCTTTGGAAAAGACAGGAACTGGAGACAAGGCACTGCATATAATATAAAAGAAAGAGAAGGAGAATGGAATAATGGAGAAAAGAAAGTAATCCTGAATTCTCTTTCGAAGAACCTTGACGTGCTGTTTCAAAATTAGAAGTAAAAGGAAAAAAATCCACCACTCAAATCATGACTAAATGGAAAAAATTAAAACCCCAAAGATTTAAAAACAGACACAACACATACACACAACTCTCCAGACATGTTGAAGAAAGGGCATATAGTATAGTCTATGAAGGGGAGTGAAAACACCATGATATTTTATCATGATCTGTGAGAAATATTACACCCCAGTGTGTTGTAATGCTGAAGGAATTGGTCTGAGCATTCTGATCCAGTGCATCAATGTTTTGTTAGTCTACACATTCTGCAAAGGAATACATATTTAAAAATGCATGATTAGGGGTGTCTGGAGATGAGAACTAGATATAAAACAGATTAGGTGATATACTCTCATATTCAAATTTGGTATATTAAAAGTAAAGGAAACCTTTTTAAACTTCTCATTAAAAAATGGATTTTAACAGAATGGTTAAATATATATTATCGTCTACAAATAGAAATTTACTCAGAGGGAGAGAATGTTTCCACATATGCTCTGAATGTTAATTGCAAATGAAAGTTCTTAGCCCTTTTAAATAATAAGATATTAAAAATAAGTGGCTTCAAAGACATGAGTTCACGTGTAAGAAATTTTTCACATATATGCCGTGAACTGATTTTCTTCCTCATAGTTAATGACAAAATATTAAACTACTTGAATTTGGAGAAAAGTAATGGGAAGAAAATAAATGCTTCTCAGTGTTTCCTCCCCTTGTGAATAAGAAAATTTAATTCAATATTTCATAGGATACCGTTTTACATGTCTTCACCAGTGTTTACTGAATGGTTAGAATGCTCCAGGTTGTGTTTCATGAAAACCAATCCAGATATTCTGGACATATATGGGTAGATACTGAGTGCAGAGAGAATGTGAGGCAGGTGTCCATATGTGAAACAATTCCCTTATGCAATATTTTAATTTTTCAGATAGTATATGGAATAAAAACTAACTCATTCTTACACAGAAAGCAGAATCCACAGATAAACCTCATAACTGAGAATACAAAGAGCTCCAAACCGCAAAATTTTCCTATGGATTGTGAAAATCCCTGCCCACACCCTGGAGAGAAAAGGCATTGGTAGGGTACATAACTAGATAAAGAGGGACTCAAAGAAATATAAGATAAACTGTGGGAGAGAAATGGATCATAAAACAAAAAAAACTAATCGATCCAGCTGTGTGCATGGTGTTCCATTCTATACACATGCAACTGTAGCCTGCCACATTGAAGAAACAAAAACTAAGGCATCTTAGAGAAGTAGGCAATTCCAAGCCTTCATGTATGACACTAACCATACTCTTTCTATAATCTCTTTTTCTTTGATGGATATCATTCATGCATATACATACAAAAACTTGGTGTGCAGAGCAAACTCATGACCTTACAAAATATAGGGACGTAGCATCTTAAATGGGTCCAATATACACATCTCCAGGAAGAAATCGATTTCCAGCTCATTTTTTAAAACTTGACAAGAGCATCTTTCAAACTCAGTAACTAACCATGATGCATGAATCATCTTGGGTGTAGATGTCTTCACAAAATGACTATTTTGAAACACATCAATTTTTTATAATAAATATTAAACCAAAAACCTCTTTTTCCAATGTGTACATTCACTGGTGTATGATATATTCACAAATGTGAATTCATCTCTTCAATCATTATTAAACCTTTTCAATACCTCTAAAAAATTATAATAAAGAAAGAAAAATGAGATGAAAAAAAAATGAAATTCTTCCTTTCTAAATCCTTTTGATGACACAGCCAATCAGAGGAATTTTTCTGGCTCTCCCTGAACAATTTTTTTTTTTTATCTATCAGTTTTATTAATATATATGATCACTTACTATCTCATATGAAGAAAGAGAACAATGAAAGGCTTTTTTAAAGATGCTGAAATGGTCTTCATTTCAAAATTACAAATTGAAATGGACATCATTATGGAAAATATAAATTTAGAAGGGAATGTGAGGTTAAGGGAAATTTAATATAATCGATTTTAAGAAATAGGTAGGATGGCACTATCACCTATAAAGAAAAATACTTAGTCTGATATAATGACAATAAATTAAATTTTTTTGAAATTATTATATTTCAGGTAGAACAATCAGACAAAATAATGCCTTGAAATGAAATAATTTTTTTTCATGCTATTTCCTCTTTGGTATTGCACACATCTCATTGGCATAAATTAGTACACAAAACAATATCACTAGGAAAACCATAGTATTTCCAGCAGCAATCTTCATAACAATGGAATCCAAGGGCAGAGGAAGAAAAGAGAAAAGAATGGGAAAGTATTGTCTACTTAATGAAGAGCCATCCCTATCAAAATTCACCAGAGACCCGATACATCACAGCAAAGTGCAATGGATATGCTTTCTAGTAACGTGAAATTGAAAGTTTTGCCCCAGATTTTTAAAAATGCTCCCTCTTGTGGATCCTTAAACGTTAGAATCCCCGACATGCTGCCATTGATGACCCATGATAAACGGCAAAGAAAAAATTACAAGCAACTGGCCTGATGTGGCTACTTTCCCTTCACCACCACAGGGATCCTACATGGGTTTTGATCATTTAATGCCACAGAATAATTACTTGGAGCTCGGGGCATGGATCATGGTCTAATTGGAAAAGACAGAAACTGGAGGGAAGTCTGTGTGAAAAATAGAAAAGAAAGAGAAGGAGAATAGAATATTGGAGAAAAGAAATAAGTTTGAATTCTCTTTGGAAGAACCTTGAGGTGCTGGTCCAAAACTAGCAGTAAAAGGAAAAAATTCCACCAGTCAATTCATGAGTATGTGGAAAAAATTAAACCCAAGAGTCTTTAAAGCAGACACAACCCATACACACAAACCTCCAGACATTTTGAAGGCTGGAAATGGATAATCAGTTTTGTGCATGTATTATAGTCTGTGACTGGGTGTGACAATGCCATGATATTTTTTCATGATATCTATGAAATATTAAACCCCAGTGTGGTGTGATGCTGAAGGAAAATGGTGTGTGTATTCTGACTGAGTGCATCAATATTTTGTTAGTTTACACATTCTGCTAAGAAATACTTATTTAAAAATGCATGAATGTTGGGTTTGGTGGTGAAAACTAGATATGAAAACAGAAAAGGACAACATTCTCTCATAGGCAAATTTGGTATATTAAAACAAAAAAAAAATACTTTTAAAAGTTCACATTGAAAAATGGATTTTAAAACTAAGTCAACTTTAGAGAAACAGGCAATTCCTAGCCTTCTTGTTTGACACTCACCACACTCTTTCTCTTCATCTATTTTTCAGTGATGAATACCATTCATACATAAACATACACAAACTTTGTGTGTAGAGCCAAACTCATGACCTTATAAAATAAAGGGACTTAGCAACTTAAATGGGTCCCATACACACATATCCAGTAGGAAATTGAATTGTGGATCCTTTTTTAGAACATGGAAAGAGCATCTTTCAAACTCGACTACTAACCATGATTTATGTCTCACCTTCGTTGTGCATGTTCTAACAAAATGACTATTTAGAAACAAATCTCTTTTATTGATAAATATTAAACAAATAAGCTCTTTTTCAAATGGGTACATTTCTGTTGTATTGTATATTCACAGATGGGATTCATCTCTTCAATGATTACTAAATGTTTTCTGCATCTCTATGAAAATTAAAATAAAGACAAACCAGATGAACAAAAAAAAAATTCTCCAGTTCTCAATACTTTTGATGACACAGCCAAACAGAGGCATATTTTTCGCTCTCCTTGAACAATTATTTTATCTATCACATTTATTGATATATGATCACTTAACACGTCATGTGAAGAATGTGAATAATGAATGGATTTTTAAAGCTCTTGAAAATATATTTATTTTAAAAATATAAATTGAAATAAACATTAGATTGAAAGGAAATGTAGATATAGAAAAAATGTATGGTTAGGTTAGATTTAATATAATCAATGATAAGAAATAGATCATATGTCACGAATGCCTATGAAGGAAAAAAGTCTGCTATGATGACAATAAATTAAATCAAAATTCAAATTATTATATTCCAGGTAGAACACTCAGGCAAAATAATCTCCAGGAATAAATTAATTTTTTTCATGCTAATTCACACATCTAAATGACATAAATTTGTATACATAACAAAATCACTACGTAAACCATAATATTTCCAAACAGCAAAACTCATAACAAAATCTAAGGGCAGAGAAAGAAATCAGAAAAGAAAAAGAAAGTATTGTCATTTCAATAAAGAGCCTCCCTTATCAAGATTCACCAGACAACAGACACATCACAGCAAATTGCAATGGATAAACTTTTCAAGTAACATGAAATTGAACTTTTGCCTCAGATTTCAAAAAGACACTCACTTGTGGAGCCTGGAACGCTAGAATCGCAATCATCCTGCCATTGGAGACCCAGGAAAAACTGCAAAGAAATGATTCCTAAAGACTGACCTTGTGTGGCTTCCTTCCCTCCTCCACCGCAGCCATGATAGAGGGGTTTTGTACATACAATGCCACAGATTAATTATTTGGAGCTCGGGGCATGGATGATGAGCTCTTTAGAAAAGACAGCAACTGGAGAGAGGCACTGTGAAAAATAGAAAAGAAAGTGAAGGAGAATGGAATAATGGAGCAAAGAAACTAACCTCGAATTATCTTTTGAAGAACCAGGAAGAACTAGTTCAATATTAGCAGTAAAAGGAAAAAAATTCACCAGGCAATTCTCAACTTGGTGGAATAAATTAAAACCAAAGAGTCTTTAAAACAGAAAGAACACATACATACAATTCTCTGGACATGCTGTAGGCAGGGCATGGAAAATCAGTTTTGTGCATATGGTATAGTCTGTGACTGGGGATTACAATGTCTTGATAGTTTGTAATGATCTGTAAGAAATATGACACCTCAGTGTGGTGTGATGCTAAAGGAAAATGGTGTGAGTATTTGGAACGAGTGCTTCAATGTTTTGTTCATTTCCACATTCTGCTAAGAAATACATATTTAAAAATGCATGAATGTGGGAATTTGGAGGTAAGAAAGAGATATAAACAGATTAGGATGATACCCTCTCATATGCAAATTTGATATATTAAAAATACACAAAAACTTTCTAAAAGTTCCTACTGAAAAAGGATTTTAAAAGAATTGTGAAATATCTATTATCCTTTACAAATAAAACTTTCTTATTGGGAGAGAATGATTCCAAATATGCTGTGAATGCCCATTGCAAATGAAAATTCTTAGGCCCTTTAAATTATAAGATTTTAAAAATAAGTGGGTTGAGCGATATGAATTCACGTGGAAAGAATTTTTCATATAAATATGTTAGAGTTTTTCCTCCTAATGGTTAGTGAAATAATATTAAACTATTTCAACTTGGAGAATCATAATGGGAGGAAAAAATATTCCTCCGTGTTTCCTTTGCTTTGAATAACACAATTAAAAATTGATAATTCAGTGGAGATCATTTTGGATGACTTCACCAGTGTTTCCTGAAAGGTTAGAGCATGCCAGTTTCTGTTTCAAGAAATCCAGTCCTGATTTTCTGGACAAAATTGTGTAGTTCCCAATTGCAGAGAGAATGGGATGCAAGTATCCATATATAAAACAAGACTCCTAAGCCACATTTTAATTTTTCAGAAAGTACTTGGAATAAAACCAAACCCAATCTTACAAAGGAAGCAAAATCCAGAGATAAATACTGGAACTCATATTTAAAAATCTCCCAATGGAAAAATTATCCTATGGCTTCTGAAGGACCTTGCAAACATCATTTAGACAAATGGCACTGGTTGGATGCATAATTTGACAAAGAGACAATCACCTATTCACAAGATATCATGGGGGAGAATAATGGGTCATAGAACATTAGAACCTAATCCATCAGCAGTGTGAACTGCACTCCATTCTATGCACTCACGGTTATATCCTCAACAATGGATAAACACAAAAGTAAGACAACATTAAAGTATTAGGCAATGCTAAACCTTCATGTTTTACACTCATTACACTCTTTCACTTTATCTACTTTTCAGTGGAGGATATTATTCTTACCTAAAATTGAGGTGTATAGCAAAGCTCATGACCGTACAAAATAAAGGATCATAACATCTTAAATGGGTCCCATACACATATCTGCAGTGGAAAATAGAATTGTGGTTCATTTTTTGAAACTTTGACAGAGCAACTTTCAAACTTGACTACTAACCATGATATATGCCTCTCCTTGGTTGTATATGTAATCACCAAATGACTATTTTGAAACACACTCTTTTGTTGATAAATATTAAACTTGTAACCTATTTTTCCAAAGTGTACATTTCCTGGTGTGATATTCATGGATGTGATTCATCTCTTCAATCATTATTATACCATTTCAGTATCTCTATAACAATTATAATAAAGAAAGAAAAATCAGATGAACAAAAAAGAAATTCACTTCTCAATCCTTTTGATGACACAGCCAAGCAGAGGAGTTTTTTGGCCTCTCCTTGAACATTTTATTTTGTTTATCTATTACTTTTAATGATATGTGGTCACTTACCACCTCAAGTGAAGAATGTGAACAATGAATGGTTTTTCCAAGCTGTTGGAAAGATCTTTATTTTAAAATTATAAATTGAAGTGGACATCCAATTAAAAGAAAATATAAATTTAGAAGGGAATGTAAGGCTAGGTTAGATTTAATATAATCAATAATAAGAAATAGTATGGCACTAACGCTAATAAAGGAAAATAATTAGTCTGATATAATGACAATAATTTAAAACAAAATTCAAATTATTACATTCCATATATAACACTGTGACAAACTAATCTCTAGAAATGAAATGACGGTTTTTCATGCTAATTTCTCTTTGGTATTGCACACACCTCAGTGGCTTAATAAATGAAACATAACAAAATCACTAGGAAAGCCGTACTATTTCCAACCAGCAATTCTCATAACAATGGATTCCTAGGGCAAAGGGAGAATTGAGAAGAGAATGAGAAAGTATTGTCATCTCAATGAATAGCAATCATTATCAAAATTCACCAGACACAAGATACATCCCAGGAAATTGTAATGGATAATCTTTTCAAGTAACATGAAATTAAACTTTCTCCCTGGATTTTAAAAGTGATCCCACTTGTGGAGCCTGGAACTCTACAATCAGGGTCATCCTGCAATTGGTGACCCATGAAAAATTGCAAAAACATGATTCCAAACAACTGGCCTTGTGTGGCTTCTTTCCCTCCTACAGTGCAGGGATCCTAGAGGGGGTTTGTCCATACAATGCCACAGAGTATTTATTTGGAGCTTGGGGCATGGAAGATGAGCTCTTTGGAAAACACAGCAACTGGAGAGAAGGCACTGTGAAAAATAGAAAAGAAAGACAAGGAGAATGGAATAGTGGAGAAAAGAAACTAAGCTCTAATTCTCTTATGAAGAACTTTGAGGTGCTGGTTCCAAATTAGAAGTAAAAGGGAAAAAATCTAATGCCAATTCATGACCATTTGGAAAGAGTTAAAATCCAAGAGTTTTTAAACAGACAGTACACATACACAGAACTCTCCAGACATGTTGAAGGCAGGGCATGGATAATCAGTTTTTTACATATGCTATAGTCTGTGACTGGGAGTGACAATGCCATGATATTTTATCATGATCTGTAAGAAATCTTGCACCCCAGTGTGGTGTGATGCTGAAGGAAAATGGTTGAGTATTGTGAGTGCATCAATGTTTTTTTTTGTTTACATATTCTGCTAAGAAGTACATTTTAAAAAATGTAAGAATGTGGGGGTTTTGAAGTGAAAACCAGATATAAAGGCATTAGGACGATATTTTCTCAGACGCAAATATGGTATATTAAAAATAAAGAAAATCTTTTTTAATGTTCCCATTGAGAAATGGATTTTAGAAAAATGGTTAAATATATAATATCATGTACAAGTAAACTAAACAGCAGTATGGTGTGATGCTGAAGGAAATTTGTGTGAGTACTCTGACCAAGTGCATCAATGTTTTATTCCTTTATGCATTCTCCAAATTAACACATATTTAAAAATGCATGAATGTAGGGGTTTGGAGGTTAAAACTAGAAATAAAACGTTTTAGGATGATATTCTCTCAAATGCAAATTTTGTATATTAAAAATAAAGAAAAAAAATTAAATGTTCTCATTGAAAAATGGATTTTAAAAGAATGGATAAATATCTATTATCATCTACAAGTAAACCTTTACTTAGATGAAGAGAATGTTTCCACATACCCTTTAGATGCTATTTTAAAATGAAAATTCTTTGCCTTTTTAATAAAAAGGTTTTTAAAATAAGAGGCTTCAATGACATGTTTTCTCATGTAATGAATTTTTCACACGTGTATTGAGAACTGATTTTCTTCCTAATAGTTAATGAAATAATATTAAACTACTTCAACCGGACAATAGCCATGGGAGGAAAATAAATGCTTCTCAGTGCTTCCCTTGCTTATGAATAACAGAATTTTAAATCAATAATTGACAGGAGATCATTTCACATGACTTCACCGGTGCTTATTGAATGGTTAGAATGCTCCAGGGACTGTTTCAAGGAAATGAGTCCTGATTTTCAGGACATATTTAGGTATTTCTCAAGTGCAGAAATAATATGATGAGGGTAACCATTTTTAAAACAGTGCTCTTATGCCACTTTTTAATTTTTCAGAAAGTACTTGGAATAAATTCAAACCCCTTCTTACAAAAGAAGCAGAATTCACAGTTAAATCCCAGAACTCAGAATACAAAGACCACCCAAATGCAAAATTTTTCTATGGCTTGTGAAATCCCTGCCCACACACTGGTGAGAAAAGTCATTAGTAGTGAACATAATTTGACATAGAGAGACATAGAGATATTCTCAAGATATCATGGGGGATAGGAATGGGTCATAAAACACAGGAAACTAATCCTTCCAGCAGTGTGCAGCACGCACCATTCTATGCATATGCAATTATAGCCTCCCACAATGAAAAAACACAAAACTGAAACATCTTAGAGAAATACGCAATTCCAAGCCTTCATGTTCGACACTCACCACACTCTTTCTCTTAATCTATTTTTCCTTGACAGGTATCATTCATACATGAACATACATAAACTTTGTGTGTAGAAGAAACTACTGACCTTACAAAGTAAAGGGACATATCAATTTAAAGGGGTCCAATCCAAACATCTCCAGCGGAAAATCAAATTATGGTTCATTTTTTAAAAATTGGCCAGAGCATCTTTCAAACTCGAGTATAAACCATGATGCATGACTCATCTTGGGTGTACATGTCCTCACAAAAGTACTATTTGGAGCACATCTCTTATATTGATAAATAATAAACCCATAAATTGTTTTTCCAATGTCTACATACTTTGGTGTATGCTATATTCACGGATGTGAATTCATCTCTTCAATCATTATTAAACCTTTCCAATAGCTCCATAAAAATTATAATAAAGGAAGAGAACCAGATGAACAAAAAAGAAATTCCTCACTTCTCAATCCTTTTGATGACACAGTGAAGCAAAGGGGTTTTTCTGGCTCTCCTTGAACCATTGTTTTTAAATCGAGCAGTTAATTGATATAAGATCACTTTCCACATCATGTAAAGAAAGTGAACAATGAATGGCGTTTTTAAAGATGTTGAAAACGTTTTACTTTTAAAATCTTAAACTGAAAAGGACATCAGATTTAAGGAAAGTGTAAATTTAGAAGGCAATGTAAGGTTAGGTTAGATTTAGTAAAATCAATTATAAGAAATAAATAGTATGGCACTAATGCCTATAAAGGAAAAAACTTAGTCTGATATAATGACAGTAAATTAAAACAAAATTCAAATTATTATATTCCAGCGAGAACACCCAGAAAAAAATTATCTCTAAGAATAAAATAAATTGTTTTTCTTGCTAATTCCTCTTTGGTATTGCACACATCTCATTGCCATAAATTTGTACACATAACGATATCACTAGGGAACCCTTTCTATTTCCAAAAGCAATCCTCATAACAATGGAATCCAAGGGTAGAAGAAGAAATGAGAAAAGATTGAGAAGGTCTTGTCATCTCAATGAAGAGCCATCCATATCAAAATCCACCAGACACTAGAAACATCCCAGGAAAATGCAATGGATAAGCTTTTCAAGTAATATGAAATTGAAACGTTTTCCCCTCATTTCAAAAGTGCTCCCACTTGTTGAGCCTTGAACTCAAGAATCATGGTTATCCTGCTGTTGGTGACCCAGGAAAAAAGACAAAAAAAAAAAAAAAATAACGATTCCTAGCTACTGGCCTACTGTGGCTTCTTTCCCTCCTCCAACACAAGGATCCTAGATGGGTTTTGTCCATAAAATGCTGCAGAGTAATTAATTGGAGCTTGATGCATGGAGAATGAGCTCTTTGGAAAATACAGCAACTGGGCACTGTGAAAAATAGAACAGAAAGAGAAGGAGAATGAAATCTTGGAGAAAAGAAACTAAGCTTAAATTCTCTTTTGAAGAATTTTGAGGTGCTGGTTCCAAATTAGCCTTAAGAGGAAAAAAATCCAAGGGGCACTTCAAAACTATGTGGAAAAAATTAAAATGTAAGAGTCTTTAATCAGACACAACCCATACACACAACTCTCTAGACATGTTTAAGGCAGGGCATGTATAATCATTTTTGTGCATATAGTATAGTCTGTGACTGGGGGTGAAAATGCCATGATATTTTATCATGATCTGTAAGAAATATTTCACCCCAGTGTTGTGTGATTCTAAAGGAAATTGGTTCAAGGATTCTGACAGAGTGCATCAATACTTTCTTGTTTACACATTCTGCTTGAAATACATATTTTAAAATGTATTAATGTGGTGGTTACGAGGTGAGAATTAGATATAAACACATTAGGACGATATTCTCTCGTATGTTAATTTGATAAATTAAAAATAAAGAAAAAATTATTTAACGTTTCCGTTGAAACATGTATTTTAAGAAATGGTTAAATATCTGTTATCCTCTACAAGTAAACCTTTACTTAGTGGGAGAGAATATTTCCACATACCCTGTGAATGCTATTTGCCAATGAAAGTTCTTAGCCCTTTTAAATAATAAGATTTTTAAAATAAGTGGCTCCAATTATATGACTTCTCCTGTAATGAATTTTTCACACAAGTATTGGGAAGTGATTTTATTACTAAAAGTTAAATGAAATATTATTGAACTACTTCAACTTGGAGAATAATCATCGGAGGGAATGAAATGCTTCTCATTGTTTCCCTTGCTTTTGAATAACAATATTTTAAATTAATAATTCACAAGAGAACCTTTTACATGACTACACCACTGTTTACTGAATGGTTAGAAGGCTCCAGGTTCTGTTTCATGAAAACCCATGCAGATTTTCTGGACATAATTGGGTAGTTCCTGAATGGAGAGGGAATGTGATGCACATATCCATATATAAAACAATGCTCTTATACCACATTATAATTTTCCAGAATGTACTTGGAATAAAATCAAAGTCATTCTTACAAAGATAGCAGAATCCACAGATGAACCCCAGATCTCAGAATACAAAGAGCTCCCAAATGCAAAATTTTCCTACGATTTGTGGAAACCCCTGCCCACATCCTGGAGTGAAAGGCACTGCTAGGGTACATAAATTGACAAAGAGGGATTCACATATTCACAAGATATCATGGGGGAGAAAAATGTTTCTCAAAACATAAGAACCTAATCCATCCAGCAGTGTGAACCGCACTCCATTCTAGGCACTCACAATTATAGCCCCAAGAGTGAACAAACAAAATACTAAGACAACTTTAGAGTAATAGAAATTCCAAGCCTTCATGTTTGACAATCATCACAGTCTTTCGCTTAATCTATTTTCAGTGATGGCTATCAATCTTAAATGAACATAAATAAATTTGTTGTACTGAGCAAAGCTCATGACCTGACAAAATAAAGTGTCATAGCAACTTAAATGGGTCGCATACACACATCCCCAGTGGGAAATCAAATTGTCTTTCATTTTTTAAAACTTGGACAAAGCATCATTGAAACTCAAATACTAACCATGATGTATGACTCTCCTTGGTTGTATATGTCATCACAAAATGACTATTTTCAAACACATCTCTTTTAGTGATAAATATTAAACCAATAACCTCTTTTTCCAAAGTGTACATTTCCTGGTGTATGGTATATTCACGGATGTAATTCATTTCTTCAATCATTATTTTAACTTTTCAGTATCTCTATGAAAATTATAATAAAGAAAGAAAAGTCAGGTGGACAAAAAAGAATTCCTCACTTCTCAATTCTTTTGATGACACAGCCAAGCAGAGGCATTTTTCTGGTCTCCTTGAACGTTTTTTTTTATCTATTACTTTTAATGATATATGATCATTTACCACCTCATGTGAAGAATGTGAACAGTGAATGGATTTTTTTATAGCTGTTGGAAAGATCTCTATTTTAAAATTATTAATTGAAATGGACATCAGATTGAAAATAAAAGTAAATTTAGAAGGGAATGTAATGTTAGGTTAGATTTAATGTAGTCAATGATAAGAAATACTTAGTATGGCATTAACGCCAAGAAAGGAAAATAATTAGTCTGATATAATGACAATAAATTAAAACAAAATCAAGTTATTATATTCCAGGTAGAACACTCTGGCCAAATAATTTCTGGGAAAGAAATGATTTTTTTTTCATGCTACCTCCTCTTTGGTATTGCACTCATCTAATGGGCATAAATTAGTACACATTACAAGGTCACTAGGAAAACCATAGTATTTCCAACCAGCAATCCTCATACCAATGGAATCCAAGGGAAGCAGAAGAAATGAGGAACGAATGAGGAAGTATTGTCATCTCAATGAACAGCCATCCCTAATAAAATTCACCAGACACCAGATGCATCCCAACAAATGCAATGAATAAGCTTTTCAAGTAAGATGAAATTGAATTTTTTGCCCCAGATTAAATAAAGGGCTCCTTCTTGTGGAACCTAGAACGATAGAATCATGGACATGCTGTCATAGGTTACCCAGGAAATAGAGCAAAGAAAAAATTATCAGCAACTTGCCCTGTGTGGCTTCTTTACCTTCGCACTGCAAGGATCCTAGATGGGTTTTATCCATTCAATGCCACAGAATAATTAATTGGAGCTTGGGGCATGGAGGATGAGCTCTTTGGAAAAGAGAGCAACCTGTGGGAAGGCACTCTAAAAAAGAGAATACATTGAGAAGGAGAATAGAATAGTGGAGAAAAGAAACTAAGCTCGAATTCCCTTTTTAATTACATTGAGGTTCTGATTGAAAATTAGCAGTAAAAGGAAAAAAAAATTCACCAGTCAATTCACGACTATGGGGAAACAATTAAACACAAGAGTCTTTAAACCAGACACAGCACATTCACACAACTCTCCAGACAGAGTTGAAGGCAGGGCATGTATAATCAGTTTTGTGCACCTAGTATAGTCTCAGACTGGGGCTGAAAATGCCATGATACTTTATCATGCTTTGTAAGAAATATTACATCCCAGGGTGGTGTGATGCTGAAGGAAAGTGGTGTGAGGATTCTGATCGAGTGCATCAATGTTTTGTTCATTTACACTATCTGCTAAGATATATATATTTAAAAAGACATTAAAAAATAAAAAAGCATGAATGTGGGTGTTTGGAGATGAAAACAAGATATAAAACAGATTTGTACTATATTTTCTCATATGCAAATTTCGGACACTAAAAATAAACACTTTTTAAACGTTCTTGTTGAAAAATGGATATTAAAAGAATGGTTAAATATCTATGATCATCTACAAATAATCCTTTACTTTTAGGGACAGAATGTTTCCTCATACTCTGTGAATGCTAATTCCAAATGAATGTTCTTATCTCTTTTAAATTATAAGATTTTAACAATAAGTGGTTTTAATGATATGAGTTAGTGTGGAACAAAATTTTCACATAAATATCTTTAACAGACTTTCCTCCTCATAGTTAATGAAATAATATCAAACTACTTCAACTTGGAGAATAGTAATGGGAGGAATAGAAATGCTTCTCAGTATTTCCTCCGCTTTTGATTAACACAATTTTAAACTGATATTTCACAGAAGATCATTTTACAAGACTTCACCAGTATTTCCTGAATGGTTAGAAGGCACCAGGAACTGTTACAAAAAAAAACTAGTCCTGATTTTCTGGACATATTTGGATAGTTCCAGAGTGCAGAGACCAGATGCAGGTACCCATATATAAAACAATACTCTTATGCCACATTTTAATTTTTCAGAAAGTTCATGGATTAAAGACTTGGAATAAAATCAACCTCATTCTTACAAAGAATGCAGAAGCCACAGATAATCCCCAGAACACAGAATACAAAGAGCTCCTAACTGCAAAATTCTCCTATGACTTGTGAAAGCCCCTGTCCACACACTGGAGCGAAAAGGTAATGGTAGGGTACATAAGTTGACTAAGAGCGACTCAAATATTCACAAGATAACATGGGTGAGAAGAATGGGTGATAAAAAAACATGAACCTAATCCACCAGCAATGTACATGACAAACCATTCTATGCATACGTGATTGTAGCCTCCAACAACAAAGAAACACAAAACTAAGACTTTAGAGAAATAGGCAATTCCTAGCCTTCATATTTGACACTCATCCCTCTCTTTCTCTTAATCTATTTTTCAGTGACGGATATCAGCCATACATAAACATACATAAACTTGGTGTGTAGAGCAAAACTCATGACCTTATGAAATAAAGGGACATAGAAACTTAAATGTGTCCCACAAACACATCTCCAATGGGAAATTGAATTGTGATTCCTTTTTTAAAACATAGACAGATCATCATTCAAACTCGACTACTAACCATGATTTACGACTCACCTTGGTTCTGAATTTTCTAACAAAATGACTATTTAGAAAGAAATCCCTTTTATTGATAAATATTAAACCAAGAAGTTGTTTTTCCAATGGCTATATTGACTGTTGTATGGTACAATCACGGATGGGATTCATCTCTTCAATGATTAATAAACATTTTCTGCATCTCTTTAAAAATTATAATAAAGAAAGACAAACCAGATGAACAAAATTTAATTCTGCAGTTCTCTATCCTTATGATGACATAGCCAACACAGGCATATTTCTGGGTCTCCTTGAACAATTATTTTGTTTATCTATCACTTTTATTGATATATGATCACTTATCACCTCATTTGAAGAATGTGAATAATGTATGGGGTTATGAAAGCTCTTGAAAAGATCTTTATTTTAAACTTATATATTGAAATAGATATTAGATAGAAAGAAAATGTAAATTTAGAAGGGAATGTAAGGCTAGGTTAGAATAGATAGTATGTCATGCACACCTATGAAGGAAAATAATTAGTCTGATATGATGACAATAAATTAAAAGAAAATTCAAATTATTTTATTCCAGGTAGAAAACTCAGGCAAAATAATCTCCAAGAATTGAAAAACTTTTTTCATGCAAATTCCACTGTGGTATTGTACACATCTAATTGACATAAATTAGTAGGCATAACAATATCACTGGGACAACCATAATATTTACAACCAGCAATCCTCATAACAATGGATTCTAAGGGCAGAGGAAGAAATGATAAAAGAATGAGAAAGTATTGTCATCTTAATGAAGAGCGATCCTTATCAAAATTCAGCAGACAGCAGATACATCGCAGCAAAGTGGAATGGATAAACATTCAAGTAAAATGAAATTGAACTTTTTGCCCTGGATTTCAAAAGGATGCTCATTTGTGGAGCCTGGAATCCTAGAATCACCATCATCCTGTCATTGGTGACCCAGGAAAAACTGCAAATAAATGATTCCTAGAAACTGACCTTGTGTGGCTTCCTTCACTCCTCCACTGCAGTCATCCTAGAGGCGTTTTGTCCATACAATCCCTAGATTAATTATTTGTAGCTCGGGGCATGGAGGATGAGCTCTTTGGATAAGATAGCAACTGGAAAGAAGGCACTATGAAAAATAGAAATAATGAGAAGGAGAATGGAATAATGGAGAATAAAGACTAACCTCAAATTTTCTTTAAAGAAACATGAAGTGATAGTTCAATATTAGCAGTAAAAGGAAACAAATCCCCCAGGCAATTCTCAGCTTTGTGGAATAAATTAAAACCAAAGAGTCCTTAAAACAGACACAACACATACATACAACTGTCTAGACATGTTTTAGGCAGGGCATGGAAAATCAGTTTTATGCATATGGTATAATCTGTGACTGGGGATGACAATGTCTTCATATTTTGTAATGATCTGTAAGAAATATGACACCCCAGTGTGGTGTGATCCTAAAGGAAAATGGTGTGAGTATTCTGAATGAGTGCATCAATGATTTGTTCATTTCCACATTCTGCTAAGAAATACCTATTTAAAAATGCATGAATATGGGGGAATGGAGGTGAAAAATAGATATAAAGAGGTTAGGATGATATACTCTAATATGCAAATTTGGTATATTAATAATAAACAAAAACTTTTTGAAAGTTCTCATTGAAAAGGATTTTTAAAGAGTTGTGAAATATCTATTATCCTGCACTAATAAAGCTTTTTTATTGGGAGAGAATGTTTCCAAATATGCTGTGAATGCCAATTGCAAATGAAAGTTCTTAGGCCCTTTAAATAATAAGATTTTAAAAATAAGTGGGTTGAGTGAAATGAATTCAACTGGAATGAATTTTTCACATAAATATCTGTTAGAGATTTTCTTCCTAATATTTAGTGAAATAATATTAAAATAATTCAACTTGGAGAATAATAATGGGAGGAAAGAAATGTTTCTCAATGTTTCCTTTGCTTTTGAATAACACAATTTAAAATTGATAATTCAGGGGAGATCGATTCAGATAACTTCATCAGTTTTTCCTGTATGTTACAGCATTCAAGGTTCTGTTTCAAGAAATCCAGTGCTGATTTTCTGGACATATTTGTGTAGTCGGTGCAGAGAGAATGGGATGCAAGTATCCATATATAAAAAAATACACTTATGCCACATTTTAATTTTTCAGAAAGTACTTGAAATAAAATCAAACCCATTCTTACAAAGAAAGCAGAATCCAGAGATAAATCCCCGAAATCAGATTAAAAAAAGCTCCCAACCGAAAAAGTTTCCTATGGCTTGTGAAAGACCCTGCCCCTCTCTGTAGACAAATGGCACTGGTTGAGTACATAATTTGACAAAGAGACACACACCTATTCACAAGAACAATGGGTCACACAACATAAGAACCTAATCATCAAGCAGTGTGAACTGCACTCCATTCTATGCACTCACGATTATAGCCTCCAACAATGAATAAACACAAAATTAAAACAGCATTAGAATATTAGGCAATTCCAAGTCTTCATGTTTGACACTCATCACACTCTTTCCCTTAATCTGTTTTTCAGTGACGGATTTCACTCTTACATGAACATACTTAAATTTGGTGTGTAGAGAAAAGCTCATTACCTTACAAAATAAAGGGTCACAGCAACTTAAACGGCTCCCATACACACCTCTACAATGGGAATCTAATTGTGGCTCATTTTTTAAAACTTGGATATAGGATCTTTCAAACTCGACTACTAACCATGATGTATGATTCTCCTTGGTTGTATATGTTGTCACACAATGACTATTTTGAAACACACCTCTTTCATTGGTAAATATTAGACAGATAATATGTTTTTCAAATGTGTACATTCCTTGGTGTATGTTATATTCACGGATGTGATTCATCTCTTCAATCATTACTAAACCTTTTCAATGTCTCTGAAATTGTAGTAAAGAAAGAAAAACCAGATAAACAAAAAAGAAATCTTCACTTCACAATCATTTTGATGACACAGCGAAACAGAGGCATTTTTTTGGCTCTCCTTGACCAATTTTTTTTGTTTATCTATTACGTTTAATGATATATGATAATATACCACCTCATGTGAAGAATGTGAAAAAAGAATGGTTTTTAAAAAAGTTTTTGGAAAGATCTTTATTTTAAAATTATAAATTGAAATGGACATTAAATTGAAAGAAAATATAAATTTAGAAGGGAATGGAAGTTTTGGTTAGATTTAACATAGTGATAAGAAATATTTAGTATGGCACTAATGCCAATAAGGGAAAATAATTAGTCTGATAAATAACAATAAATTATTACAAAATTCATATTATTATATTCCAGGTAGAAAACTCTGGCAAAATAAGATCTAGGAATGAAATGATTTGTTTTCATGCTAATTCCTCTTTGGTATTACACACAACTTATGGGCATAAATTAGTACACATAACAAGATCACTAGGAAAACCATAGTATTTCCAACCAGCAATCCTCATAACAATGGAATACAAAGGCAGAGAAAGAAACGGGAAAAGAAACAGAAAGTATTGTCATCTCAATGAAGAGCCATCCCTATCAAAATTCACCAGACACCAGATACATCCCAGCAAAGTGCAATGGATAAGATTTTCAAGTAACATGAAATTGAAATTTTAGCCCCAGATTTAAAAAAGGGCTCAATCTTGTGGAGCATGGAATGCTACAATCATGGATATGCTGTTATTTGTGACCCTGGAAAAATGGCAAAGAAAAATTTATGAGGAACTGGCCTTGAGTTGCTTATTTCCCTTCTCCATCACAGGCGTACTAGATGGGTGTTGTCCATTCAATGCTGCAGAATAATTATTTGGAGCTCGAGCATGGAGGATGAGCTCTTTGGAAAATACAGCAACCTGTTTGAAGGCACTGTGAAAATTTGAGAAGAAAGAGAAGGAGAATGGAATAGTGGAGTAAATAAAATAATCTCTCATTCTCTTTTGAAGAACCTTGAGGTGCTGGTTCAAATTTAGTAGTAAAGGGAAAAAATCCACCAGTTAATTCACGACTACGTGGAAACAATTGTAAGCCTAGAGTCTTTAAAAGAGACAGAACACATACACACAACTCTCCAGACAAGTTGAAGGAAGGTCATGGATTATCAGGTTTCTGCATATAGTACAATCTGTGACTGGGGGAGACAAGGCCATGATATTTTTCCATGATTTGTAAGAAATATAACAACCCAGTGTGGTGTGATGTTGAAGGAAAAAGATGTGAAGTTTTGACCCAAGTCCATCAATGTTTTTTCATTTGCACATTCTGCTAGGAAATACATATTTAAAAATGCATGAATGTGGGGTTTGGAGGTGAAAATTAGATATAAACAGGTTTGTTTGATATTCTCTCATATGCAAATTTGGTATATCAAAATTAAAGAAACATTTTTTAAGAGGTCTCATTCAAAAATGGATTTTAAAAGAATGGTTAGATATCTATGATTATGTACAAATAAACATTTACTTAGATAGACAGAATGTTCTCACATACTCTTTCAATGCTTATTCCAAATGAAAGTTCTTACATCTATAAAATAATAAGATTTTAATGCTAAGTGGCTTTAATGATATGAGTTCATGTTGAATGGATTTTTCTCATAAATATCTTTAACAGACTTTCCTCCTTATAGTTAATGTAATAATATCAAAGTATTATAACCTGGAAAATAGTAATGGGAGGAATAGAAGTGATTCTAAGTGTTTCCTCTTCTTTAGATTAACACAATTTTAAATTTATAATTCACAGGTGATCATTTTGCATGGCTTCACCAGGGTTTACTGAATGGTTAGAAAGCTCCAGATACAGTTTCAAAAAAACCACTCCTGCTTTTCTGGACATATATGGATAGTTCCGGAGAGCAGAGACATTGTGATGCAGGTATCCATATATTAAAAAATTCCCTTATACCACATTTTAATTTCTCAGAAAGTTCTTGGGATAAAGACTTGCAATAAATTCAACTCCATCCTTACAAAGAAAGCAGAAGCCACAGATAAACCACAGAACTCGGTATACAAAGAGCTCTTAACTGCAAAATTTTGCTATGGATGGTGAAAGCTCCTGCCCACAACCTGGAGTGAAAAGGAACTGGTAGGGTACATAAGTTTACAAAGAGGGACTGAAATATTCACAACATATCATGGGGGAGAAGATTGGGAGATAAAAATCAAGAACATAAACCACCAGAAATATGCACCGTGCTCCATTCTATGCCCAGACGATTTTGAACCCCAACAATGAAGAAACACAAAACTAAGACAATTTCAAAGAAATAGGCAATTCGAAGCCTTCATGTATGTCACCCACCACACTTTCTCACAATCTATTTTTCAGTGAGGGATACCATTCGTACATTAACATACATTAAATTTGTGTGTAGAACAAAAATCATGAACTTATAAAATAAAGGGACATTGCAACTTAAAGGGGTCCCATAAACACATCTCCAATAGGAAATCTAAGTTTGGCTCATTTTTTAAAACTTGGCCAGTGCATCTTTCAAACTCGACTACTAACCATGATGTATGACTCACCTTGGCTTTACATGTACTCACAAAATGACTATTTTGAAATACAGCCCTTTTATTAATAAATATTAAACCAAAAACCTGTTTATCCAATCTGTACATTCCCTGGTGTATGGTATATACACGGATGTGAATTCATCTCTTCAAACAATATTAAGCCTTTTAAATATCTCTATGAAAATTATGACAAAGGAAGGAAAACTAGATGAATGAAAAATAAATTCTTCATTTCTCAATCATTTTGATGAGACAGCCAAGTAGAGGTGTATTTCCCACTCTCCTTGAACAATTTTTTTTGTATATCTATACATTTAATTGATATATGATCACTTATTACGTCATGCGATGAAAGTGAACAATGAATGGCTTATTTAAACTGCTTGAAAATGTCTTTATTTTAAAATAAAATGTACATCAGATTGAAAGAAAATATAAATTTAGAAGAGAACATAAGTTTAGGTTAGATTTAATATAATCGATGATAAGAAATAGATAGTATGGCACTAATGCCTAAAAAGGAAAATAATTAGTGTGATAATGAAAATAAATTGAAAGAAAATTCAAATTATTATGTCCCACGTATAACACTCATAAAAAATACTCTCTAAGAATGAAATAATTTTTTTGATGCTAATTCCACTTTGATTTGCACACATCTCATTGGAATAAATTAGAACACATAGCAAGATCACTAGGAAAACGATGGAATTTTCAACCAGCTATCCTCACAGCA
Organism: Tolypeutes matacus; assembly: GCA_026826555.1. Taxonomy (NCBI): domain Eukaryota; kingdom Metazoa; phylum Chordata; class Mammalia; order Cingulata; family Chlamyphoridae; genus Tolypeutes; species Tolypeutes matacus. The sequence continues at coordinate 1,181,052 of JAKSZT010053857.1, read as the reverse complement.
ATGTAATCCAAGGGCATAGGAAGAAATGAGAAAAGAGTGAGAAAATATTGTCATCTCAATGTAAAGCCATCATTATCAAAATTCGCCAGACACCAGTTACATCTCAAGAATTGCAATGGATAAGCTTTTCAAGTAACATGTAATTGAACTTTTTGCTCTGTATTTCAAAAGGGCTCCCAATATTGTCCCTGAAACTCCAGAATCATGGCATCCTGCCATTGGTACCCAAGGAAAATGGTGAAAAAATTATTCCTTGAAATTGGCCATGTGTGGCTTCTTTCCATACTACACCACAGAAATCCTAGATGGGTTTTGTGCATACAATGATGCAGATTAATTATTTGGAGCTAGGGCCATTCAGGATGAGCTCTTTTTAAAATAGTGTAAGTGAAGAGAAGGCACTGTGAAAATTAGAAAAGAAAGAGAATGATAATGGAATAATGCAGTAAAGAACCTAAGATTGAATTCTCCTTTGAAGAACCCAGAGGTGCTGGTTCAAAATTATTAGTAAAAGGGAAAAAATCCAACAGTCAATTCACGACTTTGCAGAAAAAAAATAAACCCCTAGAATCTTTAAACAGACACATCACATACACACAACTCTCCAGAAATGATGAAGGCAGGGCCTGGATAATCGATTTTGTGTATCTAGTATACTCTGTTACTGGGGGTGGCAATGCCATGAAATTTTATCAAGTTCTTTAAGAAATATTACACCCCAGTGTGGTGTGATGCTGAAGGAAAATGATGAGAGTATTCTGACCGAGTGTATCAATGTTTTTTCAATTTACACATTCTGCTAAGAAATGCCTATTTAAAAATGCATGAATGAGGGGCTTGGATATAAAAACTAGATATAAAACAGATTAGGATGACATTCTTTTATAGGCAAATTTTGTATATTAAAAATAAAGAAAAACTTTTTAAAAGTTCTCATTGAAAAATGGATTTTAAAAGAATAGTTCAATATCTATTATTGCCAAAAATAAACCTTTACTTAAAGGCAGAGAAGGGTTCCACATACTCTGAGAATGCTAACTTGAAATGAATGCTCTTAGCCCTTTAAATAATAAGATTTTAAAAATGAGTGGCTTCAATGATATGAGTGTGCATGGAACGGATTTTTTGCATAAATATCTGGAAGAGATTTTCCTCGCAATAGTTAATGAAATAATATTAAACTACTTCAACTTTTACAATATTTATGGGAGGAAAATTAAATCTTCTCAGTGTTTCTACCTCTATTGAATAACATATTTTTAAATTGATCATTCCCTGTGGAACGTTTTACATGTCTTCACCAGTTGTTACTCAATGGCTATAAGGCTCCAGGTTCTGTTTCAAGAAAACCAGTCTTGATTTTCTGGACATATTTGTGTTGTTCCCAGTGAAGTGAATGTGATGCAAGTACCCATATATATAAAAAAAATGCTCTCAAGCCACATTTTAGTTTTTCAGAAAGTACTACTAAAATCAAACTCATTCTTACAAAGAAAGCAGAATATAAATTGAAATAGGCATCAGATTGAAAGGAAATGTAAATTTAGAAGGAATGTAAGGTTAGGTTAGATTTAATATAATCATTGATAAGATATAGATAGTATGTCACGAACACCTGTGAAGGAAAATAGTCTGATATGATGACAATAAATTAAATCAAAATGCAAATTATTATATTCCAGGTAGAACACTCAGGCAAAATAATCTCCAGGACTAAATTAATTTTTTTCATGCTAATTCCACTGTGGTATTGCACACATCTAATTGACATAAATTTGTACACATAACAAAATCACTAGGAAAACCATAGTATTTCCAACCAGCAAAACTCGTAACAATAGAATCTAAGGACAGAGGAAAAAATGAGAAAAGAATGAGAAAGTCTGTCATCTCAATGAAGGACCATCCTTATCAAGATTCTCCAGACAACAGACACATCGCAGCAAAATGCATTGGATAAACTTTTCAATTAACATGAAATTGCACTTTTGCCTCGGATTTCAAAAGGACACTCACTTGTGGAGCCTGGAATACTAGAATCACGATCATCCTGCCATTGGTGACCCAGGAAAAACTGCAAAGAAATTATTCCTAGAGACTGACCTTGTGTGACTTCGTTCCTTCCTCCACCGCAGGTATCCTAGAGGGGTTTTATACATACAATGCTGCAGATTAATTATTTGGAGCTCGGGGCATGGATGATGAGCTCTTTAGAAAAGACAGCAATTGGAGAGAGGCACTGTGAAAAATAGAAATGAAAGAGAAGTAGAATGGAATAATGGAAAAAAGAAACTAACCTCAAATTATATTTTGAAGAAACAATAAGAGCTGGTTCAATATTAGCAGTAAAAGGAAAAAAATCCACCAGGCAATTCTCAACTTTGCGGAAAAAATTAAAATGCAAGAGTCTTTAAATGGAAGCAATACATACGACTCTCAAGACATGTTTAAGGCAGGGCTTGTATAATCATTTTTGTGCATATAGTTTTTTCTGTTACTGGGTGTGACAATGCCATTATATATTATCATGATCTGTAAGAAATATTGCACCCCAGTATTGTGTGATTCTGAAGGAAAATGGTGTGAGGATTCTGACCGAGTGCGTCAATATTTTTTTTGTTTACACATTCTCTTTGAAATAAAGTTTTAAAAATGTATGAATGTGGGTGTTTCAAGGTGAGAACTAGATATAAACACATTAGGATGATATTCTCTCATATGCAAATTTGGTTTATTAAAAATAAAGGAAAAATTCTTTAATATCCCTTTGAAAAATGGATTTAAAAAGATGGTTAAAGATCTGTTACCATCTACAAGTCAACCTTTACTCAGAGTGAGAGAATGTTTCCACATTCCCTGTGAATGCTATTTGCCAATGAAAGTTCATAGCCCATTTAATAATAAGATTTTAAAAATAAGTGGCTTCAATAATATGAGTTCTCATGTAACGAATTTTTCACACAAGTATTGGGAACTGATTTTCTTCCTAAAAGTTAATGAAATATTATTGAACTACTTTAACTTGGAGAATAATACTGGGAGGGAAAGAAATGCTTCTCATTGTTTCTCTTGCTTTTGAATAACAATATTTTACATAGATAATTCAATGGAGATTCTTTTACATGACTACATCAGTGTTTACTGAATGTTTAGAGGGCTCCAGGTTCTGTTTCAAGAAAACCCGTGCTGATTTTCTGGACATAATTTGGTAGTTCTCGAATGAAGAGAGAATGTGATTCACGTATCCATGTATAAAACAAGCTCTTATGCCACATTTTAATTTTTCAGAATGTACTTCGTATAAAATCAAACTCATTCTCACAAAGAAAGCAGAATCCACAGATAAACCCCGGAACTCAGAATACAAAAATCTCCCAACTGCAAAATTTTCTTATGGCTTGTGAAAGCCCTTGTGTACACCCTGGAGACAAAAGTCACAGGTTGTCGACATAAGTTGAAAAAAAGGGACTCAATGATTCACAAGATATCATGGGGGAGGAGAATGGGTCAGAAAATAAAAGAACCTAATCAATCAGCAGTGTGCATGGCACTCCATTCTACAAACATGCGATTACAGCCTCCGACAATGAATAAACACAAAATTAAGACAACTTTTTAGGAATAGGCAATTCTAAGACTTCATGTTTGACTCTCACCACGCTCTTTCTCTTAATCTATTTTTCAATGATGGATATCATTTGTACATGAACATACATAAACTTGGTGTGTAGAGGAAAACATATGATTTTATACAAAAGGGGTCCATACACACATCTCCAGCAGGAAATCGAATTGTGGTTCATTTTTCAAAAATTGGCCAGAACATCTTTCATACTCTACAACTAATCATAATGTATGGCTCAACTTGGAATTACATGTCTTCACAAAATGACTATTTTGATACACATCTGTTTTATTGACAAATATTAAAATGATAACTTGTTTTTCCATTGTGTACATTCCCTGATATATGGTGTATTCATGGATATGAATTTCTGTCTTCAATCATTATTAAAACGTTTCAATATCTCTATAAAATTTTGCATTTGGGAGATTTTATTGATATATGATCACTTACCACATCATGTGAAGAAAGTGAACACTGAATGGTATTTAAAAGCTGTTGAAAAGGTCTTTATTTTAAAATTCTATATTGAAATGGACATCAGAATGAAAGAAAATATATATTTTGAAGGGAATGTAAATTTAGGTTAGATTTAATATAATCAATGATAAGAAATAGAGAATATGGCACTAATGCAAATAAAGGAAAATACTTAGTCTGATATAATGACAATAATTTAAAATACAATTCAAATGATTATATTCCAGGTAGAACAATCAGACAAAATAATCTCTATATATTAAATAAATTCTTTTTCCATGCTAATTCCTCTTTAGTACTGCACACAACTGATTGGCATAAATTAGTACACATATAAAGATCATAGGAAAACGAAAGTATATCCAACCAGCAATTCTCATTGCAATGGATTCCAAAGGCAGAGAAATAAGTGAGAAAAGAATGAGAACATATTGTCTTCTCAATGAATAGCCATCCCTACCAAATTTCACCAGACAGCAGATACATCCCAGGCAAGTGAAATGGATAACCTTTTCAAGTAATATGAAATTAAACTCTTTGCCCTGGATATCAAAAAGGCTTCCACTTGTGGAGACTGGATCACGGTCGTTCTGCCATTGTTGACCCAGGAAAAATGGTGAAAAATGATTGCTAGCAACTGGCTTTGGGTGGCTCCTTTCCTTCCTCCACTGTAGGGAGCCTAGATGTGTTTTGTCCATACAATGCCACAGAATAATTATTTGAGTTCGGTGTATGGAGGATGAGCTCTTTGAAAAAGACAGCAACTGCTGTCAAGGCACTGCATATAATATAAAAGAAGAGAAGGAGAATGGAATAATGGAGGAAAGTAATTAATCACAAATTCTTTTTCAAAGAACCGTGAGGTGATGGTTTAAAATTAGAAGCAAAAGGAAAAAAATCCACCACTCCAATCACGACTAAGTGAAAAAAATTAAAACCCAAGAGATTTTAAAACAGACACAACACATACACATAACTCTCCAGACATGTTGACAAAAAGGCATGGATAATAAAGTTTGTGCATATAGTATAGTCTGTGAAGGGGAGTGACAACACCATGATATTTTATCATGATCTGTGAGAAATATTACACCCCAGTGTGCTGTGATGCTGAAGGTATTGGTGTGAGTATTCTGACTCATTGCATGAATGTTTTGTTAGTCTACACATTCTGCAAAGGAATACATATTTAAAAAGACATGAATGGGGGAGTCTGGAGGTGAGTTCTATCTCATATTCAAATTTGGTATATTAAAAATAAAGGCAAAATTTTTTAAAACTTCTCATTGAAAAATGGATTTTAACAGAATGGTTAAATATATATTATCATCTACAAATAGAACTTTACTCAGAGGGAGAGAATGTTTCCACATACCCTGTGAATGTTAATTGCAAATGAAAGTTCTTAGCCCTTTTAAATAATAAGATATTAAAAATAAGTGACTTCAATGATATGAGTACACAGGTAAAAATTTTTCACAATATATATCGTGAACTGATTTTCCTCCTTATAGTTAATGAAATAATATTAAACTACTTGAACTTGGAAATAGTAATGGGAAGAAAAGAAATGTTTCTCGGTGTTTCCTCCACTAGTGAATGAGACAATTGAATTCAATAATTCATAGCAGAACGTTTTACATGCCTTCACCAGTATTTACTGAATGGTTAGAAGGCTCCAGGTTGTGTTTCATGTAAACCAATCCAGATTTTCTGGACATATATGGGTAATTCCTGAGGGCAGAGATAATGTGATGCAGGTGTCCATATATGAAAAAATGCCCTTATGCAATATTTTAATTTTCCAAAAATACATGGAATAAAATCAAACTCATTCTTACACAGAATGCAGAATCCACAGATAAAACTCATAACTGAGAATACAAAGAGCTCCAAACCACAAAATTTTCCTATGGATTGTGAAAACCCCTGCCCACACCCTGGAGAGAAAAGGCACTGCTAGGGTACATAAGTAGACAAAGAGTTACTCAACTAAACATAAGATAAAATGTGGGAGAAAAATGGATCATAAAACAAAAAAACTAACCGATCCAGCAGTGTGCATGGCGTTCCATTCTATGTATATGCAACTGTAGCCTGCCACATTGAAGAAACAAAAAAAAAAAGACATCTTAGAGAAATAGGCAATTCCAAGCCTTCATGTATGACACTCACCATACTCTTTCTATAATCTCTTTTTCTTTGAAGGATATCATTCTTACATGTACAAACAAAAACTTGATGTGCAGAGCAAAACTCATGACCTTACAAAATATAGGGACATAGCATCTTAAAGGGGTCCAATACACACATCTCCAGCAGGAAATAGATTTCTGGCTCATTTTTTAAACCTTGGCAAGAGCATCTTTCAAACTCGGCTCCCAACCATGATGCTTGAATCACCTTGTGTATACATGTGTTCACAAACTGACTATTTTGAAACACATCAATTTTTTATAGTAAATATTAAACCAAAAACCTGTTTTTCCAATGTGTTCATCCACTGGAGAATGATATATTCACTGGTGTATGAATTCATCTCTTCAATCATTGTTAAACATTTTCAATATCACAAAAAAATTGTAATAAAGAAAGAAAAATGAGATGAAATAAATGAAATTCTTCCCTTCTAAATCCTTTTGATGACACAGACAAGCAGAGACATTTTTCTGGCTCTCCTTGAACAATTTATTTTTGTTTATCTATCACTTTTATTAATATATATGATCACTTACCACCTCATATGAAGAAAGAGAGCAATGAAAGGCTTTTTAAAGATGTTGAAAAGGTCTTTATTTTAAAATTACAAGTTGAAAAGGACTTCAGATTATAGAAAATGTAAATTTAGAAGGGAATGTGAGGTCAGGTTAAATTTAATATAATCAATTATAAGAAATAGATTGGATGGCACAATCACCTATAAAGGAAAATACTTAGTCTGATATAATGACAATAAATTAAATTTTTTTGAAATTATTATATTCCAGGTAGAACAATCAGACAAAATAATGCCTTGAAATGAAATAGTTTTTTTTCATGCTAATTCCTCTTTGGTATTGCACACATCACATTGGCATAAATTAGTACACATAACAAGATCACTAGGAAAACCATAGCATTTCCAGCAGCAATCTTCATAACAATGGAATCCAAGGGCAGAGGAAGAAAAGAGAAAAGAATGGTAAATTATTGTTTACTCAATGAAGAACCATCCCTATCAAAATTCACCAGACACCAGATACATCAAAGCAAAGTGCAATGAATAAACATTCAAGTAAAATGAAATTGAAAGTTTTGCCCTGGATTTTAATAAGGGCTCAATCTTGTGGAGCCTGGGACTTTAGAATCATCATCCTGCTGCCATTGATGACCCAGTATAAATGGCAAAGAAAAAATTATGAGCAACTGGCCTTGTGTGGCTTATTTCCCTTTTCCAACACAGGGATCCTAGATCGGTTTTGACCATTCACTGCCACAGAATAATTACTTGGGGCTTGGGGCATGGAGCATGGGCTCTTTGGAAAAGACAGCAACAGGAGGAAAGTCTGTGTGAAAAATAAAAAAGAAAGAGAAGGGGAATAAAATATTGGAGAAAAGAATCTTAGCTCAAATTCTTTTTGGAAGAACTTTGAGGTGTTGGTCCAAAAGTAGCAGTAAAAGGAAAATAGTCCTCCAATCAATTCATGAGTATGTGGAAAAAATTAAACCCAAGAGACTTTAAAACAGACACAACGCATACACACAAACCTCCAGACATGTTGAAGCCTGGAAATGGATAATCAGTTTTGTGCATGTAGTATACTCTGTTACTGGCGTTGACAATGCCATGATATTTTATCATGATCATTAAGAAATATTACACCCCACCGTGGTGTGATGCTGAAGGAAAATGTAGTGAGTGTTCTGACCGAGTGCATCAATGTTTTGTTCATTTACACATTCTGCTAAGAAATACATATTTAAAAATGTATGAATATGGGGTTTTGGAGGTGAAAACCGGATATAAAACATATTAGAATGATATTCTCTCATACATAAATTTGGTATATTGAAAATTTTAAAAAACTTTTTTAGAGTTCTCGTTGGTAAAGGATTTCAAAAAATCATTAAATATCTATTATCCTCTACCCATAAATATTTACTTAGTGGGAGAGAATGTTTCCATATTCTCTGTGAATGCCAACTGTAAATGAATGCTCTTATAACCATTAAATAATAAGATTTTAAAAATAAGTATGTTCAGTGATATGAATTCACATGGAATCAAGTTTTCACATAAATATCTCTAAGAAATTTTCCTCTTAATAGTTATTGAAATAATATTAAACTACTTCAACTTGGAAAACAGTCAAGGGAGGAAAAAATGATTCTCAATATTTCCTCTGCTTTTGAATAGCACAATTTTAAATAGTTAATACAAGGAGATCATTTTACATGGTTTTACCAGTGTTTAGTAAGTGGTTAGAAGGCTCAAGGTTTGGTTTCAAGAAAACCATTCCTGATTTTCTGGGCATATTTTGGTAGTTCCTGAGTGCAGAGAGAATATGATGCAGGTATCCATATATAAAACAATACTCTTATGCTACATTTTAATTTTTCATAAAGCCCTTGGAATAAAATCAAACTCATTCTTACAAAGAAAGCAGAATCCACAGACAAAACCCCAGAATTCAGATTAAAAGAGATCCTGATTGCAAAATTTTCCTATGACTTGTGCAAGCCCCTGGCCACACCCCAGAGTGAAAAGGCACTGGTAGCATATATAAATTGACAAAGAGGGAATCACTTATTCACAAGATATAATGGGGAGAGAATGGGTCAAAAAACATAAGAACCTAATCCATCCAGCAGTGTGAACTGCACTCCATTCTATGCACTCATGACGATAGCCTCCAGCAATGAATAAACACATAGCTAAGACAACTCTAGAAAAATAGGAAATTCCAAGGCTTCATGTATGACACTACCACACTCTTTCTCTTAATCTATTTTTTAGTGACAGATACCATTCATACATGAACATACATAAATTTAGTGTGTTGAGAAAACTCATGAATTTACAAAATAAAGGGACATAGCAACTTAAAGGGGTCCCCTACACACATCTCCAGCAGGAAATCATATTGTGGCTCATTTTTTAAAACTTGACCAGAGCATCTTTCAAACTCGACTACTAACCATGATGTATGACTCACTTTGGGTGTACATGTCTCACAAAATGACTAGAAACACACCTCTTTTATTGAAAATATAAAACCGATAATCTGTTTTTTCAATCTGTACATTCCCTGGTTTATGGTATATTCACGAATATGAATTCTTCTCTTCAATCATTATTAAGTCTTTTCAATATATCTATGAAATTATAATAAAGAAAGAAAAACCAAATGAACAACAAGTAATTCTTGTCTTCTCAATCCTTTTAATGACACAGACAAGCAAGGGTGTATTTTTGGCTGTCCTTGAAAATTTTATATTTTTTTATCTTTCAGGTTTATAGATATATGTTCACTTATTACCGCATGTGAAGGAAGTGAAAAATGAATGGCTCTTTTAAAGCTGTTTAAAAAGTATTTATTTTAAAACTACAAATTGAAATGGACATGAGAATGAAAGAAAATATAAATTTTAATGGAAAGTAAGTTTAGGTTTGATTTAATATAATCAATGATAAATAGATAGTATGGCACCTAACGCCTAAAAGGAAAATAATTTGTTTGATATAATAACAATAAATTAAATCTAAATTCAAATTATTTTATTCCAGGTAGAACAGTCAGGTAGAAAAATTTAATGAATGAAATAATTTTTTTTTCATGCGAATTCCTCTCTGGTATTGCACACATTTCATTGGCATATGTTAGTACACATAACAAGATCACCAGGAAAACCATAGTATTTCCAACAAGCAATCCTCATAAGAATGGAATCCAAGGGCCAAGGAAGAAATTAGAAAGGATTGTCATCTCAATCAAGAGCCATACTTATCAAAATTCACCAGACAACAGATACATCACAGCAAACTGCAATGGATAAACTTTTCAAGTAATATGAAGCCTGGAATGCTAGAATCATGGACATGAAGCCATTGGTGACCCAGGAAAAATGGCAAAGAATAAATTACCAGCAATTGGCCTTGTGGGGCTTCCTTCACTTCTCCACCACAGGGATCATAGATGGGTTTTGTCCAATCAATGGCACAGAATAATTATTTGGTGTTTGAGGCATGGAGGATGAACACTTTGGAAAAGACAGCAACCTGTGAGAAGGCATTGTGAAAAATAGAAACAAAAGTAAAGGAGAATGGAATACTGGATAAAAGAAACTAAGCTCAAATTCTCTTTTGAACAAACTTGAGGTGCTGTTTCAAAATTAGCAGTAAAAGAAAAAAAATCCACCTGTCAATTCATGACTATGTGGAAACCATTAAAACACAAGTGTCATTAAACCAGACAAAACACATATACACAACTGGGCAGATATTTTGATGCAGGACATGGATAATCAGTTTTGTGCATATAGTATAGTCTCTGATTGGGGGTGACAATGCCATGATATTTTATCATGATCTGTAAGAAATGTTATGCCCCTGGGTGGTGTGACGCAGAAGGAAAATGGTGAGAGGATTCTGACCGAGTGCATCAATGTTTGTTCATTTACACTATCTGCTAAGGAATATATATTTAAAATGCATGAAAAAAATTAAAAATGAATGAATGTGGGTGTTTGGTGGTGAAAACTAGATATTAAACAGATTTGGATGATATTCTCTCATAGGCAAATTTGGCGTATTAAAAATAAAGAAACACATCTTAAAAGTTCTCATTGAAATATGGATTTTAAAAGATTGGTTAAATATAGATGATCATCTAGAAATAAACCTTTACTTACAGGGACAGGATGTTCCCACACACACTGTGAATGCTAATTCCAAATCAAAGTTCTTACCCCTTTTAAATAATAAGATTATAATAAGTGGCTTTAATGATATGAGAAGTTATGGAGCTTATTTTACACATAAATATCTTTAACAGGCTTTCCTCCTAATAGTTAATGAAATAATATCAAACTAATTCAACTTGGAGAATATTAATGGGAGGAATAGAAGTGCTACTCAATGTTAACTCCCCTTTTGATTAACACACTTTTAAATTGATAATTCACTGGAGATCATTTTACATGACTTCACAAATGTTTACTGAATGATTAGAAGGCTCCAAGTACTGTTTCAAAAAAACAGTCTTGAATTTCTGGATATATTTGAATAATTCTGGAGTGCAGAGTCAATGTGATGCAGGTATCCAAATGTAAAATAACACTCTAATGCCACATTTTTAATTTTCAGGAATTTCTTGGAATAAAGACTTGGAATAAAATCACCCTCATTCTTACAAAGAATGCAGAAGGGACAAATAAATGCCAGAACTCAGAATACAAAGACCTCTTAAACGCAAAATATTCATATGGATGTTGAAGCCCTTGCCTACACCCTGGATCAAAAAGGTAATGGTAAGTTACATAATTTGAAAAAGAGGGACTCAGTTATTTACAAGATACCTTAGGGGTGAAGAATGGGTGATAAAAAAAGTATCCTAGTCTGCCAGCAGTGTGCACCGTGCTCCATTCTGTGCACACGCGATTACAGCCTCCTAAAACAAGGAAACACAAACTAAGACAACTTTAGAGAAATAGGCAAATCTGAGGCTTCATGTCTGACACTACCACACTCTTTCTCTTAATCTATTTTTCAGTGATGGATACCATTCGTCCATGAACATGCATAATTTGGTGTGTAGAGCAAAACTCATGAACTTACAAAATAAAGGCACATAGCAAATTAAAGGGGATCAATACACACATCACCAGCAGGAAATCATATTGTGGCTTATTATTTAAAACTTGGCCAAAGCATGTTTCAAACTCGACTACTAACCATGATGTATGACTCACCATGGAAGTACATGTATTCACAAAATGACTATTTTGATACACATCTGTTTTATTAACAAATATTAAAATGATAGCTTGTTTTTCCATTGTGTACATTCCCTGTTGTATGGTTTATTCACGGATGTGAATTCCTCTCTTCAATCATTATTATACCTTTTCAATATCTCTCCAAAAATTATAACAAAAAAGAAAATCCAGATGTACAAAAATGATATTCTTCACTTCTCAATCCTTTTGATGACACAGCCAAGCAGAGGATATTTTATGGCTCTCCTTGACCAATTTTTTGTGTTTATATATTTGTTTTATTGATTTATGTTCATTTCCTACATCAGGTGAAGAAAATGAATAATGAGTGGCTTTTTTAAAGCTGTTGAAAAGGTCTTCATTTCAAAATTATAAATTGAAATGACATCAGATTGAAAGAAATTGGGAATTTAGAAGGGAATGTAAGGCTAGCTTACATTTAATATAATCAATGTTAAGAAATAGATAGTATGGCACTGATGCCTATAAAGGAAAATAATTATTCTGATATAATGAAAATAAATTAAAATAAAATTCTAGTTATTATTTTCCAGGTAGAACACTCACACAAATAATCTCTAGAAAAGAAATAAATTTTTTTCTTGATAATTCCTCTTTGGTATCACACTCATCTCATTGGCATAATTTTGCACACATAACAAGGTCACTAGGAAAACCATAGTATTTTCAAACAACAAACCTCATAACAATGGAATCCAAGGGCAGAAGAAGAAATGAGAAATAAATGAGAAAGTATAGTCATCTCAATTAAGAGCCAACTTTATCAAAATTTTCCAGACACCAGTTACATCCCAGCAAAGTGCAATGGATAAGCTTTACACGTAACATGAAATTGAACTTTTTGCCCTGGATTTCAAAAGGCCCCCACTTGAGGAGCCTGGAACACTAGAATCACAGTCATCCTGCCATTGGTGACACAGGAAAAATGACAAAATATTGATTCCTAACAACTGTCCTTGTGTGGCTTCTATCACGCCTCTAACACAAGGATCCTAGAGAGGTTTTGTCCATACAATGTTGCAGAGTAATTACTTGGAGCTTGGGGCATGGAGGATGAGCTCTTTGGAAAAGACAGCAAGTGGAGGAAAGGCACTGAGAAAAATAGAAAAGAAAGAAAGAGAATGGTATAGTGGTTAAAAGAAAGTAAGTTCAAATTCTCTTTTGCAGAACTTGGGTGGTGGTTCCAAATTAGCGGTAAAAGAAAAAAAATCCATGAGGTAATTTACGACTATGTGGAAAAAATTAAAACCCAAGAGTCTTTAAACAAACACAACACATACACAGCACTCTCCAAACATGATGAAGTCTAGGCATGGATAATCAGTTTTGTGCATCCAGTTTAGTCTGTGACTCGGGGTGAAAATGTCATGATATTTAATCATGATCTGTAAGAAATATTACAACCCCAGTGTCATGTGATGCTGAAGGAAATTGGTGTGAGTATTCTGACCGAGTTCATCAAAGTTTTGTTCATTTACACATTCTCCAAAGTAACACATATTTAAAAATACACATGCATGTAGGGGTTTCAAGGTGAAAACTAGAAATAAAACTGATTAGGACGATATACTCTCATATTCAAATTTGCTATATTAAAAATAAAGGAAAACTTTTAAAACTTCTCATTGAAAAATGGATTTTAACACATTGGTTAAATATATATTATCGTCTATAAATAGAACTTTACTCACAGGGAGAGAATGTTTCCACACACCTGTGAATGTTAATTGCAAATGAAAGTTCTTAAATCTTTTAAATAATAAGTTATTTAAAATAAGTGCCTTCAATTACATGAGTTCACGTGTAAAAATTTTTCATATATATATCATGAACAGATTTTCTTCCTTATAGTTCATGAAATAATATTAAACTACTTGAATTTGGAGAAAAGTAATGGGAAGAAAAGAAATGCTTCTCAGTGTTTCCTCCACTTGTGAATAAGACAATTTAATTCAATAATTCAGAGGAGACTGTTTTACATGTCTTCCCCAATGTTTACAGAATGTTTAGAAGGATCCAGGTTGTGTTTCATGAAAACCAATCCAGATTTTCTGGACATATATGGGTATTTCCCGAGTGCAGAGAGAATGTGACGCATGTGTCCATATATGAAAAATTGCCCTTATGCAATATTTTAATTTTTCAGTAAGTACATGGAATAACTCAAACTCATTCTTACAAAGAAAGCAGAATCCACAGATAAACCTCATAACTGAGAATTCAAAGAGCTCCAAACCACAAAATTTTCCTGTGGATTGTGAAAACCCCTGCCCACAACCTGGAGAGAAAAGACACTGGTAGGATACATAAGTAGACAAAGAGGGACTCAACTAAACACAAGATAAAATAGGGTAGAGAAATGGATCATAAAATATCAAACCTAATCGATTCAGCAGTGTGCATGGCGTTCCATTCTATGTACATGCAAATGTAGCCTGCCACAATGAAGAAACAAAAACTAAGTCATCTTAAAGAAATAGACAATTCCAAGCCTTCATGTATGACACTCAGCACACTCTTTCTACAATCTCTTTTTCTTGGACGGATATCATTCATACATGTACATACAGAAACTTGGTGTGCAGAACAAAACTCATTACCTTACAAAATATAGGGACATAGCATCTTAAAGGGGTCCAATACACACATCTCTAGCAGGAAATAGATTTCTGGCTCATTTTTTAAAACTTGGCAAGAGCATCTTTCAAACTCGGCTCCTAACCATGATGCATGAATCACCTTGTCTGTACATGTCTTCACAAAATGACTATTTTGAAACACATCAATTTTTTATAATAAATATTAAATCAAAAACCTGTTTTTCCAATGTGTACATTCCCTTGTGTATGATATATTCACAGATGTGAAATCATATCTTCAATCATTATTAAACATTTTCAATAACTCTAAAAATTTATAATAAAGAAAGAAAAATGAGATGAACAAAAATTAATTCTTCCCTTCTAAATCTTTTTGATGACACAGCCAAGCAGAGGCATTTTTCTGGCTCTCCTTGAACAATTTTATTTGTTTATCTATCAGTTTTATTAATGTATATGATCACTTCCCACGTCATATGAAGAAAGAAAACAATGAAAGTCTTTTTAAAAGATGTTGAAAAGCTCTTTATTTTAAAATTACAAATTGAAATGGACATCAGATTATAGAAAATGTAAATTTAGAAGGGAATGTGAGATTAGGTTAAATTTAAAATAATCAATTATAAGAAATAAATAGGATGGCACTATCACCTATAAAGGTAAATACTTAGTCTGATATAATGACAATAATTTAAAATTTTTTGAAATTATTATATTCCAGGTAGAACAATCAGACAAAATAATGCCTTGGAATGAATCCAAGGGCAGAGGAAGAATTTAGAAAAGAATGGGAAAGCATTGTCTACTAAATGAAGAGCCATTCCTATCAAAATTCACCAGATACCGGATACATCTCAGCAAAGTGCAATGTATAAGTTTCAAGTAATATGAAATTGACAGTTTTGCCCCGGATTTAAAAAGGGGCTCCCTCTTATGGAGTCTGGAACGTTAGAATCACCATCATGCTGCCATTGATGAACCAGGATAAACGGCAAAGAAATAATTATGAGCAACTAGCCTTGTGTAGCTTCTTTCCCTTCTCCAACGCAAGGACCCTAGATGGGTTTTGACCATTCAATGCCACAGAATAATTACTTGGAGCTTGGGGCATGGAGCATGGGCTCTTTGGAAAAGACAGCAACTGGAGGGAAGTCTGTGTGAAAAACAGAGAAGAAAGAAAAGCGAAATAGAATATTGGAGAAAAGAAACTTACTTTGAATTCTAATTGGAAGAACCTTAAGGCAGTGGTCCAAAACTAGCAGTAAAGGAAAATCCTCCATCAGTCAATTCATGAGTATGTGGAGAAAACTAAACCCAAGAGTCATTAAAACAGACACAACCCATACACACAAACCTACAGTCATGTTGAAGGCTGGAAATGGACAATTTTGTGAATGTAGTATAGTCTGTGACTGGGGGTGACAATGCCATGATATTTTATCATGATCTGTAAGAAATATTACACCCCAGCGCGGTGTGATGCTGAAGGAAAATGTAGTGAGTATTCTGAATGAGTGCATCAATGTTTTGTTCATTTCCACATTCTGATAAGAAATACATATTTTAAAATGTATGAATATAGGGGTTTGGAGGGGAAAACCAGATATAAAACAGATTAGGATGATATTCTCACATATGCAAATTTGGTATATTAAAAATAAGGAAACTTTTTTAAAGTCCTCATTGAAAAATGGATTTAAAAATGTGTTTAAATATTTATTATCATCTACAAGTAAAAGTTTACTTAGAGGGAGAGAATTTTTCCACATACCCTGTGAATGCTAATTGCAAATGAAAGTTCTTAGATCTTTTGAATAATAAGATTAAAAAAAAATAAGTGGCTTACATGATATGAGTTCAGGTGGAATGAATTATTCACATAAATATTTGGAACAGATTTTCATCCTAAGAATTAATGAAATAATATTAAACTACTTCAACTTGGAAAATAATCATAGGAGGGAAAGAAATGCTTCTCAGTGTTTCCTCCACTTTAGAATAACACAATTTTAAATTGATAATATACAGGAGATCGTTTTACATGATTATGCAGTGTTTACTGAATGGTTGGAAGGCTCCAATTTCAGTTTCAAGAAAACCATTCCTAATTTTCTGTACATATTGGGGTAGTTCCCAAGGGTAGAGTGTATGTGATGCACAAATCCATATATAAAACGATGCTCTTATGCCATATTTTAATTTTTCAGAAAGTTCTTGGAAGAAAATCAAACTCATTCTTACAAAGAAAGCAGAATTCACAGATAAACCCCAGAACTCACAATATAAAGAGCTCCCAATTGCAAAATATTCCTATGGCTTGTGAATGCCCCTGCTCACACCCTGGAAAGAAAAGGCACTGGTAGTTTAAGTAAGTTGAAAACAATGAAGTTATAATAAAGAAGGAAATACCAGATGTACAAAAAAAATTCTTCACTTCTCAATTCTTTTGATGACACAACCAAGCAGAGGTGTATTTCTGGCTCTCCTTGAAAATTTTACTTTGTTGATCAATCAGATTTATTGATATATTATCACTTACGACCTCATGTGAAGTTAGTGAAAAATAAATGGCTGTTTTAAAGATGTTGAAAAGTCTTTATTTTAAAACTACAAATCGAAATGGACATGAGAGTGAAAGAAAATGTATTGAATTCTCAATGAAGAGCCACAATTATCAAAATTCACAAGACACCAGCTACATCCTAGCTTAGTAAATTGGTCAACAATTTCAAGGATCATGATACTGATATTTTCACCCTAGGGTCAAAATGAGTCTGACTGTGGAGGCTGGCTATTGAGAACCTTGCTCATCCACTCAACTGCCGCCCAGGGAATAGGCCTTGGGGGTGGTTTCATATCCACTAGCAAGCCCAGTATTCTTTCTTCTCTTCCAAGACATCATCATAAATAGGTGTTACCCACACAATTCCAAAGAAACATTTCTGGGAACTTGAAGCCCTGGAGGGTGGGCTCTTTGCAAAGACAGCATCTAAAAAGACCCTGATAAATATAGACAGGAAAGGGACAGAAATGAATGGAATCCTGTGAAAAGAAATTCAGCTCTAATTCTGCTGGTCAGTGATTTGTGCTGCTGGTCCGAAAATAGAAGTAAAACAAAAAATACACTCATGAAATGCAAGACTATGTGGAAAAATAAAACGATAAGTGACTTCAAAACAGACACTCCATATACACAGAGCTACACATACACATTGAAAGCGCCATTTGGGAAACATATTTTGAACATATTGTATGGAATATGGCTCATGGTAACCATTCCTTATATTTTGTCATGATCTGGAAGAAATTGGGCACAACTGTTTTGCATGATTTTGGACTTAGGTGGTATCAAAACTCTGACTGAATGCATAAATATCTTGGAAGATCTCATTTTCTGTTCAGAATAAAATATTTAACAAAATAAGAAAATGGTGGGTTGGAGGAGAAAACAGTATTTAAAATAAGTAGAATTCAGATATAACTCAACTTGGGATAATTGGCAGTCATATATATATATTTGGAGTATCTAAATTAAAAAAAGTCACTTTTAAGAACAAGGCAATATACAAATGTTGAAAGAAGGGATCACTATCTAATAATATCTTTGAATAAAACTTTACTGAAAAGACAAAAAATTATTCCAGAGATACACTCATAGCTCTTTGGAAATGAAAGCATTTTTATTTTATATTAAACTCTTTAAAAACAAGAGGTTACCATGATATGAATGAACGCAGAATGCAGTTGGGACCTATATTTCTGGACTAGATTTTCTTCTTAATAATAAATAAATTAATATTAAACTACTCTAACTTAGAAAATAAAAATGGGAAGAAAACAAATGTTTGTCAGGCTTTCCTCCCTTTTTAATATTCCCAATTTTAAATTGATCATTCATTGGATATATATTTACATGAATTCAGAAATCTTTACAATATGGTTAGAATCCACCAGGTTTTGTCACACGACAGTATTTTTTATTTTCTTGATACATATGAATTGTTCTCGAGTGCATAGAGATCATGAGGCTGGTGTTCAAATAGAAATGAGTGCTGCTATTGCAAATTCCAAATTTTTAGAAATTATTTTATATGAAATCAAACTTATTCTTACAATATATGTGGAATCCAGAGAGAGACAAACAGAAGGCAAAAGAACTCTGTGTACCAACAGTCCCCAAGATGAAAACTACTGAGACTTGGAAGAACTGCTAGGTCTCACCTTTCAAAGAATTCATCTTTTCACTAGATATCAAGGGGTGGGGGATGGTTCTTAAAATTGAAGGACATAATCCATCAGTCAGAGTGTACCACCCCTCCACACTTGGGCACAGGTGGTCATAGAATCCAACATGGGAGGATAGCAAAGACGAAGAGTTTAGGGAGCCAGGTGAATCCTAAACTTTTTCTTTACTCACATGGCCCACTTTCTCTTAAATTATTTATTTTTGATGGATAGCATCAATAATGAATATACCAAAAATTAAATGAAGTACAAAAGTTGCAAATGGAGAAAATACAAAGCATAACCACATTCAGGAGTCCACTTTATCACAGCTCTGTTTGGATCTATAATTGTCAGTCATTTTCAAAAACTCAGCAAGAGCATCATTGAAATAAAACAAGGAATTGTGATCGATGGCGCACTTTCGTGTGATATATCGGGATCCTCAAAATAGTAAAAGAAATCTGTTTTATGGATACATATTTGTCCAATATGAAATTAATTGAAAGTGTACAATCTCTGGTGTTTGATATATTCAGAGTGGTGTGCTTTCTTCTCTGCTATCCTAATTAAATATTTTCTGTGTTCCTATAACAGTAATCATAAAGAAATAAACAGCTGATTAGGTAGAAAATTTTCACCTCTCAATCCCTCTCATTCCATGGCTGTGCATAGGTGTTATTCTGGCCTTCCATTCACAAACATTTACTTCTTCATCAAACAATTTTATTGATATATTTTCACCCACGATGTCCTGTGGGCAAAGGGATTATGAACAGCTTTTTATTAGGTGTTGAAAAGATCTTTATGGTAACATTATCACATAAAATGGATATTGGTTTGAAAGAAAGGTAAATTTTAAAAGGGATTATCAGATTGAATACGATTTAATGTAATCCATTATAAGAAATGGATATATGGGACAAAGATATATAAGGGAAAATAAAAAGTCTAATATAATGGAAAAGAAGAGTAACAAAATTTTCATCATCATATTCCAGCTGAAACTCTTGGACAAAACAGTTTCTAACTGGAAATGAATTTTTGTTCTGGAACTGCAGTGTCTATTGTGATAATCATGCTTTCAAAGTAAGAAAGGTTTCACTTTTGGTATTTGCACACTTCCAATTGGAATAAATTAATATTAACAACAAGATGATTAGGAAAACCACAGCATTTACAAACAGTGATCCTGTAAACAAAGGAAATAAATGGTAGAGGAAGAGATGAGAATACAATGGGAAAGTATTGCATTCTCAATGAAGAGCCAACATTATTAAAATTCACCAGACACCACCCACATCACAGCATAGTAAATTGGACAACCATTCCAAGGATCATGATATTGATATTTTTACCCTGGGGTCAAAATGGCTCTGACTGTGGAGGCTGTCTATTGAGAAGCATGCTCACCATCTCAACTGCTGCCCAGTGAATTTGCTGTGGTGGTGGTTTCATAGCCGCTAGCAAGCCCTCTCTTATTTCCTCTTCTCCAAGGCATGATCATAGGTGGGTGTTACCCACACAATTCCAAACAATCATTCCTTTGAGTTTGAAGCCATGGAAT
This sequence comes from Tolypeutes matacus, assembly GCA_026826555.1. NCBI lineage: Eukaryota > Metazoa > Chordata > Mammalia > Cingulata > Chlamyphoridae > Tolypeutes > Tolypeutes matacus. The sequence goes on along the minus strand of JAKSZT010053857.1, from coordinate 1,160,558 downwards.
GTGGTCTTTTTGCAAAGACAGCATCTAAAAATGCACTGCTAAATAGAGACAGGAAAGGGAAGGAAATGAATGGAATCCTAGGGAAAAGTAACTCTCCTCTAATTCTCCTTGTCAGTGATTTGTGCTGCTGGTTCAAAAATAGAAGTAAAACAAAAAATCCACTCATCAAATTCAAGAGTATGTAGAAAAATAAAACCATAAGTGACTTCAAAACAGACACTCCTTATATGCTGAGCTATAGATAAACGTTGAAGGTGGTGTTTGGGAAATGAGTTTCGAAAATACTGTATGGAACGTGGCTCACAGTAACAATTGTTGATATTTTGTCATGAGCTGGAAGAAATTGTGCACCACGGTTTTGCATAATTTTGAACTCGGGAGGTATCAAAATTCTGACTGAATTCATAAATATTTTGGAAGACCACATTATGGTTCAGAACAATGTATTGACAAAATTAAGAATGTGGTGGGTTGGAGGTGAAAACAAGACTTGGAATCAATAGAATCCAGATAAACTCACCTTGGGATGATAGTCTCTCATATATACATATTTGGAGTATTCAAATTTAAAAAAATCATTTTTAAGAGCTAAGCAAAATACAAATCTTTAAAGAAGGAATCACTATCTAATTATATCTACAAATAATTTTTTACCGGAGAAAGAAAAAATTATTCCAGAGATACAGTTATTGCTCCTTGGAAATGAAAACTTGTTTTTTAATTTAAAATCTTTAAAAGCAAGAGGCTACCATGATATGAATGAACGCAGAATGCAATTGGGACCTATATTTCTGGACTAGAATTTCCACTTAATAGTTAATAAAATAATATTAAAATACTCTAATTTAGAAAATAAAAATGGTAAGAAAACAAATGCTTTTCCGTCCTTCATCCATTTTTAATATTGCCAATTGTAAATTGATCCTTCATTGTATATATATTTTCATTACTTCAGAAATCTTAACAATATGGTCAGGATACCCCATGTTTTTTTACAGGAGAGTATTTTTTATTTTCTCAAAATGTATGAAATGTTCTCGAGTGCAGAGAGATGATGATGCTGTTGTTCATATAGAAATAACTGCTGTTTTGCATATTCTAAATTTTTAGAAATTAATTTATACAAAACCAAACTTATTCTTATAATATAAGTGGAATCCACAGAGACACAAACAGAAGGCAAAAGATCACCATGTATGAACAGCCCCCAACTTGAAAACATCTCCTGAGGCTTGAGAGAACTGCTAGAACTAACCTGGAGAGAAAACACACTTGTAAGGAGAATCGCTTTGAAAGAGCAACTCATCATTTTACTAGATATCAGGGGGTGGTGGATGGTTCTTAAAATTGAAGAACATAATCCATCAGGCAGATTGTACCAACCCTCCATCCCTAGGTACATATGATCATAGTCTCCGACAAGGAATGGATACGAAGGAGTAACTGTTTAGAGAGCCAGGTGAATCGAAAACTTTTTCTTTACTCACATGGCCCTCTTTCTCTTAAGTTATTTTTTTTTTATGGATAGCATTCATACATGAATATACTGAAAAATAGATGAACTACAAAAGGAGCAAATGGAGAAAATATAAGGCATAACCACATGCAGGGGTCCCATATATCCCAGCTCCATCTGGATCTTTAATTGTCTCTCATTTTCAAAAACTCGGCAAGAGCATCATTGAAATACAACAAGGAATTGTGATCCATGGCTCACTTTCATTTGATTTACGGGGATCCTACCAATATTAAAAGAAATCTGTTTCAAGTATTCATAATTGTCCAATATGAAATTAATTGAAAGTGTACAATCTCTGGTGTTTGATATATTCAGAGAGGTGTGCTCTCTTCTCTGCTATCATTATTAAACCTTTCCAGTGTTGCTATATCAGTAATCATAAGGAAATAAAGAGCAGATAAACTAAAAACTTTTAACATCTCGATCCCTCTCTTTCCATGGTTGTGCATAGGTGTTTTCTGGCTCTCTATCTCATAAATATTTATTTCTTCATCAAACACTTTTATTGATATATTTTCACACACCATATCCTGTGGGCATGGGGAATATGAAGAGCTTTTTGTCAGGAGATGAAAATATCTTTATTGTAACATTGTCACATACAATGGATATTGGATTGAAAGAAAGGTAAATTTAAAAAGGGATTATCAGATTGGGAATGATTTTATATAATCCATGATAAGAAAGGAATATATGGGATAAAGATATATAAAGGAAAATAAATATTCAAATACAATGGAAAAATAGAGTAAAAAAATTCTCATCCTCATATTCCACCGGAAAAACTTGGACAAAACTGTCTCTAATTGGAAATGGATATTTGTTTAAGTCATGCTGTGTCTATTGAGGAAATCATGCTTTCAAATAAGAAACGTTTCAACTTTCATATTTGCACATTTCCAATTGGCATAAATTAATGTTAATAACAAGATGACCAGTACCAACAGAGCCTTTACAAACAGGGATCCTGAAAAGAAAGGAAGTAAAGTGTAGAGAAAGAAATGAGAATCAATGTGATAGTATTGCTTTCTCAGTGAAGAGCAAACATTACAAAAATTCACCATATACCAACTACATCCCAGTTTAGTAAATTGGACACCCATTTCAAGGGTCCTGATATTGATATTTTCTCATTGGGGTCAAAATAGTTCTGACAAGTAGAGGGTGGCAGGTGAGAATAAAGCTCATCCTCTCATTGCCTCCCAGGGTAATGGCCATAGGGGCGGTTTCATAGCCACTATCAAACCCTGTCTTCTTTCCTCTCCTCCAAGGTATGACCATAGGTGGGGGTTACCCAAAAATTCCAAAGAGACATTATTGGGAGCTTGAAGCCGTGGATTGTGGGCTATTTACAAAGACAGCATCTATAAAGGCACTGCTTAATATAGACAGGAAAGTGAAGGAAATAAATGGTATCCTAGTGAAAAGTAACTCTGCTCTAATTCTCATTGTCAGTGTTTTGTGCTCCTGGTCCAAAAATAGAAGTAAAACAAAAAGTCCACTCATCAATGCAAGAATATTTGGAAAAATAAAGCCATAAGTGACTTCCAAACAGACACTCTTTGTATACAGGGTTACACATACACGTGAAACATATTGTTTCTAACATATTGTAGGGAACGAGGCTCATGTTAACCATTCCTGATGTTTTGTCATTAGCTGGAAGATATTGGTCTCCACGGTTTTGCATGATTTTGGACCTCGGTGGTATCAATATTCTGACCAGATGCATAAATATTTGGAAGATCACATTTTCTGTTCAGAATAATGTATTTACAAAAAAAGAATGTGGTGCGTTGGAGGTGAAAACAATACTTGAAATCAATGGAATTCAGATATAAATCACCTTGGGATGATAGTCTCTCATATCTATATTTGGAGTATCTAAAATTAAAAAAAATCATTTTTAAGGACGAAGCAAAATACAATTCTTGAAAGAAGGGATCACTATATATTAATATCTTCAAATAAATCTTTACCAGAGAGAGAAAAAATTATTCCAGAGATATATTTATAGTTTTTTTTAATTTAATTAAGCTCTTTAAAATCAAGAGGCTACCATGATATGAATGAACACAGAATGCAATTTATACCTATATTTCTAGACTAGATTTTCTGCTTAATAATTAATAAAATAATAAACTATTCTAACATAGAAAATAAAAATGTGAAGACAATGAATGCCGGTCAGGCTTTCATCCCTTTTTAATATTCCCAATTTTAAATTGATCAGTCTTTGGATATATATTTACGTGCCACAACAAATCTTTAGAAATCGATAGAATACTCAAGGCTTTGTTACACGACAGTATTTTGTAATTTCTCGATATGTATGAATTGTTCTCGGGTGCAGAGAGAACATGATGCTGGTGTTCCTATAGAAACAAATGCTGCTTTTGCTTATTCTAAATTTTTAGAAATTAATTTATACAAAATCAATGTTTTTTACAATATAAGTGGAATCCAAAGAGACACCAAGAGAAAGCAAAGGAATGCCATGTACAAACAGCCCCCAACCTCAAAATTTCTGCTAAGGATTTTGAGAAATGATAAAATGGACCAGGACAGAAATGACACCTGTGAGATCAATCATCTTTCAAAGAGCAACTCTACTTTTCAATAGATATCTGTGGGGAGGGGGATGGTTCTTAAAATTGAAGGACATAATCCATCAGGGAATGTGTACCACCACTCCACCCCTTGGTACAGGTGATCATAGTCTCCAACATGAGAGAGAAATAGAGGAGGATCAGTTTAGATAGCCAGGTGAGTCCAATAGTTTTTCTTTACTCACATGGACCTCTTTCTCTTAATTTAATTTTTAGTGATGGATAGCTTTCATACATGAATATACCGAAAAATAAAAGAAGTGCCAAAAGTCCAAACAGAGAAATTACAAGGCATAAGCACATGCAGGTTTCGTATATATCACAGCTCCATCTGGATCTTGAATTGTCATTCGTTTTAAAAATTCAGCAAGGGCATGATTGAAATACAGCAAGGAATGTGATCCATTGCTCACTTTGGTGTGCATTTACTGGGATCCTCCTAATATTAAAAGAAATCTGTTTTAGGGATACATATTTGACCAATATAAAATTAATTGAAAGTGTACAATCTGTGGTATTTGATATATCCAGAGAGGTATGCTTTCTTCTCTGCTATCATTCTTAAACATTTTCAATGTTGCTATATCAGTAATCATAAAGAAATAAACAGCAGACAAAATAGAAACTTTTCACCTCACGATCCCTCTCTTTGCATGGTTGTGCATAGGTGTCATTCTCACTCTCCATGTCACAAATATTTATTTCTTCATCAAACACTTTTCTTGATATATTTTCACCCACCATGTCCTGTGGGCAAGGGGAATATGGAGAGCTTTTTGTCAGGTGTTGAAAAGATCTTTATGGTGACATTCTCACATAAAACGAATATTGGATTGAAAGAAAG
>JAKSZT010053857.1:1043029-1155576 GCA_026826555.1 Tolypeutes matacus | reverse complement strand
ATATGGGACAAAGATATATAAATGAAAATAAAAAGTCTAATATAATGGAAAAATAGAGAAACAAAATTCTCATCATCATATTCCAGCTGAAACCCTTGGACAAAACAGTTTCTAACTGGAAATTAATTTTTGTTTAATTACTGCAGTGTCTATTGTGGTAATCGTGAATTCAATGTAAGAAAGGTTTCATCTTTGGTATTTCCACACTTAACAATTGCCATAAATTAATGTTAATAACAAGATGACTAGGACAACCAGAGCATTTACAAACTGGGATCCTGAAAGCAAAGGAAGTAAAGGGTAGAGGAAAAATGAGAATACAATGAGAATATATTGCATTCTCAATGAAGAGCCAACATTATTAAAATTCAGCAGACACCAGCTACATCCCAGCTTAGTAAATTGGAAAACCCTTTCAAGGATCATGATATTGATATTTTCACCCAGGGGTCAATATGGCTCTGATTGTGGAGGCTGCCTACTGAGAACCATGCTCACCCTCTCAACTGCCGTGCAGTATTGGCCATGGGGGGTGGTTTCATAGCCACTAGCAAGCCCTGTCTTCTTTCCTCTCCTCAACGGCAAGATCATAGGTGGATGTAACCCTCACAATTCCAAACAATCATTCCTGGGAGCTTGAAGCCTTGGAGTGTGGACTTTTTGCAAAGACTGCATGTAAAAATGCACTGCTAAATATAGACAGAAAGAGAAAGAAATGAATGGAATCCTAATGAAAATTAACTCTGCTCTAATTCTTCTCAGCGATTTGTGCTTCTGGTCCAAAAATAGAAGTAAAACAAAAAATCCACTCATCAAATGCAAGAATATGTAGAAAAATAAAACCATAAGTGACTTCAAAACAGACACTCCATATACACAGAGCTATAGATGCACGTTGAAGGTGGCGTTTGGGAAAGGAGTTTCAAACATATTGTATGGAATGTGGCTCATGGTAACCATTGCTGATATTTTCTCATGAGCTGGAAGATATTGGTCATCATGGTTTTGTGTGGTTTTGGGCTCAGGTGGTATCAAAATTCTGACCGAATGCATAAATATTTTGTATTACCACATTTTCTGTTCAGAATAATGTATTTACAAAAATAAGAATGTGGTAAGTTTAAGGTGAAAACAAACTTGAAATCAGGAGAGTCCATATATAACTCACTTTGGGATGATAGTCACACATATATATATATTTATATTTGGAGTATCTAAAATTAAACAAAAATCATTTTTATGAACTGGCAATATACAAATCTTGAAAGAAGGATCACTATCAATTAATGTGTTCAAATAAATCTTTACCAGAGAAAGAAAAAATTATTCCAGAGATACAGTCATCGCTCTTTTAAAATGAAAGCATTTTTTTTTTATTAAATTCTTTAAAAATAAGAGGCTACCATGATATGAATGAATGCAGAATGCAGTTGGGACCTATATTTCTGGACTAGATTTCTGCTTAATAGTTAATAAAATAATATTAAACTATTCTAATTTAGAAAATAAAAATGGGAAGACAAGAAATGATTGTCAGGCTTTCCTCCCTTTTTAACATTCCCAATTTTAAATTGTTCATTCACTGAATATACATTTACATCACTTCAGAAATCATTACAATATGGTTAGAATCCCCCAGGTTTTGTTCCATGACAGTATTTTTTATTTTCTCAATACGTATGAATGATTCTCAAGTGCAGAGAGATCATGATGCTAGTGTTCATACAGAAATAACTGCTGCTTTTGCATATTCTAAATTTTTAGAAATTAATTTATACAAAATCAAATTTATTCATGCAATATAAGTGGAATCCACAGAGACACAAACAGAAGGCAAAAGAACTCCATGTACCAACAGCCCCCAACTTGAAAACCTTTCACGAGGCTTGCGAGAACTGCTAGAACTAACCAGGAGAGAAAACACCCTTGTAGGGTGAATCACCTTTCAAAGAGCAACTCATCTTTTCACTAGATATCAGTGGGTGGTGGATGGTTCTTAAAATTGAAGGACATAATCCTTCAGGCAGAGTGTACCACCACTCCATCCCTAGGTACATGTGATCATAATTGCCAACAAGGAAGAGATATGAAGGAGGAACTGTTTAGAGAGACAGGTGCATCCAAAACCTTTTCTTTACTCACATGGCCCTCTTTCTCTTATTTACTTTTTAGTGATGGATAGCATTCATACTTGAATATAGCATAAAATAAATGAAGTACCAAAGGACCAAATGGAGAAAATACAAGGCATAACCACATGAAGGTTTCCTATATATCACAGCTCCATTTGGATTTTTAATTGTCAGTCACTTTCAAATCCTCAGCAAGAGCATCATTGAAATACAAAAAAGGAATTGTGATCCAAGGTTCACTTTGGTGTGCATTTACTGGGATCCTCCCATTATTGAAAGAAATCTGTTTTATTGATATGTACTTGTCCAATATGAAATTATTTGAAAGTGTAGAGTCTCTGGTGTTTGATATATTCAGAGTGGTGTGCTTTCTTCTCTGCTGTCTTTATTAAACATTTTCAGTGTTGCTATATCAGTAATCATAAAGAAATAAACAGCAAATTAAGTAGAAAAACTTTTCACCTCTCAATCCCTTTCTTTCCATTGTTGTGAATAGGTGTTATTCTGGCTCTCCATATCACAAATATTTATTTCTGCATCAAACCCTTTTATTAACATATTTTTCATCCACCTTGTCCTGTGTTTAAAGGGAATAAGAAGAGCTTTTCCTCAGGAGTTGAAAAGATCTTTATTGTCACATTGTCACATAAAATGGATATTGGATGGAATGAAAGGTAAATTTTAAAAGGGATTATCCAATTGGTTATGATTTAATATAACCCATGATAAGAAACGGACATATGGGACAAAGATATATAAAGGAAAAAGAAAGTCTAATATAATGGAAAAATAGTGCAACATCATCATATTCCAGCTGAAACTCTTGGAAAAATCAGTCTCTAACTGGAAATAAATTTTTGTTTCGCTCGTGCTATCAGAGTAAGAAAGCTTGTATCTTTGGTATTTGCCCAATTCCAGTTGGCATAAATTAAAGTTAATAACAAGATGACTAGGATGACCACAGCATTTACAAATAGGGATCCTGAAAACAATGGAAGTAAATGTAGAGAAAGAAATGAGAATACAATGAGATAGTATTGCCTTCTCAATGGAGAGCCAACATTATCAAAATTCACCGGACACCAACTACATCCCAGCTTAGTAAATTGGACTGCCATTTCAAGGGTCTTGATATTGATATTTTCTCCTTGTGGTCAAAATTGCTTGGACTAGTGGAGGCTGGCTATTGAGAATCATGCGCACCCTCTCAAAGGTCGCCCAGATATTGGCAGTGGGGGTGGTTTCATAGCACAAGGAAGCCCTGTCTTCTTTCCGCTCCTCCAAGTCATGATCATAGTTGGGTGTTACCCACACAATTCCAAACAATCATTCCTGGGAATTTGAACCCATGGAGTGTGGATATTTTTGCAAAGACAGCATCTAAAAATGCACTGCTAAATATAGAGAGGAAAGGGAAGGAAATGAATGGAATAATAGTGAAAAGTAATTCTCCTCTAAGTCTCCTTGTCAGTGATTTGTGCTGCTGGTCCAAAAACAGAAGTAAAACAAAAAAATCCACTCATCAAATGCAAGACTATGTAGAAAAATAAAACCATAATTTACTACAAAACAGACACTCCTTATACACACAGCTATAGATACACGTTGAAGTTGGCATTTGGGAAACGAGTTTCGAACATATTGTATGGAACGTGGCTTGCGGTAAACATTGCTGATATTTTGTCATGAGCTGGAAGAAATTGGGCACCACGGTTTTGTGTGATATTGGACTCAGGAGTTATCAAAATTCTGACCGAATTCATAAATACTTTGGAAGGTCACATTTTCTGTTCAGAATAATGTATTGACAAATTTATGAATGTGGTGGGTTGGAGGTGAAAACAAGACTTGAAATCAATAGAATCCAGATATAAGTAACCTTGGGATGATAGCCTCTCATACATGTATCTTTGGAGTGTTTAAATAAAAATAACATTTTTAAGAACTAGGCAAAATACAAATCTTGAAAGAATGGATCACTATCTACTAATGTCTTCGAGTAAATCTTTACCAGAGAAAGAAAAATTTATTCCTGAGATATGGTCATCGCTCTTTGGAAATGAAAGCATTTAAAAAAAAATTAAACTCCTTAAAAACAAGACGCTACCATGATATGAATGAACGCAGAATGCAGTTGGGAGCTATACTTCTGGACTAGATTTTCTTCTTAATAGTCAATAAAATAATATTAAATTACTCTAAATTACAAAATAAAAATATGAAGTCAACAACTGCTTGTCAGGCTTTCCTCCCTTTTTAATATTCCCAATATTAAATTAATCATTCACAGGAATTATATTTGCAGGACCTCAGAAATATTTACAATATTGTTAGAATCCCCCAGGTTTGTTACCCAACAGTATATTTTATTTTCTCAATATCTATGAGTTGTTCTCGAGTGCAGGGAGATCATAATGCTGGTGTTCAAATAGAAATAACTGCTGCTATTGCATATTCTAAATTTTCAGAAATTAATTTATACAAAATCAAACTTATTCTTACAAAATAATTGGAATACACAGAGACACAAACAGAAGGAAAAAAAAAACTCCGTGGACCAACAACACCCAACTTGGAAACTTCTCCTGAGTTTGGGAGAACTGCTAGAACTAACCAGGAGAGAAAACCCACTTGTAGGAGGAATCCCCTTTCAAAGAGCAACTCATCTTTTCACTAGATATCAGGGAGTGGGGGATGGTTCTTAAAATTGAAGAATCTAATCCATAGGGCAGATTGTACAACCCCTCCAGCCCTAGGCACATGTGATTATAGTCTCCAACATGGAAGGTATACGAAGGAGGAACAATATAGAGAGCCAGGTGAATCCAAAACTTTTTCTATACTCACATGACTCTCTTTCTCTTAATTAATTTTTTTTGGTTGACTAGCATTCATACATGAATAAATAGAAAAATATATGAAGTACAAAAGGTGCAAATGGAGAAAATATAAGGCATAATGACAAGTTGGGTCCCATATATCACAGCTCGATCTGGATCATTAATTATCAGTCATTTTCAAAAACTCAGCAAGAGCATCATTGAAATACAACAAGGAATTGTGATCCATGGCTCACTTTCATGTGATTTACTGGGATCCTCCCAATATTAAAAGAAATCTGTTTTATGTGTTCATATTTGTCCAATATGAAATTAATTGAAAGTGTACAATCTCTGGTGTTTGATATTTTCAGAGAGTTGTGCTTTCTTCTCTGCTATCATTATTAAACATTTTCAGTGTTGCTATATCAGTAATCAAAAAGAAATAAACAGCAGATCAAGTAGAAACGTTTCTCATCTCAATCCTTCTCTTTCCATGGCTGTGCATAGGTGTTATTATGGCTCTCCATGTCACAAATATTTATTTCTACATCAAACACTTGTATTTCCCACCATGTTCTGTGGGAAAGCAGAATATCAAGAGCTTTTTATCAGGAGATGAAAAGATCTTTATTGTAACGTTGTCACATAAAATGGATATTGAATTGAAAGAATGGTAAATTTTAAAAGGGATTATCAGATTGGGTCAATTTAATATTATCCATGATAAGAAAGTGATATATGGGATAGAGATATATAAAGGAAAATAATAAGTCACATATAATGGAAAAGAGTGTAAAAAATCTCATCCACATATGCCAGCTGAAACTCTTAGAGAAAACTCTCTCTAATTGGAAATGGATTTTTGTTTAAGTCATGCCATGTCTATTGAGGTAATCAAGCTTTCAAAGTAATAATGATTTCGTCTTTGGCGTTTGCACCCTTCCAATTGTCATAAATTTACATTAATAACAAAATGACTAGGACCACCACAGCATTTACAAAAAGGGCTCCTGAAAACAAAGGAAGCAAAAGGTAGAGAAACAAAATGAGAACACTATGAGAAAGTATTGCATTATCAATGGAGAGCCAACCTTATCAAAATTCACCAGACACCAACTACATCCCAGCTTAGTAAATTGGACAGCTATTTCAAGTGTCTTGACATTGGTATGTTCGCCATGGGGTCAAAATGGCTCTGACTAGCGGGGGCTGACAGGTGATAATCAATCTCACCCACTCATTGCCGCCCAGTGAAATGGTCGTGGTGGCAGTTTCAGAGCCACTAGCAGACTCTTTCTTCTTTCCTCTCCTGCAAGGCATGATGATATGTGGGTGTAACCCACACAATTCCAAAGAATCATTCCTGTGAGCTTGAATATGTGGAGTGTGTGCTCTTTGCAAAGACAGAATCTAAAAAGGCACTCCAGGATGTGTAAGTTCATTGAGGGTGGTGGGCCACACTGTGGGAGATGTTTGTGTGGGATGTGGTGGGAGGTGTGGGAGGTGGGCAACATGGGAATCCCAGTGGGTTCCGTGTAATATTTTGGGTAATCTAAGCACCTCTTAAAATATACGTACATATATATATATATATATATATATATATATATAAATAACATTTTTGTAAGCAAATACACATATATGCATATATATTTATATATCATTTTGCAAATGTTTGTATGTATTGTGAGAATTTTGATTTTAACCCATAATAAAAAAAATAAATTAATTTTTAAAAAAAGGCACTGCTAATTATAGACAGTAAAGGGAAGGAAATGAATGGAATCCTAGTGAAAAGTAATACTGCTTTAATTTTCCTTGTCAGTGATTTATGCTATTGTTCCAAAAATAGAATTAAAACAAAAAATCCACTCATCCAAAACAAAACTATGCAGAAAATAAAACCAGAAGTGACTTCAAAACAGACATGCTTTTTACACAGAGGTATAGATACACATTGAAGGCGGCATATGGGAAAAGTGTTTCAAACATATTTCATGTATGTGGCTCATATTGTATGTATGTGGCTCATTCCTGATATTTTGCCATGAGCTGGAAGAAATTGGGCACCATGGTTTGCGTGATTTGGGACTTAGGTCACATCAAAATTCTGATGGGAGGCATAAATATTTTGGGAGATATCATTTTCTGTTAAGAAAAATGTTTTTACCAAAATATGGATGTGGTGGGTAGGAGGTATGAACAAGACTTGAAATCAATGGAATCCAGATATAACTCAGCTTGGGATGCTAGTCTCTCCTATATACATTTGGAGTATATAAAATAAATAAAAACTTTTTTAAGAACTAAAGAAAAGACAAATATTGAAGAAGGGATCACTATCTAAAAAGATCTCCAAGAAAATCTTTACCGGAGAGATAAAATATTATTCCAGAGATACAGTCATCACTCTTTAGAAATGAAAGCATTTTTAAAATTTCAATTAAACTCTTTGAAAACAAGAGTCTAACATGATAAGAATGTCCACAGAATGCAGTTGGGACCTATAATTCTGGACTTGATGTTCTTCTTAATACTTAACAAAATAATAATAAACTACTCTAATTTAGAAAATAAAAATGTGAAGTCAACATCTGCTTGTCAAGCTTTCCTCCATTTTTAATATTCACAATATTAAATTGATCATTCACTGGAAATATATTTAAATGACTTCAGAAATATTTACAATATGGTTAGAATACATCAGGTTTTGTTACCCGACAGTATTTTAATTTTCTTGATATTTGTGAATTGTTCTCGAGTGCAGGTAGATCATAATGCTGGTGTTCAAATAGAAAGAACTGCTGCTATTGCGTATTCCAAATTTTTAGAAATTAATTTATATGAAATCAAACTTATTCTTTCAATATATTTGGAATATACAGAGAGACAAACAGAATGCAAAAGAACTCCATAAACCAACTGTCCCCAACTTGAAAACTCCTGAGGATTGGGAGAATTGCTAGGTCTAACCAGGAGAGAAAACACACTTGACAGATGAATCACCTTTCAAAGAGAATTTCATCTTTTCACTTGATATCAAGTAGTGGGGGATGGTTCTTTAAATTGAAGGACATAGTCCATCAGGCAGAGTGTACCACCGCTCCACACTTGGGTACAGGTGCTCATAGTCTCCAACATGGGAGGGAAACAAAGGAGGAAGAGTTTAGGGAGCCAGGTGAATCCTAAACTTTTTCTTTACTGATATGTCCCTCTTTCTTTTGATTTATTTATTTTTGATGGATAGCATTCATACATGAATATACCGAAAATAAATGAATTACAAAAGGTAAAAATGGAGAAAATGCAAGGCATATCCACATGCAGGAGTCCCATTAATCACAGCTCCGTTTGGATCTTTGTCAGTCATTTTCAAAAACTCAGCAAGAGCATCATAGAAATACAACAAGGAATTGTGATCCATGGTGCAGTTTCAGGTGATTTACTGGGATCCTCACAATATTAAAAGAAATCTGTTTTATGGATACATATTTGTCCAATATGAAATTAATTGAAAGTGTACAATCATTGGTGTTTGATATATTCAGAGAGGTGTGCTGTAGTCTCTGCTATCATTATTACATATTTTCTGTCTTCCTATATCAGTAATCACAAAGAAAAAAAAACAACTGATTAGGTAGAAACTTTTCACCTCTAGATCCCTCTCTTTCCATGGCTGTGCATAGGTGTTATTCTGGCTGTCCATGTCACTAACATTCACTTCTTCATCAAACAATTTTATTGATATATTTTCACCCACCACGTCCTGTGGGCAAGGGGAATATGAAGAGCTTTTTATCAGGTATTGACAAGATCTTTATGGTAACATTGTCACATAAAATGGATACTGTGGGAGATGTTTGTGTGGGATGTGGTAGGAGGTGTGGGAGGTGGGCAACATGGGAATCCCAGTGGGTTCCGTGTAATATTTTAGGTAATCTAAGCACCTCTTAAAATATATGTATATATATATATATAAATAACATTTTTGTAAGCAAATACACATATATGCATATATATTTATATATCATTTTACAAATGTTAAAAAAAATGGATATTGGATTGAAAGAAAGGTAAATTTTAAAAGGGATTTTCAGACTGGGTACAATTTAATATAACCCATTATTAGAAAGGGATATATGGGATAAAGATATATAAAGGAAAATTATATAGAGATTATATATATATTATATATAGAGATTCAAGGTCATATTCTTAGTGTTTAATAACTTTATATGAATCAGTTGTCTCTGGATAACATTAAATTCATAAATTCAAAAAAAAAAATTTCAGATAAAATGGAAAAATACTGTAAAAAAATTCTCATCCACATATTCCAGCTGAAACTCTTGGACGAAACTCTTTCTAATTGGAAATGAATTTCTCTTTAAGTTGTACAGTGTCTATTGAGGTAATCATGCATTCAAAGTAAGAAAGGTTTCATATTTGGTATTTGCACACTTCCAATTGTCATAAATTAATGTTAATAACAAGATGACTAGGACCACCACAGCATTTTCAAACTGGGATCCTGAAGAGAAAGTATGTAAAGGGTAGAGAAAGAAATGAGAATACAATGAGATAGTTTTGCATTCTCAATGAAGATCCAACATTATAAAAATTCAGCAGAAACCAACTACATCCCAGATTAATAAATTAGCCATTTCAAGGGTCATGATATTGATATTTTCTCCTTGGGGTCAAAATGGCTCTGATAAGTGGAGGCTGGCAGGTGAGAATCAATCTCACTCTCTCATTGCCACCCAGTGAAATGGCCATGGAGGTGGTTTCATAGCCACTAGCAAACCATCTCTTCTTTCCTCTCCTCCAAGGCATGATCATAAGTGGGGTTTACCTACACAATTCCAAAGAATCATTCCTGGGAGCTTGAATCAGTGGGATGTGGACTCTGTGCCAAGACAGCATCTACAGACACTGCAAAATATAGACAGGAAAGGGAAGGAAAAGTAACACTGCTCTAATTCTCCTAGTCAGTGATTTGTGCTGCTGGTCCAAAAATAGAAGTAAAACAAAAATGCACTCATCAAATGCAAGACTGTGTGGAAAAATAAAACCATAAGTTACTTCAAAACAAACACTCTATGTACACAGAGCTATAGATACATGTTGAAGGCAGCATATGGGAAACGTGTTTCAAAAATATTTTATGGAACATTGCTCATGATAACCATTCCTGATGTTTTGTCATGAGCTGGAAAAAATTGGGCACCACGGTTTTGCATGATTTTTTACTTAGGTGAAATCAAATTTCTTACCGAATGCATAAATAATTTGTAAGATCCCATTTTCTGTTCAGAATAATGTATTTACCAAAATAAGAAATTGGTAGTTCGGAGGTGAAAACAAGACGTGAAATCAAAGGATTCCAGATATAACTCACCTTGGGATGATAATCTCTCATATATATATTTGGAGTATCTAAAATTAATAAAAATCATTTTTAAGAAGAAGGCAAAATACAAATCTTGAAAGAAGGGATCAGTATCTAATAATATCTTCAAATAAATCTTTACCAGAGAGAGAAATATTATTCCAGAGATACAGACATTGCACTTTGGAAATGAAACCTTTTTCTTTTTTTTTATTAAACTCTTTAAAAACAAGAGGCCACCGTGATATGAATAAACAAAGAATGCTGTTAGGTCCTATATTTCTGGACTATATTTTCTGCTTAATAGTTAGTAAGATAATATTAAACTACTCTAACTTGGAAAATAAATATGGGATGACAACAAATGCTTGTCAGGCTTTCTTCCCTTTTTTATATTGCCAATTTTAAATTAATCATTCATTGGGTATATACTTACATGACTTCAGAAATCTTTTCAATATGGTTAGAATTCCCCAGGTTTTGTTACACGACAGTATTTTATATGTTCTCCATACGTATGAATTGTTCTTGTGTGCAGAGTGATCATTATGCTGGTGATCATATAGAAATACCTGGGGCTTTTGAGTATTCTAAATTTTTAGAAATTAATTTATACCAAATCAAACTTATTCTTACAATATAAGTGGAATCCACAGAGACACAAACAGAAAGCAAAAGAACTCCATGTACAAAGAGCCCCCAACTTGAAAACTTCTTCTGAGGATTATGAGAAATGCTAGAACGGACCAAGACAGAATAGACACTTTTAGGATGAATCATCTTTCAAAAGCAACTATCCTTTTCACTAGATATCTGCGGGGAATGAGAGGGTTCTTGAATTTGAAGGACATAATCCATCAGGCAGAGTGTACCACACCTCCACCCCTTGGCACAGGTGATCATAGTCACCAACATGGGAGGGGAACAATGGAGGATCAGTTAAGAGTGCCAAGGGAGTCCAAAACGTTTTCTTTACTCACATGGCCCTTATCTCTTAATTTATATTTTAGGGGTACATAATATTCCTTCATGAATATGATGAAAAATAAATGAAGTGCCAAATGTCCAAATGGAGAAAATACAAGGCATAACCACATGTAGGGTTCCTATATATCACAGCTCCACCTGGATCTAGAATTGTCAGTCATTTTCACAAAATCAGCCACAACATCATCGAAATACAACAAGGAATTGTGATCTATGGCTCACGTTGGTGTGCATTTAATGGGATCCTCCCAAAATTAAAATAAATCCGTTTTATGGAAACATATTGGATCAATATCAAATTAATTGAAAGTGTACAATCTCCAGTGTTTGATATATCCAGAGAGGTGTGCTTTTTTCTCTGTTATCATTATTAAACATTTTCAATGTTGCTATGTCAATAATCATAAATAAATAAAAAGCAGAGTAAGTAGAAATATTTCTCCATTTGATCCCTCTCTTTCCATGGCTGTGCATTGGTGTTATTCTGGCTCTCCATGTCTCAAATATTTATTTTTTCATCAAACACTTTTATTAATATATTTTCACCCACCATGTCCTGTGGGCAAGAGTAATATGAAGAGCTATTTGTCAGGTGTTGAAATAATCTTCATGATTACATTGTAACATAAAATGGATATTGGAATGAAAGAAAGGTAAGTTTTAAAAGTGAATATCAGATTGGTTACAATTTAATATAATCCATGATAAGAAATTGATATATGAGAAAAGATATATAAAGCAAAATAAAAAGTCTAATATAATGGAAGAATAGAGTAACAAATTCTCATCATCATATTCCAGCTGAAACTTTGGATAAAACAGTTTCTAAATGGAGATGAATTTTTGTTTAAGTAGTGCAGTGTCTATTGAGGTAATCATGCTTTCAATGTAAGAAAGGTTTAATCTTTGGTATTTTCACACTTCCAATTGGCATAAATTAATGTTCATAACAACATGACAGGGACAACCACAGCATTTACAAACAGGGATCCTGAAAACAAAGGAAGTATAGGGAAGAGGAAGAAATGAGAATACAATGAGAAAGTTTTGCACTCTCAAAGAAGAGCCAACATTATTAAAGTTCACCAGACACCAGCTATATCCCAGCTTAGTAAATTGGACAACAACTTCAAGGATCATGATATTGATATTTACACCTTGTGGTCAAAATGGCTCTTACTATGGAGGCTGGCTATTGAGAACCATGCTCACCCTCTCTACTGCCACCCAAAAATTGGCTGTGGGGGTGGTTTCATAGCCACTAGAAAACCCTGTGTTCTTTTCTCTCCTCCAAGGCATGATCATAGTTGGGTGTTACCCACACAATTCCAAAGAATCATTCCTGCGAGCTTAAAGACGTGGAGTGTGGGCTTTTTGCAAAGACAGCATCTAAAATGCATGACTAAATATAGACAGGAAAGGGAAGGAAATGAATGGTATCCTAGTGAAAATTAACTCTGCTCTAATTCTCCTTGTCAGTGATTTGTGCTGCTGGTCCAAAAATTAAAGTAAAACAAAAAATTCACTCATCAAATGCAAGATTAGGTGGAAAAATAAAACCATTAGTGACATCAAAACAGACACACTACATAAACAGAGCTATAGATACATGTGAAGGTGGCATTTGGGAAACATGTTTTGAAAATATTTTATGGAACATTGCTCATGATAACAATTCCTGATGTTTTGTCATGAGCTGGAAGAATTTGCGCACCATGGTTTTGTGTGATTTTGGACTAGGTGGTATCAAAATTCTGACCAAATGCATAAATATTTAGGAAGATCACATTTTATGTTCAGAATAATTTATTTACCAAAATAAGAAAGTGGTGGTTTGGAGGTGAAAACAAGACTTGAAATCAAAGGAATCCAGATATAACTCACCTTGGGATGATAGTCTCTCATTATATTTATTATATAAAATGATTTTAAAAATCATTTTTAAGAACTAGGCAAATTACTAAACTTGAAAGAAGGGATCATTATCTAATAATGCCTTCAAATAAATCTTTTCTGGAGAGAGAAAAAATTATCCTGAGATACAGTCATCACATTTTGGAAATGAAACTTTTTTTTTTAATTAAACACTTTAAAAACAAGAGGCTACCATGGTATGAATGAATGCAGAATGCAGTTGGAACCTATATTTCTGTACTAGATTTTCTGCTTAATGGTTAATAAAATAATATTAATCTACTCTAATTTAGAAAATAAAAATGGGAAGACAACAAATGCTTGTCAGTCTTTCCTCCCTTTTTAATACTGCCAATTTAAAATTGATCATTCATTGGATATATATTTACATGAGTACAGAAATCATTACAATATGGTCAGAATCCCCCAGGTTTTTTTACACAAGAGTTTTTTTTTATTTTGTCAATATATATGAATTGTTCTCAACCGCAGAGAGATCATGATGTTGGTGTTCATATAGAAATACCTGTTGCTTTTGCATATTATACATTTTTAGAAATTAATTTATACAAAATCAAACTTACAATATAAGTGGAATCCACAGAGACACAATATTCTTACAATATATTGGAATTCACAGAGACACAAACAGAAGGCAAAATAACTCTGTGTACCAACAACCCACAGCTTGAAAACTTCTCCTGAGGCTTGGGAGAACTGCTAGAATTAACCAGGAGAGAAAACACACTTGTAGGGTGAATCACCTTTCAAAGAGCAACTCATCTTTTCACTAGGTATCAGGGGGTGGGGATGATTCTTAAAATTGAAGTACATAATCCATAGCGCAGAGTGTACCACCCCTCAATCCCTAGGCACATGTGATGATAGTTTTCAACATGGAAGGGATACAAGGGAGGAACAGTATAAAGAACCAGGTGAATTCAAAACTTTTTCTATGCTCACATGTCTCTCTTTATGTTAATTTATTTCTTTGTTGGCTACCATTCATACATGAATATACCGAAAAATATATGAAGTACAAAATATGCAAATGGAGAAAATATAAGGCATAACCATATGCAGGGGTCCCATATATCACAGCTCCATCTGGAATACAATGAGATAATATTGCATTCTCAATGAAGAGCCAACATTATTAAAATTCACCAGACACCAGCTGCATCACAGCTTAGAAAATTGGACAAGCATTTCAAGGATCATGATACTGATATTTTCACCCTGGTGTCAAAATGGTTCTGTCTGTGGAGGCTGGCTATTGAGAACCATGCTTTCCCTCTCAACTGCCGCCCAGAGAATTTGCCATGGGGGTGGTGTCATAGCCACTAGCAAGTTCTGTCCTCTTTGCTGTCAATAGAATCCAGATATAACTCACCTTCGGATGATAGTCTCTCATAAATTTATATTTGGAGAACCTAAAATTTAAAAAAAATCATTTTTAAGAACTAGGCAAAATACAAACCTCGATAGAAGGGATCACTATCTAATAATATCTTCAAATACTTTTTTACTAGAGAGAGAAAAAATTATTCCAGAGATACAGTTATCGCCCTTTGGAAATGAAACTTTTTAAAAAAATTAAACTCTTTAAAAAAAAAAGAGGCTACCATGATATGAATGAACGCAGAATGCAGTTGGGACATATATTTCTGGACTAGATTTTCTGTTTAATATTTAATAAAATAATATTTAACTACTCTAACATAGAAAATAAAAATGGGAAGACAACAAATGCTTGTCAGGCTTTCCTCCCTGTTTAATAATCCCAATTTTATATTGATCAATCTGTAGATATATATTTACATGACTTCAGAAATATTTACAATATGGTTATAATCCCGCAGGTATTGTTACACGACAGTATTTCTTATTTTCTCTATACATATGAATTGTTCTCGAGTGCAGAGAGATCATGATGCTGGTGCTCATATAGAAGTAACTGCTTCTTTTGCATATTCTACACTGTTAGAAATTAATTTATACAAAATCAAACTTATTCTTATAGTACAAGTGGAATTCAAAGAGACACAAACAGAAAGCAAAAGAACTCTGAGTACAAACAGCCCACAACATCAAAATTTCTGCTGAGGATTATAAGAACTGCTAGAATGGACCAGGACAGAAAAGACACCTGTAGGATCTATCTTCTTTCAAAGAGCAACTCTCCTTTTCACTAGATATCTGCGGGGAGTGGGATGGTCCTTAAAATTGAAGGTCATAATTCATCAGGCAGAGTGTACCACACTTCCACCCTTGGTATAGGTGGTCGTAGTCTCCAACATGGTAGGGAAATGAATGAGGATCTGTTTATTTTATTTTTTTAGCTGAAATTCATTTTTACTGATATACTTGAAACAGTAATTCCAACATAAATTCATTTTGGCTTGTAATCAACATATGATGATTATTTATGTGAATTTTACATTCTTTTTTTTTTAATTTAATTTTTATTGTGGGTAAAAATAAAAAATTTCACAATACATACCAATATAGGAGGATCAGTTTAGAGAGCCAGGTGAGACAAAAACATTTTCTTTCCTCACATGGCCCTCTTTCTCTTAATTTATTTTTTAGTGATGGATAGTTTTCATACATGAATACACCGAAAAATAAAAGAAGAGCCAAAAGTCCAAACGGAGAAATTACAAGGCATAACCAAATACAGGTTTCCTATATATCACAGCTCAACCTGGATCATGAATTGTGACTCATTTTCAAAAACTCAGCAAGAGCATCATTTAAATATAGCAAGGAATTGTGATCCATGGGTCACTTCAGTGTGCATTTACTGGGATACAACCAATTTTAAAAGTAATTTGTTTTAAGGATACATATTTGACCAATATCAAAATAATAGAAAGTGTAAATCTCTGGTGTTTGATATATCCAGCGAGTTGTGCCTTCATCTCTGCTATCATTATTAAACAATTTCTGTGTTCCTATATCAATAATCATAAAGAAATAAACAGCTGATTAGGTCAAAATTTTCATCTCTCGATCCCTCTCTTTCCATGGCTGTGCATAGGTGTTATTCTGGCCCTCCATGTCACAAATACTTACTTCTCCATCAAACACTTTTATTGATATATTTTCACCCACCATCTCCTGTGGGCAAGCGAATATGAAGAGTTTTTTGTCAGGAGTTAAAAAGATCTTTATTGTGACATTGTCACATAAAATGGATGTTGGATTGAAAAAAGGTAAATTTTAAAAGGGATTATCAGATTGGGTACAATTTAATGTTATCCATGATAAAATAGGGATATATGTGATAAAGATATATAAAGGAAAATAAAAATTCAAATAGAATAGTAAAATAGTGTAAAAAAAATCTCATTCTCATATTCCAGCTGAAACTCTTGGACAAAACTGTCTCTAATTGGAAATGAAATTTTGTTTAATTTGTGCCATGTCTATTGAGGTAATCATACTTTCAAATATGAAAGGTTTCACCTTTGGTATTTGCACACTTCAAATTGGCATAAATTAACTTTAATAACAAGATGACTAGGATCACCACAGCATTTACAAACAGGGATGCTGAAAACAAAGGAAGTAATGGGTAGAGAAAGAAATAAGAATACAATGAGATAGTACTGCATTCTCAGTGGAGAGCAAACATTATGAAAATTCACCAGACAGCAAATACATCCCAACTTAGTAAATTAGACAGCCATGTCAAGTGTCCTGATATTGGTATTTTTGCCCTGGGGTCAAATTTGCTCTGACTAGTGGAGGCTGGCAGGTGAGAATCAAGCTCAGCCTCTAATTGCTGTCCATTGAAATGGCCATGGGGGCAGTTTCATAGCCACTAGCAAGCCCCGTCTTCTTTCCTCTCCTCCAAGGCATGATCATAGGTGGGTGTTACCCACACAATTCCAAAGAACCATTCCTTGAAGCCATGGAGTGTGGGTTCTTTGCAAAGACAGCATCTAAAATGGCATTGCTAAATATAGACAAGAAAGCAAAAGAAATGAATGGAATCCTTGTGAAAAGTAACTCTGCTCTAATTTTCCTTGTCAGTGATTTGTTCTGTTGTTCCAAAAATAGAATTAAAACAAAAAATTCACTCATCAAAAACAAGGCTATTTGGAAAATAAAACCAAAAGTGACTTCAAAAGAGACACTCCTAATACACAGAGGTATAGATTCACATTGAAGGCGGCGTAAGAGAAATATGTTTCGAACATATTGTATGGACATGGCTCATGGTAACCAATTCTGATATTTAGTCATGAGCTGGAAGAAATTGGGCACCACGTTTTGAGTGATTTGGGACTTAGGTCATATCAAAATTCTAATGGAAAGCACGAATATTTTGTAAGATAATATTTTCTGTTCAGAAACATGTTTTTACAAAAATATGGATGTGGTGGGTAGGAAGTAAAAACAAGACTTGAAATCAATGGAATCCTGATATAACTCACCTTGGGATGATAATTTCTCCTATATACAATTGGAGTATATAAAATTAAAAAAAAAAAACATTTTTAAGAACTAGGCAAAATACAAATATTGAAGAAGAGCCCGCTATGTAAAAAGATATCTGAATAGATCTTTACCAAAGAGAGAAAAATTATTCCAGAGATACAGTCATCAATCTTTAGAAATTAAAACTTTTTTTTTTTAATTAAACTCTTTAAAAACAAGAGGTTACCATGATATAAATGTAAGCAGAATGCAGTTGGGACCTATATTTCTAGATGAGATTTTCTTCGTAATAGTTAATAAAATAATATTAAACTACTCTGACTTAGAAAATAAAACGTGAAGTCAACAACTGCTTGTCAGGCATTCCTCACTTTTTAATATTCCCAATATTAAGTTGAACATTCACTGGAAATATATTTACATGACTTCAGAAATCTTTACAATATGGTTAGAATCCCCCAGGTTTTGTTACCCAACAGTATTTTTTATTTTCTCAATATCTATGTGTTGTTCTCGAGTGCAGGGAAATCATAATCCTTGTTTCAAAGAGAAATAACTGCTGCTATTGCATATTCTAAATTTTTAAAAAATAATTTCTACAAAATCAAACTTATTCTTACAATATACGTGAAATCCACACAGACACAAACAGAGGGCAAAAGAACACTGTGTACCAACACCCCAACTTGAAAACTTCTCCTGAGGCTTGGGAGAATAGCTGGAACAAACCAGGAGAGAAAACACACTTGTAGGATGAATCACCTTTCAAAGAGCAACTCACTACTTAAGTAGATATCAGGTTGTGAGAGTTGGTTCTTAAAATTGAAGGACCTAATCCATCAGGCAGAGTGTACCACCCCTCCATTCCTAGGCACCTATGATCATAGTAGCCAACATGGAAGGGATATGAATGAGGATCAATTTAAAGAGCCGGTTGAATCCAAAATATTTTAATTACTCACATGGCCCTCTTTATCTTAATTTATTTTTTGATGTATAGCATTCATACATGGATATACCAAAAACAAATAAAGTACAAAATGTGTAAATGGAGAAAATATCAGGCATAACCAAATTCATGGGTCCCATATATCACAGCTCCATCTCAATCTTTAATTGTCAGTCATTTTCAAAAACTCAGCAAGAGCATCGTTGAAATACAGCAAGGAATTGTGATCCATGGCTCACTTTTGTGTGATTTACTGGGATCCTCTCAATATTAAAAGAAATCTGTTTTATGGATATATATTTGTCCAATATGAAATTAATTGAAAGTGTACAATCTCTGGCGTTTCATATATTCAGAGAGGCATGCTTTCTTATCTGCTATCATTATTAAATATTTTCAGGGTTGCTATTCCAGTAATCATAAAGAAATAAACAGCAGAGTAAGTAGAAACTTTTCTCCTCTTGATTCCTCTTTCCATGGCTATGCATTGGTGTTATTCTGGCTCTCCATGTCACAAATATTTATTTTTTCATCAAACACTTTTATTGATATATTTTGACCCACCATGTCCTGTGGGCAAGGGAAATATGAAGAGCTATTTGTCAGGTGTTGAAAGGATCATTATGGTAACATTGTCACATAAAATGGATTTTGGAATGAAAGAAAGGTAAGTTTTGAAAAGGATTATCAGATTGGGTACGATTTAATATTATCGATGCTAATAAAGGGATATATGGGATAAATATATATCAAGGAAAATAAAAATTCAAATAAAATGGAAAATAGTGTAAAATATTCTCCTCCTCATATTCCAGCTGAAATGCTTGGAAAAAACTTTGTCTAATTGGAAATGAATTTTTGTTTAAGTCCTGCCTTGTCTATTGATGTAATCATGCTTTCAAAATAAGAAATGTTTCATCTTTCGTATTTGTACATTTCCAATTGACATAAATTAACGTTAATATCAAGATGACTAGGACCACCAAAGCAATTACAAATGGGGATCCTGAAAAGAAAGGAAGTAAAGGGTACAGAAAGAAATGAGAATACAATGAGATAGTATTGCATTCTCAATGAAGAGCTAACATTATAAAAATTCACCAGACACCAACTACTTCCCAGCTTAGTAAATTGGACTGCCATTTCAAGGATCCTGATATTGATATTTTCTCCTTGTGGTCAAAATGGCTCTGACTAGTGGAGGCTGGCAGGTGACAATCAAATTCACCCTCTCATTGCCTCACAGTGAAATGGCCATGTAGGAGGTTTCATAGCCACTAGCAAACCCTGTCTTCTCTCCTCTCCTCCAAGGCATGACCATAGGTGGTTGTTACACACACATTTCCAAAAAATCATTCCTGCGAGCTTGAAGCCATGGAGTGTGGCTTCTTTGCAAAGACAGCATCTACAAAGGTACTGCTAAATATCCACAGGTAAGGGAAGGAAATAAATGGAATCCTAGTGAAAAGCAACTCTGCAGTAATTCTCCCTGTTAGTAATTTGTGCTGCTGGTCCAAAAATAGAAGTAAAACAAAAAATCCACTCATCAAATGCAAGAATATGTAGAAAAATAAAACCGTAAGTGACTTCAAAACAGTCACTCCATGTAAACTGAGCTATAGATACACGTTGAAGGGGGCGTATAGGAACCGAGTTTTGAACATATTGTATGGAATATCGCACTTGGTAACCATTGCTAATATTTTGTCATGAGCTGGAAGAAATTAGAAACCACGGTTTTACGTGATTTTGGACTTAGGTGGTGTCAAAATTCTGACCGAATGCATAAATATTTTGGAAAATCTCATTTTCTGTTTAGAGAAATATATTTACAAAAATAAGAATGTGGTGGGTTGGAGGTGAAAATAAGACTTGAAATCAATGGAATCCAGATATAATTCACATTGGGATGATAGTCTCTCATATATATATTTGGAGTATCTAAAATTTAAAAGAAATCTTTTTTTAAGGATGAGGCAAAATACAAATCTTGAAAGAAGTGTTCACTATCTAATAATATCTTCGAATATATCTTTAACGGAGAGAGAAAAAATTATTCCAGAGAAACAGTCATCGCTGTTTGTAAATGAAAGCACTTTTTAAAATAAATTAAAGTGTTTAAAGAAAAGAGGCTACCATGATATGAATGAACGCAGATTGCAGTTGTGACCTATATTTCTGGACTAGATTTTCTGCTTAATAGTTAATAAAATAATATTAAACTACTTTAACTTAGAAAATAAAAATAAGAAGACAACAAATGTTTTTCAGGCTTTCCTCCCTTTATAATATTCCCAATATTAAGTTGAACATTCACTGGAAATATATTTACATGACTTCAGAGATCTTTACAATATGGTTAGAATTCCCCAGGTTTAGTTACCTGACAGTATTTTTTATTTTCTTGATAACTATGAGTTTTTCTCGAGTGCAGGGTGATCATAATGCTGGTGTTCAAATAGAAAAAAACTGCTGCTATTGCATATTCTAAATTTTTAGAAATTAATTTGTACAAAATCAAATTTATTCTTACAATATAAGTGGAATCCACAGAGACACAAACAGAAGGCAATAGAACCTCATGTACCAACAGTACCCACCTTGAAAACTTATCCTGATGCTTGGAAGAATTTCTAGAACTAACCAGGAGGGAAAACACACTTGTAGAATGAATGATGTTTCAAAGAGCAGCTCAAATTTTCCCTAGGTATCAGGGGGTTGGGAAGATGATATTTTCTGTTCAGAATAATGTATTTACAAAAATATGAATGTGGTGGGTTGGACGGGAAAACAAGACTTGAAATCAATAGAATCCAGATATAACTCACCTTGGGATGATAGTCTCTCATATATATATTTGGAGTATCTAAAATTAAAAAAAAAAACTTTTTAAGAACTAGGCAAATTGCAAATCTTGAAAGAAAGGATCAATATCTAATAATATTTTTGAATAAATCTTTACCAGAGAGAGAAAAAATTATTCCAGGGATACAGTCATTACCCTTTAGAAATGAAAACCATTTTTTTTTTCAATTTAACTCTTTAAAAACAAGAGGCTACCATGATATAAATATCCACACAATGCAGTTGGGACCTGTATTTCTGGACTAGATTTTCTTCTTAATAGTTAATAAAATAATATTAATCAATTTTAACTTAGAAATAAATATGTGAAGTCAACAACTGCTTGTCAGGCTTTCCTTACCTTTTAATATTCCCAATATTAAGTTTAACATTCACTGGAAATATATTTACATGACTTCAGAAATCTTTACAATATGGTTAGAATCCCCCAGGTTTTGTTACCCGACAGTATTTTTTATTTTCTCGATATCTATGTGTTGTTCTCGAGTGCAGGGAGAACACAATGCTGGTGTTCAAATAGAAAAAAGTGCTGCTATTGCATATTCCAAATTTTTAGAAATTAATTTAAACAAAATCAAACTTATTCTTACAATATATGTGGAATCGACAGAGAAACAAACAGAAGGCAAAAGAACTCCGTGAACCAACTGTCTCCAACTTGAAAACTTCTCCTGAGGCTTTGGAGAACTCCTAGGTCTAACCGAGGGAGAAAACACACTTGTTGGATGAATCACCTTTCAAACAGCAATTCATCTTTTCACTAGATATCAAGGGATGGGGGATGGTTCTTAAAATTGAAGTACACAATCCTTCAGACACAGTGTACCACCCCTCCACACTTAGGCACAAGTGGTCAGAGTGACCAACATGGGAGGGTAACAAAGGAGGAAGAGTTTAGGGAGCCAGGTGAATCCAAAACTTTTTCTTTACTCCATGGTCTGCTTTCTCTTAATTTTTTTTATTTTTGATGAATAGAATTCACACATGAATATACCGAAAAATAAATGAAGTACAAAATGTGCAAATGGAGAAAATACAAGGCATATCCACATGCAGGAATCCCAATTATCACAGCTCCATTTGAATCTTTAATTGTCAGTCATTTTCAAAAATGCAGCTAGTGCATCATTGAAATACAACAAGGAACTGTGATCCATGGTGCACTTTCATGTGATTTACCAGGATCCTAACAATATTAAAAGAAATTTGTTTCATGGATACATATTTTCCCAATATGAAATTAATTTAAAGTGTACAATCTCTGTTTTTTTGATATATTCAGAGAGGTTTGCTTTATTCTCTGTTATCATTATTAAATATTTTCTGTGTTCCTATTTCAGTAATAATAAAGAAATAAACAACTGATCAGGTAGAAACTTTTCACCTCTCGATCCCTCTCTTTCCATGGCTGTGCATAGGTGTTGTTCTGGCCCTCCATGTCACAAACATTTATTTCTTCATCAACCACTTTTATTGATATATTTTCACCCACCATGTCCTGTGGGCAAGGGGAATATGAAGAGCTTTTTATCAGATGTTGAAAAGATCTTTATGGTAACATTGTCACATAAAATGGATATAAGATTGAAAGAACGGTAAATTTTAAATGGGATTATCAGATTGGGTATGATTTAATATAATCCATGATAAGAAAGGGATATATGGGATAAAGATATATAAAGGAAAATAAAATTTCAATACAATGGAAAAATATTGTAAAAAAATTCTCATCCTCATTTTCCAATGGAAAATTTGGACAAAACTGTCTGTAATTGGAAATGAATTGTTGTTTAAATCGTGCTGTGTCTATTGAGAAAATCATGCTTTCAAATAAGAAAGGTTTCATCTTTCATAATTGCACACTTCCAATTGGCATAAATTAATGTTAATAACAAGATGACTAGGACCACCAGAGACTTTATAAACAGGGATCCTGAAAAGAAAGGACGTAAAGTGTAGAGAAAGAAATGAGAATCAATGAGATAGTATTGCATTCTCAATGAAGAGTCAACATTATAAAAATTCACCAGACACCAACTACATCCCAGCTTAGTAAATTGGACAGCCATTTCAAGGGACTTGATATTGATATTTTCTCGTTGGGGTCAAAATAGCTCTGACTAGTGGATGGTGGCAGATGAGAATCATGCTCATCCTCTCATTGCCTCCCAGTGTAATGGCCGTGGGGTCGGTTTGATACTCACTAGCAAAGCCTGTCTTCTTTCCTCTCCTCCAAGACATGACCATAGGGGTGTGTTACCTAAAAATTCCAAAGAAACATTCCTGGGAGCTTGAAGCCGTGAGGTGTGTGCTTTTTGCAGAGAAAGCATCTACAAAGGCACTGCTAAATATAGACAGGAAAAGGAAGGAAATGAATGGTATCCTACTAAAAATTAACTCTGCTCTAATTCTCCTTGTCAGTGATTTGTGCTGCTGGTCCAAAAATAGAAGTAAAACAAAAAATCCACTCATCAAATGCAAGAGTATTTGGAAAAATAACACCATAAATGACTTCAAAACAGACATTCCATATACACAGAGCTACACATACACGTTGAAGGCAGCGTTTGGTAAATGTGTTTTGAACATATTGTATGGAACGTCCAACATGGTAAACATTCCTGATGTTTTATCATGAGCTGGAAGAAATTGGGCACCACGGATTTGCATGATTTTTGACTTAGGTGGTATCAAAATTCTGACCAAATGCATAAATATTTTGGAAGATCACATTTTCTGTTCAGAATAATGTATTTACAAAAATAAGCATGTGGTGGTTTGGAGGTGAAACAATTCTTGAAAGCAATGGAATTCAGATATAATTCACCTTGGGATGACAGTCTCTCATATCTATATTTGGACTATCTAAAATAAAAAAAAATCATTTTAAAGAACAAGGTAAAATACAAATCTTGAAAGAAGGGATCACTATATATTAATATCTTCAAAAAAATCTTTAACGGAGAGAGAAAAAAAATTATTCCAGAGATACATTCATTGTTTTTTGGAAATGAAAGCTTTTTTTATTTAATTAAATTATTTAAAAACAAGAGGCTACCACGATATGAATGAACGCAGAATGCAGATGGTACCTATATTTCTGGATTAGATTTTCTGCTTAATAATTAATAAAATAATATTAAACTATTCTAACATAGAAAATAAAAATGGGAAGACAACAAATGCCTGTCAGGAATTCCTCCCTTTTTAATATTCCCAATTTTGTGTTGATCAGTGTTTGGATATATATTTACATGCCTCAACAAATATTTTCAAGATGGATAGAATCCCCTAGGTTTAGATACATGACAGTATTTTTTAATTTCTCGATATGTATGAATTGTTCTCAAGTTCAGAGAAATCATGATGGTGGTGTTCATATAGAAACAAATGTTGCTTTTTCATATTCTAAATTTTTAGAAATTAATTTATACAAAATCAAACTTTCTTACAATAAAAGTGGAATCCAAAGAGTCACAAACAGAAATCAAAAGAACTCCATGTACAAACAGTGCCCAACCTCAATATTTCTGCTGAGGGTTATGAGTAATGCTAGACTGGATGAGGACAGAAAAGACACCCTTTTATCAATCATCTTTCAAATAGTAGCTCTCCTTTTCACTAGATATCTGAGGGGTGGGGGTTGGTTCTTAAAATTGAAGGACATAATACATCAGGCACAGTGTACCACTCCTTGGCACCGGTGATCATAGTCTCCAACATGCAAGAGAAATAGAGGAGGATCAGGTTAGATAGCCGGGTGCATCCAAAATTTTTTCTTTACTCACATGGCCCTCTTTATCTTAATTTAATTTTTAGTGATGGATAGCTTTCATACATGAATATACCAAAAAATATAAGATGGGCCAAATGTCCAAACAGAGATATTACCAGCATAGCCACATGCTAGGATTTGTATATATCACAGCTCCATCTGGATGTTGAATTGACATTCATTTTCAAAAACTTTGCAAGAACATGATTGAAATAAAACAAGGAATTTTGATCCATGGCTCACTTTGGTGTGTTTACTGGGATACTCAAAATATTAAAAGAAATCTGTTTTATGAATACATATTTGACCAATATCAAATTAATTGAAAGTGTAAAATCTCTGGTGTTTGATATATCCAGAGAGGTGTGCTTTATTCTCTGCTATCATTATTGAACATTTTCAATTTTGCTATATCAGTAATCATAAAGAAATAAACAGCAGAGTAAGTAGAAACTTTTCACCTCTTGGTCCCTCTGTTTCCATGGTTGTGGATAGTGTTATTCTGGCTCTGCATGTCACAAATATTTGTTTCTTCATCAAACACAATTATTGATATATTTTCACAAACCATGTCCTGTGGGCAAGGGGAATATGAAGAGATTTTTGTCAGGTGTTGAAAAGATCTTCATGGTAACGTTGTCACATAAAATGGATATTGGATTGAAAGAAAGGTAAATTTTAAAAGGGATTACCAGATTGGTTATGATTTAATATAATCCATTATAAGAAATGGATATATGGGACAAAGATATATAAAGGAAAAAAAAAGTTTAATATAATGGAAAAGTAGAGTAACAAAATTCTCATCATCATATTCCAGATGAAACACTTGGACAAAATAGTTTCTAACTGGAAATGAATTTTTTTAAGTACTGCAATATTTATTGTGATAATCATGCTTTCAAAGTAAGAAAGGATTCATCTTTGGTATTTGAAAACTTCCAATTGGCATAAATTAACGTTAATAACGAGATGACTAGGACAACCACAGCATTTACAAACAGGGATCCTCAAAACAAAGGAAATAAAGGGTAGAGGAAGAAATGAGAATACAATGGGAAAGTATTACATTCTCAATGAAGAGACAACATTATTAAAATTCACCAGACACCACCCACATCCCAGGTTAGTAACTTGGACAACCATTTCAAGGATCATGATATTGATATTTTCACCTAGGTGTCAAAATGGCTTTGACTGTGGAGGCTGGCTATTGAGAACCATACTCACACTCTCAAAGGCCACCCAGAAATTGGCTGAGGGGGTTGTATCTTAGGCACTTGCAAGACCTGTCTTATTTCCTCTCCTCCAAGGCATGAACATAGGTGGGTGTTATCCACACAATTCCAAACAATCATTTCTGGGAGTTTGAAGCCACGGAGTGTGGTCTTTTTGCAAAGACAGCATCTAAAAGTGAACTGCTAAATAGAGACAGGAAAGGGAAAGAAATGAATGGAATCCTAGTGAAAAGTAACTCTCCTCTAATTCTCCTTGTCAGTGATTTGTGCTGCTGGTCCAAAAATAGAAGTAAAACAAAAAATCCACTCATCAATTCAAGATTATGTAGAAAAATAAAACTATAAGTGACTTCAAAACAGACACTCCTTATAGACAGAGCTATAGATACACGTTGAAGGTGGCATTTGGGAAACGAGTTTTGAACATATTTTATGGAACGTGGCTCACATTAACCATTGATGATATTTTGTCATGAGCTATAAGAAATTGCGCACCACGCTTTTGCGTGATTTTGGACTCGGGAGGTATCAAAATTGTGACCGAATTCATAAATATTTTGGAAGGTCACATTTTCTGTTCAGAATAATGTATTGACAAAATTAAGAATGTGGTGGGTTGGAGATGAAAATAAGACTTGAATTCAATAAAATCCAGATATAACTCACCTTTGGATAATAGTCTCTCTCATATATATATATATATATATATATATATATATATATATATATATGGGGTATTTAAATTAAAAAATATCATTTTTAAGGACTAGGCAATATACAAATCTTGAAATAAGGGATCACTATCTAATAATATCTTTGAATAAATCTTTACCATAGAGAGAAAAATTATTCCAGAGATATGGTCATCGCTCTTTGAAAGTGAAAGCATGTTTTTTAAAAATTAAACTATTTAAAAACAAGAGGCTACCATAATATGAATTAACACAGAATGCAGTTGGGAACTATATTTCTGGACAAGATTTTGTGCTTAATAATTAATAAAAAAATAAAAATACTCTAACAGAGAAAATAAAAATGGGAAGACAAAAAAATGCTTGTCAGGGTTTCCTCCCTTTTTATTATCCCCATCTTTAAATTGATCATTCATTGGATATATATTTACATGACTTCAGAAATCTTTACACTATGATTAGAATCCACCATGTTTTGTTACATGACACCTTTTTTTTTTTTTTTTTTTTTATTATGGGTAAAAATCAAAATTCTCACAATACATACAAACATTTGTAAAATGATATATAAATATATATGCATATATGTGTATTTGCTTACAAAAATGTTATTTTTTATATATATATATACATATATTTTAAGAGGTGCTTAGATTACCTAAAATATTATACGGAACCCACTCGGATTCCCATGTTGCCCACCTCCCACACCTCGGGATGACACCTTTTTTTTATTTTCTCGACATGTATGAATTATTCTTGAGTGCAGGGAGATCATAATGATGGTGTTCAAATAGAAATAACTGCTGATATTGCATATTCTAAACTTTTAGAAATTAATTTTTACAAAATCAAACTTATTCTTACATTATAAGTGGAAACCACAGAGACAAAAACAGAAAGCGAAGACCTCCATGTGCCAACAGCCCCCACCTTGAAAACTTTTCTTGAGGCTTGGGAGAACAGCTAGAACTGACCAGGAGAGAAAACACACTTGTAGGATGAATCACTTTTCAAAGAGCAACTCATCTTTTCACAAGATACCAGGGGGTGGGGGATGGTTCTTAAAATTGAAGGACATAATACATCAGGCAGAGTTTACAACTCCTCCATCCGTAGCACATGTGATCATAGTCCCCAAAATGGAAGAGATACAAAGGAAGAACACATTAGACAGCCAGGTCAATCCAAAACTATTTCTTTACTCACATGGTCATCTTTCTCTTAATTTATTTTTTTGAATGGTTAGCGTTCATACATGAAAATACTGAAAAATAAATGAAGTACAAAAGGTACAAACTGAGAAAATATAAGTCATAAACACATGCAGGTGTCCAATATATCACAACTCTATATGGATCTTTATTTGTCAGACATTTTCAGAAACTCGGCAAGGGCATCATTGAAATACAACAAGGAATTGTGATCCATGGCTCATTTTCATGTGATTTACTGGGATACTCCCAATATTAAAAGAAATATGTTTTATGGATACATATTTGTCCAATATGAAATTAATTGAAAGTATACAATCTCTGGAGTTTGATATATTCAGAGAGGTGTGCTTTCTTCTCTGCTATCACTATTAAACATTTTCAATGTTGCTATTTCAGTAATCATAAAGAAATAAACAGCAGATTAAGTGGAATCTTCTCACCTCTAGATCCCTCTTTTCCATGGCTGGCCATAGGAGTTATTGTGGCTCTTCTTGTCACAAATATTTATTTCTTCATGAAACACTTTTATTGCTATATTTTCACACAATATGTCCTGCAGACAAGGGGAATATGAAGAGCTTTTTGTCAAATTTTGAAAACATCTTTATTGTCACATTGTCCCATAAAATGGATATTAGATTGAACGAATGTTAAATTTTACACGGGATTATCAGATTGTGCCCGACTTAATATAATCCATGATAAGAAACAGACATATGGGACAAAGATATATAAATGAAAATAAAAAGTCTAGTATAATGGAAGTATATAGTAACAAAATTCTCATCATCATATTCCAGCTGAAACACTTGGACAAAACAGTCTGTAACTGAAAATGAATTTTTGTTTAACTTGTGAAGAGTTTATTGATGTAATCATGTTTTCAAAGTAAGAAAGGTTTAATCTTTAGTATTTGCACACTTCCAAAAGCATTAATTAACGTTAATAACAAGATGAATAGGACCACCACAGCATTTAAAAACAGGGATAATGAAAACAAGGAAGTAAAGGGTAGAGGAAGAAATGAGAATACAATGAGAAAGGATTGCATTATCAATAAAGAGCCAAAATTATCAAAATTCACCAGACAACAGCTGCATCCCAGCTTAGTAAATTGGACAGCCATTTCAAGGATCATGATATTGATATTTCACCCTGGGGTCAAAATGACTCTGACTGTGGAGGATGGCAATTGAGAACCATGCTCACCATCGCAACTGTTGTCCAGTGAATTGGCTTTGGGGGTTGTTTCCTATCCACTAGCAAGCCTTGTATTCTTTTCTCTCTTCCAAGGCTTGATCATAGGTGGGTGTTACCCTCACAATTCCAAACAATCATTCCTGGGAGCTTGAAGCTGTGGAGAGTGTATTTTTTTGCAAAGACAGCATCTAAAATGGCACTGCTAAGTATAGATAGGAAAGGGAAAGGAATAAATGGAATTCTAGTCAAAAGTAACTCTGTTCTAATTCTCCTTGTCAGTGATTTTATGCTGCTGGTCCAAAAATAGAAGTAAAACAAAAAATCCACTCATCAAATTAAAGACTACGTGGAAAAGTAAAATCATAAGTGACTCCAAAACAGACACTCCTTATACACAGAGCTATAGATGCACTTTGAAGGCAGTATTTGGGAAACGAGTTTCAAACATATTGTATGGAATATGGCTTATGGTAACCATTGCTGATATTTTGTCATGAGCTGGAAGAATTTGGGCACCACGGTTTTGCATGATTTTGGACTCAGGAGCTAACAAAATTCTGAATGAATGCATAAATATTTTGGAAGATCACATTTCTGTTCAGAATATTTATTTACAAAAAAAGTGTGGTTGGCTTGGAGGTGAAAGCAAGACTTGAATTCAATGGAATTCAGATATAACTCACCTTGGGGTGATAGTCTATCATAGAAATATTTGGATTATCTAAAATAAAAAAAAATCATTTTTAAGAACTAGGCAAAATACAAATCTTGAAAGAAGGGGTCACTATCTATTAATATCTTTGAATAAATCTTTACCAGAATTTTCACAATACATACCAACATTTGCAAAATGATATATAAATATATATGCATATATGTGCATTTGCTTACAAAAATGTCATTTATGTATTTATATAAATATATATTAAGAGATGCTTAGATACCCAAAATATTACATGGAACCCACTGGGATTCCCATGTTGCCCACCTCCCACACCTCCCACCACATCCCACATATACATCCCCCACAAGTGTGGCCCACCACCCTCAATGGACTTACACATCCTGGGGCCTTGCCACCAACCATAGACCACATTTCACCCCGTAGACCACACTCTCTCCCACACAGTTCTGAGTGGTGTGTGCTGATTTAAAATGGCCTACATCCATTGCCACAAAGGTACTCAGGACAACCTCCAAATCACAAAGAAGCTCCTGTATTTCAACTGCTCGTCCCCTCCCTACCCCAAAAGTGTCTAGTAGCCACTGGCTACACCTCATTGTTGTGAAAATTTTTATTTTTACCCACAATAAAAAAAATATATATATAGATAGATAGATAGATAGATAGATAGATCAATAGATGTGATATTTGCACAGCATGAGAATGTACTAAATTTCACTGAAGTGTACACTTTAAAATGGTAAATTTTATTTTAATGAATTTTATCTTTACAAGATATTTAGGACACTTTCAAATTAGGATAAATTTGTAATAAGTAAAATTTGTGCATTAAGAGAAATCAGTTTTTGAAAATTGAAACATAATCGTGATTTTCAATACTTACTATTGCATTCTGCATTTGCAGGATTTAAATAATGAATTCAAGAACTGTGTCAGAGGCTGTTTTTTGTAAGTCAGATGTTTTCATTTAAAATATTTTCTCCTGGTAAAAATTCAAAATCTGAAAGGACGTAGTCTAATTTTGTATATATCTGGGGAAAGGTGAAATTAGGATGTTTATAATGTCATTTTTATATGCCTGTTTCCTGTAACAATCATTATTTTATTGATGATAAACCATTTTCAATTAAAAAAAAATCTTTACTGGAGAGAGAAAAACTTATTCCAGAGATACCATCATCATACTTTGGAAATGAAATCTTTTTTTTTAAATTAAACTATTTAAAAACAAGAGGCTACCATGATAGGAATCAACGCAGAATGCAGTTGGACCTATATTTCTGGACTAGATTTTCTGCTTATTAGTTAATAAAATAATACTAAAATACTCTAACTTAGAAAATAAAAATGGGAAGACACAAAATGTTTGTCAGGATTTCCTCCCTTTTTAATATTCCATATTTTAAATTGATCATTCACTTGATATATATTTACATGACTTGAGAAATCTTTACAATATGGTTAGAATCCCCCAGGTTTTGTTACACGACAGTATTTTTTAATGTCTTGATACGTGTGAATTTTTCTCGAGTGCAGAGATTTCATGATGCTGGTGTTCATATAGAAATAACTGCTAATTTTGCATATTCGATATTTTTAAAAATTAATTTATACAAAATTAAACTTCTTCTTACAATATAAGTGGAATCCACAGAGACACAAACATAAAGCAAAAGAACTCCATGTTCATATAGCCCGCAACCTCAAATTTTCTGCTGAGTATTTTGAGAGCTGCTAGAATGGACCAAGACAGAAAAGATACCTGTAGGATGAATCATCTTTCAAAGAGGAACTCTACATTTGCTAGATATCTGCAGGGAGGAGGATGATTATTAAAATTGAAGGACATAATCCATCAGGCAGAGTGTAGCACCTCTCCACCCCTTGGCACAGGTGATCATAGTCTCCAATATGGGAGGGAAACAAAGGAGGATCATTTTAGAGGTCCAGGTTAGTCCAAAACTTTTTCATTACTCACATGGCCCTCTTTCTCTTAATCTATATTTTAGTGATGGATAGCATTCATACATGAATATACCAAAAAATAAATGAAGTGGTAAATGTCCAAATGAAGAAAATATAAGGCATAACCACATGCAAGTTCCCATTTATCACAGCCTCATCTGGATCTTTAATTGTCAGTCATTTTCAAAAACTCGGCAAGAGCATCATTGAAATACAACAAGGAATTGTAATCCATTGTTCACTTTGGTGTGCATTTACTGGGATCCTCCCGATATTAAAAGAAATCTGTTTTATGGATACATATTTGACCAATATCAAATTAATTGAGAGTGTACAATCTCTGGTGTTTGATATATCCAGAGAGGTGTGCTTTCTTCTATGCTACCATTATTAAATATTTTCAGTGTTGCTGTATTGGTAATCATAAAGAAATAAACAGCAGAGTAAGTAGAAACTTTTCTCCTCTCGAACCGTCTCTTTCCATGTCTGTGCATAGGTGTTATGATGTCTCTCCATGTCACAATTTTATTTCTTCATCAAAAACTTTTATTGATATATTTTTCACCCACCATGTCCTGTGGGCAAGGGGAATATGAAGAGCTTTTTGTCAGGAGATGAAAATATCTTTATTGTAACATTGTCACATAAAATGTATATTGGATTGAAAGAAAGGTAAATTTTAAAAGGGATTTTCAGACTGGGTATGATTTAATATTATCCATGATAAGAAAGGGATATATGGGATAATGATATTTAAAGGAAAATAAATATTCAAATACAATGGTAAAGAGTCTAAAAAATTCTCATGCTTATATTCCAGCTGAAACTCTTGGACAAAACTGTCTGTAATTGGCAATGAATTTTTGTTTAAGTCGTGCCATGTCTATTGATATAATCACACTTTCAACGTAATAAAGGTTT
This sequence comes from Tolypeutes matacus, assembly GCA_026826555.1. Lineage (NCBI taxonomy): Eukaryota > Metazoa > Chordata > Mammalia > Cingulata > Chlamyphoridae > Tolypeutes > Tolypeutes matacus. The sequence goes on along the minus strand of JAKSZT010053857.1, from coordinate 1,122,373 downwards.
CATCTTTGTTATTTGCACACTTTGAATTGACATAAATTAACGTTAATAACATGATGACAAGGACCACCACAGCCTTTACAAACAAGGATACTGAAAACAAAGGAAGTAAAGGGTAGAGATAAAATGAGAATACAATGAGATAGTATTGCATTCTCAATGGAGAGCCAACATTATCAAAATTCACCAGACATCAGCTACATCCAAGCTTAGTAAATTGGACATCCTTTTCAAGTGTCCTGATATTGTTATTTTCAACCTGGAGTCAAAATTGCTCAGACTAGTGTATGCTGGCATGGGATAATCAAGCTCACCCCCTCATTGACACCCAGTGAAATGGCGATGGGGGCGGTTTCATAGGCACTAGGAAATCCTGTCTTCTTTCCTTTCCTCCAAGTCATGATAATAGGTGAGTGTTACCTACACAATTCCAAAGAATCATTCCTGGGAGCTTGAAGCCGTAGAGTGTGGGCTCTTTTCAAAGACAGCATCTAAAATGTCACTGTTAATTATAGACAGGAAAGGGAAGGAAATGAATGGAATCCTAGTGAAAAGTAACTCTGCTCTAATTTTATTTGTCAGTGATATGTGCTGTTGTTCCAAAAATAGAATTAAACCAAAAAATTCAATCATCAAAAGCAAGACTATATGGAAAATAAAATCACAAGTGACTTCAAAACAGACACTCCTTATACACAGAGTTATAGATACATGTTGAAGGCGGAGGATGGGAAACGTGTTTCAAACATATTGTATGGAATATGGCTCATGGTAAGCATGTCTGATATTTTGTCATGAGCTGGAAGAAATTGGGCACCATAGTTTGCATGACTTTGGACTTAGGTCATATCAAAATGCATAAATATTTTGGAAGATAATATTTTCTGTTCAGAAAAATGTTTTTACAAATATATGGATGTGTTGGGTAGGCAGTTGAAATAAGACTTGAAGTCAATGGAATCCAGATATAACTCACCTTGGGATGATAGTCTCTCCTATATACATTTCGAGTATATAAAATAAAAAAAAAAAATTTTAAGAACTAGGCAAAATACAAATATTGAAGAATGGATAACTATGTAAAAATATCTCCGAATAAATCTTTATTGGAGAGAGAAATAATTATTCCAGGGATACAGTCATCATTCTTTAGAAATGAAAGCATTTATTTTTTCAATTAAACTCTTTAAAAACAAGAGGCTACCATAATATGAATGTCCGCAGATTGCAGTTGGGACCTATATTTCTGGACTAGATTTTCTGCTTAATAGTTAATAAAATAATATTAAATTAATTTAACTTAGAAAATAAAACTGCAAATTCAACAACTGCTTGTCAGGCTTTCCTCCCTTTTTAATATTTCCAAAGTTAAATTGATCGTTCACTGGAAGTATATTTACATGACTTCAGATATCTTTACAATATTGTTAGAATACCTTGGGTTTTGTTACTCGACAGTATTTTTTATTTTCTGGAATTCTATTAGTTGTTGAGTGCAGGGAGATCATAATGTTGTTCAAATAGAAATAAGTGCTGCTATTGCATATTCCAAATTTTCAGAAATTAATTTATACAAAATCAAACTTATTTTTACAATATATGTAATCCACTGAGAGACAAACAGAAGGCAAAAGAACTCCTTGTATCAACAGTTCCCAACTTCAAAACTTCTCCTGAGGCTTGGGAGAACTGCTAGGTCTAACCAGGAGAGAAAACACAATTGTCAAATGAATCACATTTCCAAGAGCAATTCATATTTTCTCTAGATATCAAGGGGTGGGGGATGGTTCTTTAATTTGAAGGACATAATCCATCAGGTGCAGTGTACCACCCCTCCACCTCTGGGCACAGGAGATCACAGTCCCCAACATGGGAGGGAAGAGTTTAGGGAGCCAAGTGAATCCAAAACTTTTTCTTTACTCACATGGCCCTCTTTCACTTAATTTATTTTTTAGTGATGGATAGCATTCATACATGAATATATCGAAAAATAAATGAAGTACAAAAAGTGCAAACCGAGAAAATATAAGGCATAACCACATGCAGAAATACAATATATCACAGATGCATCTGGGTCTTTGTTTGTCAGTCGTTTTCAAAATCTCGCAAGGGCATCATTGAAATATGACATGGAATTGTGATCCATGGCTCACTTTCGTATGATTTACTGGGATACTCCCAATATTAAACAAAATCAGTTTTCCGGATACATATTTCTCCAATATGAAATTAATTGAAAGTGTACAATCTCTGGTTATTGATATATTCAGAGAGGTGTGCTTTCATCTCTGCTATCATTATTAAACATATTCAGTGTTGCGATATCACTAATCATAATGCAATAAACAGCAGATTAAGTAGAAAATTTTCACCTCTCAATTCCTCTCTTTCCATGGCTGGGCATAAGTGTTATTTTAGCACTACTTGACACAAATATTTATTTCTTCATCGAACACTTTTATTGCTATATTTCACACAATATGTCCTGTGGACAAGAGGGATATGAAGAGCTTTTTGTCAAATGTTGAAAAGATCTTTAGTGTCACATTGTTACATAAAATGGATATTGGATTGAACAAAAGTTAAATTTTAAAAGGCAATATCAGTTTGGGTATGATTTAATATAATCCATGATAAGAAACAGACATATTGGACAAAGATATATAAATGAAAATAAAAAGCCTAATATAATGGAAAAATAGTGTAACAAAATTCTCATCATCAAATTCCAGTTGAAACCCTTGGAGAAAACAGTCTCTAACTGGAAATGAATTTTTGTTTAAGTAGTGCAGTGTCTATTGATTTAATCATGCTTTCAAACTAAGAAAGGTTTCATCTTTGGTATTTGCACACTTCCAAAAGAATTAATTAACATTAATAACAAGATGACTAGGACCACCGCAGCATTTACAAACAGGGATCCTGAAGACAAAGGAAGTAAAATGTAGAGGAAGAAATGAGAATAAAATGAGAAAGTAGTGTCTTCTCAATTAAGAGTCAATATTATCAAAATTCACCAGACACCAGCTTAATCCCAGTTTAGTAGTAAATTGGACAACCATTTCAAGGATCATGATATTGATATTTTTACCCTGGTGTAAAAATGTTTCTTACTGTGGACGCTGGCTATAGATAACCATGCTCACCCTCTCAACTGCCACCCAGTGAATTGGCTGTGGGACTGGTTTCATAGTCACCAGCAAGCCATGTCTTCTTTCCTATCCTCCAAGGCATTATCACACAATTCCAAAGAATCATTCCTGAGAGCTTGAAGCCATGGAGTGTTGGCTTTTTCAAAGACAGCATCTAATAAGGCACTACTAAATATAGGCAGGAAAGGGAAGGAAATGAATGGAATCCTATTGAAAAGTAACTCTGCTCTAATTCTCCTTTTCATTGATTTGTGCTGCTGGTCCAAAAAAAGAAATAAAACAAAAAATTAACTGATCAAATCCAAGACTCTGTGGAAAAATAAAACCACTAGTGACTTCAAAACGGACACTCCATATACACATAACTATAGATACACGTTGAAGGCAGCATTTGGGAAACGTGTTTGGAACATATTGTATGGAACTTGGCCCATGATAACCATTCCTGATGTTTTGTCATGAGTTGGAAGAATTTGGGCACCACGGTTTTGCATGATTTGGACTTAGGTGGTATGAAAATTCTGACCGAATGCATAAATATTTTGGAAGATCCCATTTTCTGTTAATAAAAATGTATTGACTAAAATAAGAAAGTGGTGGTTTGGAGGTGAAAACAAGACTTGAAATCAAAGGAATCCAGATATAACTCACCTAGGGATGATAGTCTCTCACATATATATTAGGAATACCTAAAATTTAAAAAAATCATTTTCAAGAACTAGGCAAAATACAAATCTTGAAAGAAGGGATCACTATCTAATAATATCTTCAAATAAATCTTTACCAAAGAGAGAAAAAATTATTCCAGGGATACAGTCATCGCTGTTTAGAAATGAAACCTTTTTTTTTAAATTAAACTCTTTAAAAACAAGATGCTACCATGATATGAATGAACACAAAATGCAGTTGAGACTTATATTTCTGGACTAGATCTTCTGCATATTAGTTAATAAAATAAAATTAAACTTCTCTAACTCAGGAAAGAAAAATTGGAAGACAACATATGCTTGTCAGGTTTTCCTCCTTTTTAATATTCCTAATTTTAAATTGATCATTTATTGGATATATATTTGCTTGACTTCAGGAATATTTACAATATGGTTAGAATATCCCAGGTTTTGTTACATGAGAGTATTTTTTATTTTCTCAATACCTATGAATTGTTCTAGAGTGCAGAGAGATCTTGATGCTGGTGTTCATATAGTAAAGACTACTGCTTTTTAATATTATACATTTTTAGAAACTAATTTATACAAAATCAAACTTATTCTTACAATAAAAGTGGAATCCACAGAGACACAAACATAAGGCAAAAGAACTCCGTGTACCAACAGCACCAAACTTGAAAATTTTCCTGAGCCTTGGGAGAACAGCTAGAACTAACCAGGAGAGAAAACAAACTTGTAGGTTGAATCACCTTTCAAAGAGCATCTCGTCTTTTCACTAGATATCAGTGGGTGGTGGATGGTTCTTAAAATTGAAGGACATAATCCATAGGCCAGAATGTACAACCCCTCCAACCTTAGGCTCATGTGATCATAGTTCCAACATTGAAGGGATACGAAGGAGGAACAGTACAGAGAGACATGTGAATCTAAAACTTTTTCTATACTTACAAGTCTCTCTTTCTCTAAATTTATTTTTTTTGGTTGGCTACCATTCATACATGAATATACCAAAAAATATATGAAGTACAAAAGTTGAAAATGGATAAAATATAAGGTATAACCACATGCAGGGTTCCCATATATCACAGCGCCAAATGGATCATTAATTGTAAGTCATTTTCAAAAACACAGCAAGAACATCATTGAACTTCAACAAGGAATTGTGATATGGATCACTTTCATGTGATTTACTGGGATCCTCCCAATACTAAAAGAATTCTGTTTTATGAATTCATGTTTCTCCAATATGAAATTAATTGAAAGTGTACAACCTCTGGTGTTTGATATATTCAGAGAGGTGTGCTTTCTTCTCTGCTATCATTATTAAAAGTTTTCAGTGTTGCTGTATCAGTAATCATAAAGAAATAAACAGCAGATTAAGTAGAATCTTTTCACATCTTGATCCCTCTCTTTCCATGCCTGCGCATAGGTGTTATTATGGCTCTCCATGTCACAAATATTTATTTCTTAATCAAACACTTTTATTGATATATTTTCACCCACCGTGTCCTGTGGGAAAGGGAACTATCAAGAGTTTTTGTCAAGAGATGAAAAGATCTTTATTGCCATGTTGTCACATAAAATGGATATTGAAATGAACGAAAGGTAAATTTTAAAAGGGATTATCAGATTGGGTACAATTTAATATTATCCTTGATAAGAAATGGACATATAGGACAAAGATATATAAATTAAAAGAAAAAGTCTAATATCATGGAAAATAGAGTAAAAAAATTCTCATCCTCATATTCCAGCTGAAACTCTTGGAGAAAACTCTCTCTAAATGGAAATGAATTTTTGTTTAAGTCATACCGTGTCTTTTGATGTAATCATGCCTTCAAAATAAGAAAGGTTTCATCTTTGGTGTTTGCACACTACCATTTGGCATGAATTTATGTTAATAACAAAGTGACTAGGACCACCACAGCATTTATAAACAGGGATAATGAAAACAAAGGAAATAAAAGGTAGAGGACCAAATGAGAATACAATGGGATAGTATTGAATTCTCAATGGAGAGCCAACATTATCAAAATTCACCAGACACCAACTACATCCCAGCTTAGTAAATTGGAGAGCCCTTTCAATTTTCCTGATATTGTTATTTTCGCCCTAGTGTCAAAATTCCTTGGACTAGTGGAGGTTGGCACGTGAGAATCAAGCTCAACCTCTCATTGAAACCCAGTGAAATGGCCGTGGGGGCGGTTTCATAGCCACTAGCAAATCCTGTCTTCTTTCCTCTCCTCCAAGGCATGATTATAGGTGGGTGTTACCAACACAATTCCAAAGAATCATTCCTGGGAGCTAGAAGCCAGGGAGTGTGGGCTTTTTGCAAAGACAGAATCTAAAAATGCATTGTTAATTATAGACAGAATTGGGAAGGAAATGAATGGAATCCTAGTGGAAAGTAACTCTGCTCTAATTTTCATTGTCAGTGGTTTGTGCTGTTCTTCCAAAACATAGAATTAAACCAAAAAAATCACTCGTGAAAATAAGATTATGTGGAAAATAAAATCATAAGTGATGTCAAAACAGACATTCCTTATACACAGAGTTATAGATACAAGTTGAAGTTGGAGTATGGGAAACGTGTTTCAAACATATTGTATGCACGTTGCTCATGGTAAACATTCCTGATATTTTGTCATGAGATGGAAGAAATTGAGCACCATGGTTTGCGTGATTTGGGACTTAGGTCATATCAAAATTCTGACGGGAGGCATTTATATTTTGGAAGATAACATTTTCTGTTCAGAAAAATGTTTTTACCAAAATATGGATGTGGTGGGTAGGAAGTATAAACAAGTCTTTAAATCAATGGAATCCAGATATCTCTCCTTGGGATGCTAGTCTCTCCTATATACATTTGTAGTATCTAAAATTAAAAAAAAAAAAAACATTTTTAAGAAGTCAGTAAAAGAAAAATATTGAAGAAGGGATCACTATGTAAAAAGATCTCTATAAAAATCTTTACCCGGGAGATAAAATATTATTCCACAGATACAGTCATCACTCTTTAGAAATGAAAGCATTTTTAAAATTTCAATTAAACTCTTTTAAAATAAGAGGTTACATGATATGAATGTCCACAGAATGCTGTTGGGACCTATATTTCTGGAGTGTACCACCCCACCATCCCTAGGCACATGTGATCATAGTCTCAAACACGGAAGAGATACAAAGAGGAACAGTTTAGAGAGTCAGGTGAATCCAAAACTTTTTCTTTACACACATGGCTCTCTTTCTCTTAATTTATTTATTTTTGAAGGATAGCATTCAACATGTATATACCAAAAAATTAATGAAGTACAAAATGTGCAAATGGAGAAAATACAAGGCATAACCACATGCAGGGTTCCCATATATCACAGCTACATCTGTATATTTAATTGTCAGAGATATTAAAAAACTCGGCAAGAGCATCATTGAAATACAACAAGGAATTGTTATCCATGGCTCACTTTCATGTGATTTACTGGTATCCTCCCAATATTAAAAAACATCTGTTTTATGGAGATATATTTGACCAATATCAAATTAATTGAAAGTGTACAATCTCTGGTGTTTGTTATTTTCAGAAAGGTGTGCTTTCTTCTCTGCTATCATTATAAAACATTTTCAGTGTTGCTATATCAGTAATCATAAAGAAATAAACAGCAGATTAAGTCGAAACATTTCACCTGTCAATCCCTCTATTTCAGTGGCTGTTCATAGATGTTATTCCGGCTCTTCATGGCACAAATATTTATTTCTTCATCAAACAATTTTATCACTATATTTTCGCCCACCATGTCCTGTGGGCAAGGGGGATGTGAAGAACTTTTTCTCAGATGTTGAAAAGATCTTTATTGTCACATTCTCACAGAAAATGGATATTGGATTGAATGAAAGGTAAATTTTAAAAGGGATTATCAGATTGGGTATGATTTATTATAATTCCTGGTAAGAAACAGACATATGGGACAAAGATATATAAATGAAAATAAAAATTCTGATATAATAGAAAAATAAAGAAAATTCTCATTATATTCCAGCTGAAACTCATGGACAAAACAGTCTCTAACTGGAAATGAATATTTGTTTAAGTAGTGCAGTGTCTATTGCGGTAATCATGCTTTCAAAGTAAAAAAAGTTTCAACTTTGGTATTTGCACACTTCCTATAGCATTAATTAACGTTAATAATAAGATGACAAGGAACACCACAACATTTCCAAACAGGGATATTGAAAACAAAGGAAGTAAAGAGTAGAGGAAGAAATGAGAATACAATGAGAAAGTATTGAATTCTCATTGAAGAGCCAACATTATCAAAATTCATCAGACACAGCTACATCCCAACTTAGTAAATTGTACAACAATTTCAAGAAACATGATACTGATATTTTCATCCTGGGTTCAAAATGGCTCTAACTGTGGAGGCCGGCTATTGAGAACTGTGCTCACCCTCTCAACTGCCGTCCAGTGTATTGGTATTGGGGATGGTTCCATAGCCACTAGCAAGCCCTGTCTTCTTTCCTCTCCACCAAGGCATGACCAAAGGTGGGTGTTAATCACACAATTCGAAACAATCATTCTTGGGAGCTTGAAGCTGTGGAATGTGGGCTGTTTGCAAAGACAGCATCTAAAAAGTCACTGCTAAATATTAGAGAGGAAAGGGAAGAAAATGAATGGAATCCTACTGAAAAGTAACTCTGCTCTAATTCTCCTTATCAGTGATTTTATGCTGCTGGTCCAAAAATAGAACTAAAACAAAAAATCCACTCAGGAAATCCAAGTCTATGTAGAATAATAAAACCATAAGTAATTTCCAAAGAGGCACTCCATATACACAGAGCTATAGATACACGTTGAAGGCGGCGTTTGGGAAACGAGTTTCAAACATATTGTATGGACCATGGCTCATGGTAACAATTGCTGATATTTTGTCATGAGCTGGAATAAATTGGGCACCATGGTTTTGCATGATTTTGGACTTAGGTAGTAACAAAATTCTGACCGAATGCACAAATATTTTGGAAGATGACATTTAATGTTCAGAATAATATATTTACAAACATCAGAATGTGGGGGGTTGCAGGGGATAACAAGAGTTGAAATCAATGGAATGCAGATATAACTCACCTTGGGATGATAGTCTCGGATATATATATTTGGAGTAATTAAAATTTAAAAAATCATTTTTAAGAACTAGGCAAATTACAAATCTTGAAAGAAGGGATCACTATTTAATAATATCTTTCTATAAATCTTTACCGGAGAGAGAAAAAATTATTCCAGGGATACATTCATCACACTTTAGAAATGAAAGCATTTTTTAAAATAAAAATTATTAAAAACAAGAGACTACCATGATTTAAATATCCACAGAATGCAGTTGGGACCTATATTTCTGGACCCGATTTTCTTCTTAATAGTTACTAAAATAATATTAAACTACTCTAACTTAGAAAAAAAAATGTGAAATCAACAACTGCTTGTCAGGCCTTCCTCACATTTTAATATTCCTAATATTAAGTTTAACATTCACTGGAAATATATTTATATGACTTCAAAATTATTTACAATATGGTTAGAATTTACCAGGTTTTGTTACCCGACAGTATTTTTTATTTTCTCCATATCTATGAGTTGTTCTCGAGGGCAGGGAGATCATAAAGCTGGTGTTCAAATAAAAATAACTCCTGCTATTACATATTCTAAATTTTTAGAAATTAATTTATACAAAATAAAATTTCTTCTTACAATATAAGTGGAATCCACAGAGACAGAAACAGAAGGCAATAGAACTCCATGTACCAACAGCCACCAGCTTGAAAATTTCTCCTGAGTCTTGGATGAACTGCTAGAACTAACCAGGAGAGAAAACACACTTGCTGGATGAATCGACTTTCAAAGAGCAACTCATCTTTACACTAGATATCAGGGGGTGGGGGATGGTTCTTAAAATTGAAGGACATAATCCATCAGGCACAATGTACCACCCCTCCACACCTGGGCACAAGTAATCATAGTCCCCAACATGGGAGGGAAACAAAGGAAGAAGAGTTTAGGGAGACAAGTGAATCCAAAACTTTTTCTTTACTCACATGGCTCTCTTTCTCTTAATTTATTTATTTTTTGATGGATAGCACTTATACATGAATATACCAAAAATAAATGAAGTACAAATGTTGCAAATGGAGAAACTACAAGGCATATCCACATGCAGGATTTCCTATATCACAGCTCCATCTGGATATTTAATTGTCAGTCATTTTTAAAAAGTCGGCAAGAGCATCATTGAAATACAGGAAGGAATTGTGATCCATGGCTCACTTTCGTGTGAATTACTGGGAACCTCCCAATATTAAAAGAAATCTGTTTTATGGATACATATTTGTCCAATATGAAATTAATTGAAAGTGTACAATCTCTGGTGTTTGATATATTCAGAGAGGTGTGCTATCTTCTCTGCTATCATTATTAAACATTTTCTGTGTTCCTATATCAGTAATCATAAAGAAATGAACAGCTGATTAGGTAGAAAGTTTTCACCTCTTGATCCCTCTCTTTCCATGGCTGTGCATAGGTGTTATTCTGTCCCTCCATGTCACAAATATTTTCTTTTTCATCAAATACTTTTATTGATATATTTTCACCCACCATGTCCTGTGGGCAAGGGGAATATGAAGAGCTGTTTGTCAGGTGTTGAAAGGATCTTTATGGTAACCTTGTCACATAAAATGTATATTGGATTGAAAGAAAAGCAAATTTTAAAAGGGATTATCAGATTGGTTGTGATTTAATATAATCCGTGGTAAGAAAGGGATATATGGGTTAAAGATATATAAAAGAAAATAAAAATTTGGATAAAATGGAAAAATACTTTAAAAAATTCTCATCCTCATATTCCAGCTAATCTCATGGAATAAACTCTTTCTAATTGGAAATGAATTTTTGTTTAAGTCATACAGTGTCTATTCAGGTAATCATGCTTTCAAAGTAAGAAAGGCTTCATCTTTCATATTTGCACACTTCCAATTGGCATAAATTAACGTTAATAACAAGATGACTAGGACCACCACAACATTTCCAAATTGGGAGCCTGAAAAGAACAGAAGTAAAGGGAAGAGAAAGAAATGAGAATACACTAAGTTAGTATTGCATTCTCAATGAAGAGCCAACATTATAAAAATTCACCATAAACCAACTACATCCCAGATTAAAAATTGGACAACCATTTCAAGGGACCTGATATTAAAAATTTCTCCTTGGAGTCAAAATGGCTCTGACTAGTGGAGGCTGGCAGGTAAGAATCAAGCTCACCCTCTCATTGCCACCCAGTGAAATGGCCAAGGAGTTGGTTTCATAGCCACTAGCAAACACTGTCTTCTTTCCTCTCCTCCAAGGCATGATCATAGGTGGGTGTTACCCACACAATTCTGAACAATCGTTCCTGGGAGCTTGAATCCCTGGAATGTGTGCTGTTTGCAAACACAGCATCTACAAAGACACTGCTAAATATACACAGGAGAGGGAAGTCAATAAATGGTATCTTAGTGAAAAGTAACACTGCTCAAATTCTCCTTGTCTGTTATTTGTGCTGCTGGTCCAAAAATAGAAGTAAAACAAAAATCCACTCATCAAATGCAGGAATATGTGAAAAAATAAAACTATAAGTGACTTCAATACAGACACTCCATATACACAGAGCTACACATACACATTGAAGGCAGAATATAGGAAACGTGTTTCGAACCTATGGTAGGGAACAAGGCTCATGGTAACCATTCCTGATATTTTGTCATGAGCTGGAAGAAATTGCACACCACGGTTTTCATGATTTTGGACTTAATTGGTATCAAAATTCTGACCAAATGCATAAATATTTTGGAAGACCATATATTCTGTTTAGAATAATATATTTCAAAAATGAGAATGTCCTGAGTTTGGAGGAGAAAACAAGACTTGGAATCAGTGGAATTCTGATATAACTCATCATGGGATGATAGTCTCTCATATATTTATTTGGGTATCAACAATTTAAAAAATCATTTTTAAGAACTAGGCAAAATACAAATCTTGAAAGAAGGGATCACTATCTATTAATATCTTCAAATAAATCTTTACCAGAGAGAGAAAAAATTATTCCAGAGATACAGTCATCACTCTTTGGAAATGAAAGCTTTTTTAAAAAATTAAACTCTTTAAAAACAAGCGGCTACCATGATATGAATGAACACAGAATAAATTTGGGACCTATATTTCTGGACTAGATTTTATGGTAAATAGTTAATAAAATAATATTAAACTACTCTAACTTAGAAAATAGAAATGGGAAGAAAACTAATGCTTATTAGTCTTTCCTCCATTTTTAGTATTGCCAATTTTTAATTAATCATTCATTGGATATATATTTACATGACTTCAGAAATCTTTACAATATGGTTAGAATCCCCCAAGCTTTGTTACACGACAGTATTTTTTATTTTCTCAATACGTATGAATTGTATTTAAGTGCAGAGTGATCATGATGCTGGTGTTCATATAGAAATAACTGGTGCTTTTGAGTATTCTAAATTTTTAGAAATTAGTTTATACAAAATCAAACTTATTCTTACAATATAAGGGGAATCCACAGAGACACAAACAGAAAGCAAAGGAACTCCATGTACAAAAGCCTAAGGATTATGAGAACTGCTAGAAAGGACAAGGACAGAAAAGTCACTTGTAGGATGAATCATCTTTCAAAGAGCAACTATCCTTTTCCCTAGATATCTTCAGGGAAGGGGAGGGTTCTTGAAATTGAAGGACATAATCCATCAGGCAGAGTGTACCACCACTCCACTCCTTGGCAAAGGTGATCAGAGTCTCCAACATGGGACAGAAACAAAGGAGGAACAGTTAAGAGAGTCAAGGGAGTCCAAAACTTTTTCTTTACTCACATGGCCCTAATTTCTTAATTTACTTTTTAGAGATACATAGAATTCATACTTGAATATGCTGAAAAATAAACGAAGTGCCAAACGTCCAAATGGAGAAAATACAAGGCATAACCACATGCAGGGTTACTATATATCAGAGCTCATTTGGATCTCGAATTGTCAGTACTTTTCACCAATTCAGCAAGAGCATCATTAAAATACAACAAGGAATTGTGATCCATGGCTCACATTGGTGTTCATTTACTGGGATGCTCCCAATATCAAAAGAAATCTGTTTTATGGAAACATATTTGATCAATATCAAATTAATTGAAAGTGTACAATCTCTGGTGTTTAATACATCCAGAGAGGTGTGCTTTCTTCTCTGCTACCATTATTGAACATTTTCAATGTTGCTATATCAGTAATCATAAAGAAATAAACAGCAGGGTAAGTAGAAACTTTTCTCCTCTTGATCCCTCTCTTTCCATGGCTGTGCATTGGTCTTATTCTGGCTCTCCATGTCACAAATACTTATTTTTTCATCAAACACATTTATTGATATATTTTGACCCACCATGTCCTGTGGGCAAGGGGAATATGAAGAGCTATTTGTCAGGTGTTGAAAGGATCTTTATGGAACATTTTCACATAAAAGGGATATTGGAATTAAAAAAAGGTATGTTTTAAAAGGGATTATCAGATTGGATACCATTTAATATAATCCATGATAAGAAATGGATAAATGTGACAAAGATATATAAAGGAAAATAAAAAGTCTAATATAATGGAAAAATAGAGTAAAAAAATTCTCATCATCATATTCCAGCTGAAACTCTTGGACAAAACAGTTACTAACTGGAAATGAATTTTTGTTTAAGTAGTGCAGTGTCTATTGAGGTAAACATGCTTTCAAAATAAGAAGGGTTTCAACCTTAGAATTTGCACACTTCCAATTGGCATAAATTAATGTTAATAACAAGATGACTAGGACAAACACAGCATTTACAATCAAGGAAACTGAAACAAAGGAAATAAAGGGTAGAGGAAGAATTGAGAATACAGTGAGAAAGTATTGCATTCTCAATGAAGAGCCAACATTATTAAAATTCACCAGACACCAGCTACATCCCAGCTTAGTAAATTGGACAACCATTTCAAGTAACATGATATTGATATTTTCACCCTGGGGTCAAAATTCATCTGACTGTGGAGGCTGGCTATTGAGAACCATGCTCACCCTTTCAACTGCTGCCCAGAAATTGGCTGTGCGAATGGTTTCATAGCCACTAGCAAGCCCTGTCTTCTTTTCACTCCTCCAAGATATGATCATAGGTGGGTGTTACCCACTCAATTCCAAATAATCATTCCTGGGAGCTTGAAGCCGTGTAGAGTGGGCTTTTTACTAAGATAGCATCTAAAAATGCACGGCTCAATATAGACATGAAAGGAAAGGAAATGAATGGAATCCTAGTGAAAAGTAACTCTGCTCTAATTCTCTTTGTCAGTGATTTGTGCTGCTGGTCCAAATATAGAATTAAAACAAAAAATACACTAATCAAATGAAAGACTATTTAGAAAAATGAAACCATAAGTGACTTCAAAACAGACATTCCTTATACACAGAACTATAGATACACATTGAAGGTGGCGTTTGAGAAACGAGTTTTGAACACATTGTATGGAACATGGCTCTTGGTAACCATTGTTGATATTTTGCCGTGAGCTGGAAGAAATTGGGCACCAGGATTTTGCATGATTTTTAACTCAGAAGGTATCAAAATTCTTGCCGAATACATAAATACTTTGGAAGATCCCTTTGTCTGTTCAGAATAATGTATTTACAAAATTAACAATGTGGTGGGTTGGAGGTGAAAACAAAACATGAAACCAATAGAATCCAGATATAACTCACATTGGTATGATACTCTCTCATATATATATATATATTTGGAGTATTTAAATTAAAAAAATCATTTTTAAGATCTAGGCAATATACAAATCTTAAAACAAGGGATCACTATTTAATAATATCTTCAAAAAAATCTTTACCGGAGAGATAAAATATTATTCCAGAGATACAGTCATCACTCTTTAGAAATGAAAGAATTTTTTTTTCAATTAAGCTCTTTTAAAACAAGAGGCTAACATTATATGAATATCCACAGAAAGCAGTTGGGACTTATATTTCTGGACTAGATTTTCTTCTTAATAGTTAATGAAATAATATTAAACTACTCTAACTTAGAAAATAATAATGGGAAGTCAACAACTGCTTGTCATGTTTTCCTCCCTTTTTAATATTCACAATATTAAACTGATCATTCACTGTAAATATATTTACATGACTTCAGAAATCTTTAAAATATGGTTAGAATACTCCAGGTTTTGTTACCGACAGTATTTTTTTTTCTCAATATCTATGTGTTGTTCCCGAGTGCAGGGAGATCATAATGCTGGTGTTCAAATAGAAACAAGTGCTATGATTGCATTTTCCAAATTTTTAGAAATTAATATATACAAAATCAAACTTATTTAAACAATATATGTGGAATCCACAGAGAGACAAACAGAAGGCAAAAGAACTCCCTGTGCCAACAGCACCCAACTTGAAAACTTCTCCTGAGGCTTGCAAGAACTGCTAGGTCTAACCAGGAGAGAAAACACACTTGTCGGATGAATCACCTTTCAAAGAGCAACTCATCTGTTCACTAGATATCAGGGGGTGGGGGATGGTTCTTAAAATTCAAGGACATAATCCATCAGGCCCAGTTTACCACCCCTCCACTCCTGGGCACAGATGATCATAGTCTCTGACATGGGAGGGAAACAAAGGAAGAAGAGATTAGGGAGGCAGGTGAATCCAAAACTTTCTTTACTCATATGGCCCTCTTTCTCTTAATTAATTTTTTTTTTTATGATAGCATTCATACATGAATATACCGAAAAATAAATGAAGTACAAAAGGTGCAAATGGAGAAAATACAAGGCATATCCACATGCAGGTGTCCCCTACATCACAGCTCCATCTGGATCTTTAGTTTTCAGTCATTTTCAAAAACTCAACAAGAGCATCATTGAAATACAACAAGGAATTTTGATCCATGCTGCAGTTTTATGTGATTTACCGGGATCCCCACAATATTAAAAGAAATCTGTTTTATGGATACATATGTGTCCAATATGAAATTAATTGAAAGTGTAGAATCTCTGGTGTTTGATATATTCAGAGAGGTGTGCTTAAATCTCTGCTATCATTATTAAACATTTTCTGTGTTCCATTATCAGCAATCATAAAGAAACAATCAGCTGATTATGTAGAAACTTTTCACCTCTTCATTCCTCTCTTTCCATGACTGTGCATAGGTCTTATTCAGTTCCTCCATGTCACAAATATTTACTTCATCATCAAATACTTTTGTTGATATATTTTCACCCACCATGTCCTGTGGGCAAGGGGATTATGAAGAGCTTAATATCAGGTGTTGAAACGATTCTTATTTTCACATTGACACATAAAATGGATATTGGATTGAAAGAAAGGTAAATTTTAAAAGGGATTATCAAATTGGGTATGATTTTATATAATACATGATAAGAAAGGTATAAATGGGATAAAGATATATAAAGGAATATAAAAAATTAAGATAAAATGGAAAAAATATTGTAAAAAAATTCTCATCCTCATATTCCAGCTGAAACACTTGGACTAAACTCTTTCTAATTGGAAATCAATTTTTGTTTAAGTCATACAGTGTCTATTGAGGTAATCATGCTTTCTAAGTAAGAAAGGTTTCATCTTTCATATTTGCACACTTCCAATTGACATAAATTAACGTTAATAACAAGATGACTAGGACCACCACAGCATTTCCAAAATGGGATCCTGAAAAAGAAAGGAAATACATGGTAGAGAAAGAAATGAGAATACAATGAGATAGTATTGCATTCAATGAAGACCCAACATTATAAAAATTCACCAGACACCAACTACATCCCAGTGTAATAAATTGGACAGCCATTTCAAGGGTCCTGATATTGATATTTTCTCCATGGGGCCAAAATGGCTCTGACTAGTGGAGGCTGGCAGGTGAGAATCAAGCTCACCTTCTCATTGCCACACAGTGAAATGGCCATGGAGGTGGTTTCATAGCCACTAGCACACCATCTCTTCTTTCCTCTCCTCAAAGGCATAATCACAGGTGGATGTTACCCACACAATTCCAAAGAATCATTCCTGGGAGTTTGAAGCAGTGGGATGTGGGCTCTTTGCAAAGACACCATCTACAAAGGTACTGCTAAATATAGACCGAAAAGGGAAGGAAATAAATGGTATCCTAGTGAAAAGTAACACTGCTTTAATTCTCCTTGTCAGTGATTTGTGCTGCTGGTCCAAAAATAGAAGTAAATCAAAAAATCCACACATTAAATGCAACACTATGTGGAAAAACAAAAATATAAGTGACTTCAAAACAGACACTCCATATACACAGAGCTGTAGATACACGTTGAAGGCTGAGTTTGGGAAATGTGTTTCAAATATATTTTATGGAACGTTGATAATGATAATCATTCCTGATGTTTTGTCATGATCTGGAAGAAATTGGGCACCACGGTTTTGCGTGATTTTGGACTTAGGTGTTATCAAAATTCTGACCGAATGCAAAAATAATTAGGAAGATCCCATTTTCTGTTCAGAATAATGTATTTAACAAAATAAGAAAGTGGTGGTTTGGAGGTGAAAACAAGATTAAAAATCAAAGGAATAAAGATATAACTCACCTTGGTATGATAGTCTCTCATATATAAATTTGGGGTATCTAAAATTTTAAAAAATCATTTTTAAGAACTAGGCAATATACAAATCTTGAAAGAAGGGTTCACTATCTAATAATATCTTCAAATAAATCTTTACCAGAGAGAGAAAAAATTATTACAGAGATACAGACATCAATCTTTGGAAATGAAACTTTTTTTTTTTATTATTAAACTCTTTAAAAACAAGAGGCTACCATGATAAGAATGAATGCAGAATGCAGTTGGGACCTATATTTCTTGCCTAGATTTTCTGCTTAATAGTTAATAAAATAATATTACACTACTCTTAGAAAATAAAAATCGGAGGACAACAAATGTGAGTCAAGCTTTCCTGCCTTTAAATATTCCCAATTTTATATTGATCAGTCATTGGATATATATTTACATGCCTCAGCAAATCTTTACAAGATGATTAGAATCCCATAGGTTTTGTTACACGACAATATTTTTTAATTTCTCGATATATATGAATTGTTCTAGAGTGCAGAGAGATCATGATGCTGGTGATCATATAGAAATAACTGCTGCTTTTGCACATTCTAAATTTTTAGGAATTAATTTACACAAAATCAAAATTTTCTTACAATATAATTGGAATCCAAAGAGACACAGACAGAAATCAAAATAACTCCATGTACAAATAGCCCCGAACCTCAAAATTTCTGCTGAGGATTTTGAAAAATGCTAGAACGGACCAGGACAGAAAAGACATCTGTAGGATCAATCATCTTTCAAAGAGCAACTCTCCTTTTCACTAGATATCTGTGGAGAGGTTGATGGCTCTAAATATTCAAAGACATAATCCATCAGGGAGAGTTAACCACCCCTACACCCCTTGGCACAGGTGATCATAGTCTCCAACATGCAAGAGAAATAGAGGAGGATCAGTTTAGATTGCCAGGTGACTCCAAAATTTTTCTTTACTCACATGGCCCTATTTCTATTAATTTATTTTTTAGTGATGGATAGCTTTCATACATGAATATACCAAAAAATAAAAGAAGTGCCAAACGTCCAAACAGAGAAATTACAAGGCATAACCACATGCAGGTTTCTTATATATCACAGCTCCATCTGGATATTGAATTGTCACTCATTTTCAACAACTCTGCAAGAGCATGATTGAAATACTGCAAGGAATTGTGATCCATGGCTCACTTTGGTGTGCATTTACTGGGATCCGCCCAATATTAAAAGAAATCTGTTTTGTGCATATATATTTGACCAATATCAAATTAATTGAAAGTGTACAATCTCTGGTGTTTGATATATCCAGAGAGGTGTGCTTTCTTCACTGATATCATTATTAAATATTTTCAAGGTTGCTATATCAGTAATCATAAAGAAATAAACAGCAGACTAAGTATAAATTTTTCACTTCTCGATCCCTCTCTTTTCATGGTTGTGCATAGGTGTTATTCTGGTTCTCCATGTCACAAATATATATTTCTTCATCAAACACTATTATTGATATAGTTTTATAAACTTGTCTGGTGGTCAATGGGAATATGAAGAGCTTTTTCTCAGGTGTTGAAAAGATCTTTATTGTAACATTGCCACAAAAAATATATATTGGATTGGAAAAAGGTAAATTTTAAAAGGGATTATCAGATTGGGTATGATTTAATATAATCCATTATAAGAAATAGATATATGGGACAAAGATATATAAAGGAAAATAAAAAGTCTAATATATTGGAGAAATAGAGTAACAAAATTCTCATCATCATATTCCAGGTGAAATTCTTGGACAAAACAGTTTCTAAATGGAAATGGATTTTTGTTTATGTACTGCAGTGTCTATTGTGATAATCATACTTTCAAAGTAAGAAAGGTTCCATCTTTGATATTTGCACACTTCCAATTGGCATAAATTAACGTTAATAACAAGATGACTAGGACAACCACTGCATTTACAAACAGGGATCCTGAAAACAAAGGAAATAAACTGTAAAGGAAGAAATGAGAATACAATGGAAAATATTGCATTCTCAATGAAGGGCCAGCATTATTAAAATTCACCAGGCACCACCCACATCCCAGGTTAGTAAATTGGACAACCATTTCAAGGATCATGATATTGATATTTTCAGCCTGGGATCAAAATGCTCTGACTGTGGAGGCTGGCTATTGAAAACCATGCTCACCCTCTCAATGGCTGCCCAGAAATTGCCTGTAGGGTTTGTTTCATAGGCACTAGCAAGCCTTGTCTTCTTTCCTTTCGTCCAAGGTATGATCATAGGTAGGTGTTACCCACACAAATCCACACAATAATTCCTGGGAGTTTGAAGCCATGGATTGTGGGTTTTTTGCAAAGACAGCATCTAAAAATGCAATGTTAAATAAAGACAGGAAAGGGAAGAAATGAATGGAATCCTAGTGAAAACTAACTCTACTCTAATTCTCCCTGTCAGTGATTTGTGCTGCTGGTCCAAAAATAGAAGTAATACAAAGATCCACTCCTCAAATGCAAGACTATGTAGAAAAATACAGCCAAATGTGACTTCAAAACAGACACTCCGTACACACAGAGCTGTAGATAGACGTTGAAGGCAGCATTTGGGATATGAATTTTGAACATATTGTATGAAACGAGGCTCATGGTAACCATTGCTGATATTTTGTCATGAGCTGGAAGAAATTGGGTTCAGTGGTTTTGCGTGATTTTGGACTCAGGTGGCATCAAAATTCTGACCGAATGCACAAATACTTTGGATGTTCATAATTTCTGTTCAGAATAATGCATTTACAAAAATAAGAATGTGGGGGGTTGGAGGTGAAAACAAGACTTGAAATCAATAGAATCCACATATAACTCACCTCGGGATGATAGTCTTTCATATATATATATATATATATATATATATATATATATATATATATATATTCAGAGTATCTAAAATTTAAAAAAAATCATTTTAAAGAGCTAGGTGAAATAAAAATCTTAAAAGAAGGGATAACTATATAATAATATCTTTGAATAAATCTTTAATGGAGAGAGAAAAAATAATTCCAGACATACAGTCTTCGCTTTTTGGAAATGAAAGCATTTTTTAAAAAATTAAGCTCTTTAAAAACAAGAGGCTACTATGATATGAATGTGTGCAGAATGCAGTTGGGACTTATATTTTTGGACTAGATTTACTACTTAATAGTTAATAAAATATTATTAAACCAATGTAACTTAGAAAATTAAATATGAAGTCAAAAACTGATTGTAAGTCTTTATTCCCTTTTTAATATTCCCAAAATTAAATTGATTATTCAATGGTAATACATTTACATGACTTCATAAATCTTTACAATATGGTTAGAATCCCCCAGGTTGTTACCCAAGAGTATTTTTTATTTTCTCAATATCTATGAGTTGTTCTCAAGTGCAGGGAGATCATAATGCTTGTGTTCAAATAGAAATAGCTGGTGCTATTGCAAATTCTAAATGTTTAGAAATTAATTTATACAAAATCAAACTTATTCTTACAATATAAGTGGAATTCACAGAGATACAAACAGAAGGCAAAAGAACTCCTTGCACCAACAGCCCCCACCTTGAAAACTTCTCTTGAGGCTTGGGAGAACTGCTAGAACTAACCAGGAGGGAAAACACACTTGTAGGATGAATGACGTTTCAAAGAGCAACTCATCTTTTCACAAGATACCAGTGAGTGGGGGATGGTTATTTAAATTGAAGGACATAATCCATCAGGCAGAGTGTACCATCCCTCCATCACTAGGCACGTGTGATCATAGTCTCCAACATGGGAGGGATACAAAAGAAGAACACTTTAGAGAGCCAGGTGAATCCAAAACTATTTTTTTACTCACAGGGTCTTCTGTCTCTTAATTTATTTATTTTTTGATGGATACCATTCATACATGAATATACCAAAAAATAAATGAAGTACAAAAATTGAAAATGGAGAAAATATAAGGCATAAACACATGCAGGGTTCCAATATATCACAGCTCCATCTGTATCTTTAATTGTCAGTCATTTTCAAAAATTCGGCAAGAGTTTCATTGAAATACAAGGAATTGTGATCCATGGCTCACTTTCGTGTGATTTAATGGGATACTCCCAATATTAAAAGAAATCTGTTTTATGGATACATACTTGTCCAATATGAAATAAATTGAAGGTGTACAGTCTCTGATGTTTGATATATTCAGAGAGGTGTGCTTTCTTCTCTGCTATCAGTATTAAAAATTTTCAGTGTTCTTATACCAGAAATCATAAAGAAATAAACAGCAGATTATGAAGAAAATTTTGACCTCACAATCCCTCTCTTTCCATGGCTGTACATAGGTGTTATTTTGACTCATCTTGTCATGAATATTTATTTCTTCATCAAACACTTTTATTGCTTTATTTTCACCCACCATGTCCTGTGGGCAAGGGGAATATGAAGAGCTTGTTGGCCGATGATGAAAAGATCTTTTTTGTTACATTGTCACATAAAATGGTTATTGGATTGAATGAAAGTTTAATTTTAAAAGGGATTATCAGATTGGGTATGATTTTATATAATCCATAATAAGAAACAGACATATGGGACAAAGATATATAAATGAAAAAAAAAAAAAGTCTAATATAATGGAAATATAGAGCAACAAAATTCTCATCATCATATTCCAGTTGAAACTCTTGGACAAAACAGTCTCTAATTGGAAATGAATTTTTGTTTAAGTAGTGCAGTGTCTATTGATGTAATCATGCATTCAAAGTAAGAAAGGTTTCATCTTTGCTATTTGCACACTTCCAAAAATATTAATTAACGTTAATAACAAGATGATTAGAACCACCACAGCATTTACAAACAGGGATCCTGAAAACAAAGGAAGTAAATGGAAGAGGAAGTAATAAGAATAAAATGAGAAAGTATTGTCTTCACAATGAAGAGCTAACATTATCAAATTCACCACACATCAGCGTCATCCCAGCTTAGTAAATTGGGCAACCATCTCAAGGATCATGATATTGATATTTTGACCGTGGGGTAAAATGGCTCTGACTGTGGAGGCTGGCTATTGAGAACCATGTTCACCCTCTCAACTGCCGCCCAGTGAATTGAACATAGGGCTTATTTCATAGCCACAAGCAAGTGCAGACTTCTTTCCTCTCCTACAAGGCATTATCATAGGTGAGTGTTACACACACAATTCCAAACAATCATTCCTGAGAGCTTGAAGCTGTGGAGTGTGGGATTTTTGCAAAGACAGTATCTAAAAGTTCACTGCTAAATATAGGCAGGAAAGGGAAGGAAATGAATGGAATCCTAATGAAGAGTAACTCTGCTCTAATTCTCCTTGTCAGTGATTTGTGCTGCTGGTCCAAAGTAAGAATTAAAAAAAAAAATTTCACTGATCAAATGCAAGACTCTGTGGAAAAATAAATAAAAATAGTGACTTCAAAACAGACACTCCTTATAAACAGAGCTATAGATACCCATTGAAGCTGGAGTTTGGTCAACTAGATTTGAACATATTGTATGGAACGTTGCTCACAGTAACCATTGCTGATATTTTGTCATGAGCTGGAAGAAATTGCGCACAATAGATTTGCATGATTTTGGACTTTCGAGGTATCTAAATTCTGACGGAATTCATAAATATTTTGGAAGATCACATTTTTTTGCTAACAATAATTTATTGAAAAAATTAAGAACGTGGTGGTTTGGAGGTGAAAAGAAGTCTTGAAATCAATAGAATCCAGATATAACTCACCTTGGGATGATAGTCTCTCATAGATACATATTTGGAGTATTTAAATTTTAAAAATCATTTTTAAGAACTAGGCATTATACAAATCTTGAAATAAGGGATCACTATCTAATAATATCTTCGAATAAATCTTTAACATAGAGAGAAAAAATTACTCCAGATATACGGTCATCGCTCTTTGGAAATGAAAGCATTTATTAAAAAAATTAAACTCTTTAAAAACAAGAGGCTACAATGATATGAAAGAATGCAGAATGCAGTTGAGAACTATATTCCTGGAATAGATTTTCTGCTTAGTAGTTAATAAAAAAATATTAAATTACTCTAACAGAGAAAATAAAAATGGGAAGACAACAAATGCTTGCCAGGCTTTCCTCCTTTTTTATTATTCCCAGTTTTAAATTGATCATTAATTGGATATATATTTACATGACTTCAGAAATCTTTACACTATGGTTAGAATCCATGTTTTGTTACACGACAGTATTTTTAATTTTCTCAATACATATGGATTGTTCTCGAGTGCAGGGAGGTAATAATGCTGCGGTTCAAATAGAAATAACTGCTGCTATTGCATTTTCTAAATTTTTAGAAATTAATTTATACAAAATCAAACATTCTTACAATATAAGTGGAATCCACAGAGACACAAACAGAAGGAAAAAGAACTCCATGCACCAACAGCCCCCACCTTGAAAATTTCTCTTGAGCTTTGGGAGAACAGCTAGAACTAACCAGGAGGGAAAACACACTTGTAGGATGAATTACCTTTCAAAGAGCAACTCATCTTTCCACAAGATGCCAGGGGGTGGGGGAAGGTTTTTAAAATTGAAGGACATAATCCATTGGGCACAGTGTACCACCGCTCCTTCCCTAGCACATGTGATCATATTCTACAACATGGAAGGGATATGAATGAGGAACACTTTAGACAGGCAGGTGAATCCAAAACTCTTTCTTTACTCACATGGTCTTCTTTCACTTAATTTATTTTTTGATGGATAGCATTCATACATGAATATACTGAAAAATAAATGAAGTACAAAAGGTGCAAACCGAGAATATATATGGCATAAACACATGCAGGGGTCCAATATATCACAGCTCCATATGGATCTTTATTTGTCAGTCATTTTCAAACACTGAGAAAGGGAATCATTGAAATACAACAAGGAATTGTGATGCCTGGCTCACTTTCGTGTAATTTACTGGGATACTCCCAATATTAAAAGAAATCTGTTTTATGGATTCTTATTGTCCAATATGAAATTAATTGAAAGTATACAATCTCTGGTGTTTGATATATTCAGAGAGGTGAGCTTTCTTCTCTGCTATCATTATTAAAATTTTTCAGTGTTGCTATATCAGTAATCATAAAGAAATAAACAGCAGATTAATTAGAAATATTTCACCTCTCGATCCCTCTCTTTCCACGTCTGGGCATAGGTGTTATTCTGGCTATTCTTGTCACAAATATTTATTTCTTCATCAAACACTTTTATTGCCATATTTTCACCCTATAGGTCCTGTGGACAAGGGGAATATGAAGAGATTTGTGTCAAATGTTCAAAAGAGCTTTATTGTGACATTGTCACATAAAATGGATATTGGATAGAACAAAAGTTAAATTTTAAAAGGGATTATCAGATTGGGTATGATTTAATGTAATCCATGATAAGAAACAGACATATGGGACAAAGATATATAAATGGAAAAAAAAGTCTAATATAATGTAAAACTAGAGTAACAAAATTCTCATCATCATATTCCAGTTGAAACTCTTGGACAAAACAGTCTATAAATGGAAATGAATTTTATTTAAGTAGTGCAGTGTCTATTGATGTAATCATGCTTTCAAAGTAAGAAAGATTTCATCTTTGGTATTTGCACACTTCCAAAAGCATTAATTAACGTTAATAACAAGATGACTAGGACCACCACAGCATTTACAAACAGGGATCCTGAAATCAAAGGAAGTAAAGGGTAGAGGAAGTAAAGAGAATAAAATGAGAAACTATTGTCTTCTCAATGAAGAGCCAACATTATCAAAATTCACCACACACCAGCGTCATCCCAGCTTAGTAAATTGGACAACCATCTCAAGGATCATGATATTGATATTTTGACCGTGGGGTCAAATGGCTCTGAATGTGGAGGCTGGCTATTGAGAACCATGCTCACCGTCTCAACTGCTGCCCAGTGAATTGGCTTTTGGGGCGGTTTCATAGCCACTAGCAAGCCTTGTCTTCTTTTCTCTCCTCTAAGTCATGATCATAGGTGGGTGTAACCCACACAATTCCAAACATCCTTTCCTGGTAGCTTGAAGCCGTGGAGAGTAGGCTTTTTGCAAAGACAGCATCTAAAAAGGCACTGCTAAATATAGACAAGAAAGGGAAGGAAATGAATGAAATCCTAGTGAAAATTAACTCTGCTATAATTCTCTTTGTCAGTGATTTGGGCTGCTGGTCCAACAATAGAAATAAAAGAAACAATACACTCATCTAATGCAAGACTGTGTGGAACAATAAAACCATAAGTGACTTGAAAACGGACACTCCATATACACAGAGCTATAGATACACGTTGAAGGCAGTGTTTGGGAAACGAGTTTCAAACAGATTGCATGGAACATGGCTCATGGTAACCATTGCTAATGTTTTGTCCTGAGCTGGAAGTAATTGGGCACCACGGTTTTGCGTGATTTTGGTCTCAGTTGTTATCAAAATTCTGACCGAATGAATAAATACTTTGGAAGATCACATTATCTGTTCTTAACCATGTATTTACAAAAATACGAATGTTGTGGGTTGGAGGTGAAAACAAGACTTCAAATCAATAGAATTCATATATAACTCACCTTAGGATGATAGTTTCTCCTATATATATATTTGGAGAACCTAAAATTTAAAAAAAAATCATTTTAAGAAATAGGCAAAATACAAACCTTGATAGTAGGGATCACTATCTATTAATATCTTCGAATAAATCTTTACTGGAGACAGAAAAATTTATTCCAGAGATACAGTCATCGCTCTTTGGAAATGAAAACATTTTTTTAAAAAGTTAAACTCTTTTAAGAAAAGAGGCTACCATGATATGAATGAATGCAGAATCCAGTTGGGAACTATATTTCTGGACTAGATTTACTGCTTAATAGTTAATAAAATAATATTAAACTATTTTACTTAGAAAATAAAAATGGGAAGACAACAAATGCTTGTGAGGCTTTCCTCCCTTTTTAATATTCCCAATTTTAAAATTGGTCATTCTTTGGATATATACTTATATGACTTCAGAAATCTTTACAATATGGTTAGAAGCCCCCAGGTTTTATTACATGACAGTATTTTTTATTTTCTCGATACGTATGAATGTTTTTGAGTGCAGAGTGATCATGATGCTGGTGTTCTTATAGAAAAAACAGCTGCTATTGCATATTCTAAATTTTTAGACATTATTTTAAAGAAAATCAAACTTATTCTTACAAAATAAGTGTAATCCACAGAGACACAAACAGAAATGAAAAGAACACCATGTACCAACATCCCCCAAATTAAAAACATCTCCTCAGCCTTGGGAAAATTGCTAGAACTAACCAGGAGAGAAAAGTCACTGGTAGGATGAAACATCTTTCAAAGAGCAACTCTTCTTTTCATTAGATATCTGCAGGGAGGCGGATGGTTCTTAAAATTGAAGGACATACTACATCAGGCAGCATGTACCACCCCACCAATTTTTGCACAGGTGATCATAGTCTCCAATATGGGAGGGAAACAAAGGAGGAAGTGTTTAGGGAGCCAGGTAATCCAAAACTTTTTCTTTACTCACATGGCCATCTTTCTCTTAATTTATTTATTTTTAATGGATAGCATTCATACATGAATATACCGAAAAATAAATGAAGTACAAAAGGTGCAAATGGACAAAATACAAGGCATATCCACATGAGGGGTCCCATATATCACAGCTCCATCTGGATCTTTAATTGTCAGTCATTTTCAAAAGCTCAGCAAGAGCATCATAGAAAACAAAAAGAAATTGTGGTCAATGGCTCACTTCACTGTGCATTTACTGGGATCCTCCCAATATAGAAAGAAATCTGTTTTGTGGATACATATTTGACCAATATCAAATTAATTGAAAGTGTACAATCTCTGGTGTTTGATATATCCAGGGAGGTGTGCTTTCTTCTCTGCTATCATTCTTAAACATTTTCAATGTTGCTATATCAGTAATGACAAAGAAATAAACAGCAGACTAAGTAGAAACTTTTCACATCTCAATCCCTCTCTTTCCATGTTTGTGCATAGGTGTCATTCTCACTCTCCATGTCACAAATATTTATTTCTTTATCAAACACTTTTCTTGATATATTTTCACCCACCATGTCCTGTGGGCAAGGGGGATATGAAGAGCTTTTTGTCAGGTGTTGAAAAGATCCTTGTGGTGACATTGTCACATAAAATGAATATTTGATTAAAAGAAAGGTAAATTTTAAAAGGGATTATCAGATTGGGTACTATTTAATATTATCCACCATAAGAAAGGGATATATGGGATAAAGATATATAAAGGAAAATAAAAATTCAAATAGAATGGTAAATAGTTTAAAAAATTCTCATCCTCATATTCCAGGTGAAATTCTTGGACAAAACTGTCTGTAATTGGAATTGTAATAGTCGTGCCGTGTCTATTTAGGTAATTATGCTTTCAATGTAAGAAAGGTTTGGTCTTTCATATTTGCACAGTTGCACTTGGCATAAATTACCGTTTATAACAAGATGACTAGGACCACCACAGCATTTACAAACAGGGATCCTGAAAACAAGAGGACAAAATGAGAATACAATGAGAAAGTATTGCATTCTCAATGAAGAGCTAACATTATCAAAATTCATCAGACACCAGCTACATCCCAGCTTAGTTAATTGGACAACCATTTCAAGGATCATGATATTTATATTTTCACCCTGGGGCCAAAATGGCTCTGAGTGTGGAGGCTGGCTATTGAGAACCATGCTCACCTTTTCAAATGCCACCCAGAAATTGGCTGTGGGGTTGGTTTCATAGCCACTAGCAAGCCCTGTCTACATTCCTCTCATCCAAGGCATTATCATAGGTGGGTGTTACCCATACAATTCGAAAGAATCATTCCTGGGAGCTTAAAGACATGGAGTGTGGGCTATTTACATTGGCACCATCTAAAAATGCAGGGCTAAATATAGACAGGAAAGGGAAGGAAATGAATGGAATCCTCGGGAAAAGTAACTGCTCTAATTCTCCAGTCAGTGATTTGTGCTGCTGGTCCAAAGATAGAAGTAAAACAAAAAATCCACTCATCAAATGCAAGACTATGTGGAAAAATAAAACCATTAGTAACTTCAAAACAGACACTCCATATACACAGAGCTATAGATAGACGTTGAAGGAGGCATTTGAGAAAAGTGTTTTGAAAATATTTTATGGAATGTTGCTCATGATAAGCATTCCTGATGTTTTGTCATGAGCTGGAAGAAACTTGGCACCACAGTTTTGCATGATTTTGGACTTAGGTGGTATCAAAATTCTGACCGAATGCATAAATATTTTGGAAGATCCAATATTCTGTTGATAATAATATATTTACCAAAATAAGAAAGTGTTGGTTTGCAGGTGAAAACAAGACTTGAAATCAAAGGAATCCATATATAACTCAAC
This sequence comes from Tolypeutes matacus, assembly GCA_026826555.1. Classification (NCBI taxonomy): domain Eukaryota; kingdom Metazoa; phylum Chordata; class Mammalia; order Cingulata; family Chlamyphoridae; genus Tolypeutes; species Tolypeutes matacus. Next base: position 1,093,416 of record JAKSZT010053857.1, on the reverse strand, counting down.
TAGGGATGATAGTCTCTCATATATATATTCAGAGTATCTAAAATTTAAAAAAAAATCATTTTTAAGAACTAGGCAAAATACAAATCTTGAAAGAAGGGATCACTGTATAAAAATATATTCAAATAAATCTTTCCCGGAGAAAGAAAAAATTATTCCAGAGATACACTCTTCCTTTTTTGGAAATTAAAGCATTTTCTTAAATTAAACTATTTAAAAGCAAGAGGATACTATGATATGAATGAACGAAGAATGCAGTTGGGACCTATATTTCTGGACTAAATTTTCTGCTTAATAGTTAATGAAATAATATTAAACTACTCTAACTTAGAAAATAAAAATGGGATAACAACAAATGCTTGCCAGGCTTTCCTCCTTTTTTAATATTCCCAATTTTAAATTGACCATTCATTGGATATATATTTACATGTCTTCAGAAATCTTCATAATATTGTTATAATCCCCCAGGTTTTGTTACATCACAGTATATTTTATTTTCTCGATACGTATGAATTGTTCTTGAGTGCAGAATGATCATGATGCTTGTGTCCATATAGAAATAACTGGTGCTTTTGAGTATTCTAAATTTTTAGAAATTAGTTTTTACAAAATCAAGCTTATTCTTACAATATAAGTGGAATCCACGGAGACACAAAAGGAAAGCAAATGAACTCCATGTACAAACAGCACCTAACTTCAATATTTCTGCTGAGGATTATGAGAACTGCTAGAACAGACCTGGACAGAATAGACAATTGTAGGATGAATGATCTTTCAAAGAGCAACTCTCCTTTTCACTAGATATCTGTGGGGAGGCGGATGGTTCTTAAAATTGAGGGACATAATCCATCAGGCAGAGTGTACCATCACTCCACACCTTGGCACAGGTGATCATAGTCTCCAACATGGGAGGGAAATAAAGGATGGTCAGTTTAGAGAGCCAAGTGATTCCAAAACCTTTTCTTTACTCACATGGCCCTAATCTCTTAATTTATTTTTTAATGATGTATAGCTTTCATACATGAATATATCAAAAAATAAAAGAAGTGCCAAACACCCAAATGGAGAAAATACAAGGCATAACCGCATGCAAGGTTCCTATATATCACAGCTCCATCTAGATGTTGAATTGTCACTCATTTTCAAAAACTCAGCAATAGCATCATTGAAATACACCAAGGAATTGTGATCCATGGCTCACTTTCGTGTGCATTTACTGGGATCTGCCCAATATTAAAAGAAACCTGTTTTATGGATACATATTTTACCAATATCAAATTAATTGAAAGTGTACAATCTCTGTTGTTTGATATATCCAGAGTGGTGTGCTTTCTTCTCTGCTATCATTATCAAAAATTTTCAGTGTTACTATATCAGTAATTATCAAGAAATTAACAGTAGACTAAGTAGAAACTTTTCACCTCTTGACCCTTCTCTTTCCATTGTTGTGCATAGGTGTTATTCTGCCTCTCCATGTCACAAATATTTATTTCTTCATCAATCACTTTTATAGATATGTTTTCACAAACCATGTCCTGTGGGCTAGGGTAATATGAAGTGCATATTGTCAGGTTTTGAAAATATCTTTATGGTGATATTGTCACATAAAATGGATATTGGATTGAAAGAAAGGTAAATTTTAAAAGAGATTATCAGATTGGGTATGATTTAATATAATCCATGATAAGAAACGGATATGTGGGTCAAACATCCTGAGCTTGTAAGATTTACAATGTCTGTGAATTTCAGGAAGGAAAAGAGGAACTGAGCCATTAACTTTTAAGACTTGCTCATTCTAGTAAAATGTAAACTGTCAAGTATCTATTGAATTTATATATGTATATACATGTTTTCTTTGTTCTAAAGCTAAAATAAAAGCCACCCCTTATGAGGTGGCAGGGCTCTGCTCTCCAGATAAGATGGAGAGTCCCCTGATCCCCCCCCCAAAAAAAAAGATATACAAAGGAAAATAAAAGTTTAATAATGGAAAAATAGAGTTACAAAATTCTCATTATCATATTCCAGATGAAACTCTTGGGCAAAACAGTTTCTAACTGGAAATGAATTTTTGTTTAAGAAGTGCAATGTCTAAAGAGGTAATCATGATTTCAAAGTAAGATAGGTTTCATCTTTGATATTTGCACACTTCCAATTGTCATAAATTAACGTTAATAACAAGATGATTAGGACAACAGCAGCATTTACAAACAGGGAACCTGAAAACAAGGGAAGTAAAAGGTAGAGGAGGAAAGGAAAATACAATGAGAAACTATTGCATTCTCAATGAAGAGCCAACATTATCAAAATTCATTAGACACCAGCTTCCTCCCAGCTTAGTAAATTGGACAATTTACTTTTCAAGGATCATGATATTGATATTTTCATCCTGGGGTCAAAAGGAATCTGACTGTGCAGGCTGGCTATTGTGAACCATGCTCAACCTCTCAACTGCAGCCCAGTGAATTGGCCTTGGGGGTGGTTTCATAGCCACTAGGAAGCCCTGTCTTATTTCCTCTCCTCCAAGGCATGATCATATGTGGCTGTTACCCACACAATTCCAAACCATCATTCCTGGGAAGTTGAAGCTTTGGAGAGCAGGCTTTTTTAAAAGATAGCATCTAAAAGGCACTGCTAAATATAGACAGGAAAGGGAAGGTAACGAATGGAATCCTAGTGAAAAGTAACTCTGTACTAATTCTCCTTGTCAGTGATTTGTGCTGCTGGTTCAAAAATAGAAGTAAAACAAAAAATCCACTCATCAAATGCAAGACTATGTAGAGAAATAAACCATAAGTGACTTCAAAACAGACACTCCATATTCACAGAGCTATAGATACACGTTGAAGGCAGCGTTTGGGAAACAAGTTTCGAACACATTGCCTAGAGTGTGGCTCATGGTAACCATTGCTGATATTTTGTCATGAGCTGGAAGAAATTGGGAACCACGGTTTTGCATGATTTTGGACTCAGTTGTTATCAAAATTCTGACCGAATGCATAAATACTGTGGAAGAGCACATATTCTGATCAGAAAAATGTATTTACAAACATAAGAATGTGGTGAGTAGGAGGTCAAAACAAGACTTGAAATCAATAAAATCCAGATATAACTCACCTTGGGATGATAGTCTCTCATATATATATATATACACACACACACACACATTTATTTAGAATATCTAAAATTAAATAAAATCATTTTTAAGAACAAGACAAAATACAAATCTTGAAAGAAGGGATCACTATCTAATAATATCTTCTAAAAAATCATTACCAGATAGAGAAAAAATTATCCCAGAGATACAGTCATCGCTCTTTGGAAATGAAAGCACTTTTAAAAAAAATAAAACTGAGAGGCTACCATGATATGAATGAATGCAGATTGCAGTCCTATACCTCTGGACTAGATATTCTGCTTAATAGTTAATAAAATAATATTAAACTTCTCTAACTTATAAAATAAAAATGGGAAGACAACAAATGCTTGCCAGGCTTTCCTCCCTTTTTAATAGTCCCAATTTTAAATTGATCATTCATTGGATATATACTCACATGAATTCAGAAATCTTTACAGTATGGTTAGCATCCCCCAGGTTTTGTTACAAGACAGTATTTTTTATTTTCTCAATACGTATGAATTGTTTTTGGGTGCAGAGAAATCATAATGCTGGTGTCCGTATAGAAATAACTGCTGCTTTTTTGTATTCTAAATTTTTAGACATTATTTTATATGAAATCAAACTTATTCTTACAATATAAGTGGAATCCACAGAGACACAAACAGAAAGCCAAAGAACTCCATGTTCAAAGAGACCCCAATCTCAAGATTTCTGGTGAGGACTATGAGAACTTCTAGAACAGACCAGGACAGAAAAGTCACCTGTAGGATGAATCATCTTTAAAGAGCAACTCTCCTTTTCACTAGATATCTGTGGGGAGGTGGATGGTCCTTAAAATATAAGGACATAATCCGTCAGGCAGAGTGTACCACCCTTCCACCCTTGGCACTGGTGATCGTAGTCTCCAACGTGGGAGGGAAATAAATGAGTATCCGTTTATTTTATTTTAGCTGAAATTTATTTTTACTGATATACTTGACACAGTAATTCCAACATAATATCATTTTGACTTGTAATCAACATATGAAGATTATTGATGTGAACTTTACCTTCTTTTTTTAAAAAAATTATTCATTTTTTATTGTGGGTAAAACTCAAAATTTTCACAATACATACCAATATAGTAGAATCAGTTTAGAGATTCAGGTGAGTCCAAATTTATTCTTTACTCACATGGCCCTCTTTCTCTTAATATATTTTTTAGTGATGGATAGTTTTCATACATGAATACACCAAAAAATAAAAGAAGGGCCAAAAGACCAAATGGAGGAAATACAAGGCATAATCAAATGCAGGTTTCCTATATATCACAGCTACAACTGGATCATGAATTGTCACTCATTTTCAAAAACTCAGCAAGAACATCATTGAAATATAGCTAGGAATTGTGATCCATGGTTCGCTTTGATGTGTATTTATTGGGATCATCCCAATATTAAAATAAATCTGTTTTATGGATACATATTTGACCAATATCAACTAAATGAAAGTGTAAATCTCTGGTGTATGATATATCCAGAGAGTTGTGCTTTCTTCTCTGCTATCATTATTAAACATTTTTGGTGTTCCTATATCAGTAATCATAAAGAAATAAACAGCTGACTAGGTAGAAATTTTTCACCTCTCGATCCCTCTCTTTCCGTGGCCTTGCATAGGTGTTATTCCGGCCCTCCGTGTCACAAATACTTACTTTTTCATCAAAAACTTTTCTTGATATATTTTCACAAACCATGTCCTCTGGGCAAGCGAATATGAAGAGCTTTTTGTCAGGAGTTGAAAAGATCTTTATTGTAACATTATCACATAAAATCGATATTGGATGGAAAGAAAGGTAAATTTTAAAAAAGATTAACAAATAGGGTACAATTTAATGTTATCCATGATAAGAAAGGGATATATGGGATAAAGATATATGAAGGAAAATAAAAATTCAAATAGAATGATAAATAGTGTAAAAAAATTCTCATTCTCCTATTCCAGCTGAAACACTTGGACAAAACATGTTCTAATTGGAAATGATTTTTTGTTCAAGTACTGCCCTGTCTATTGTGATAATCATTCTTTCAAATATGAAAGGTTACATCTTTGGTATTTTCACACTTCCAATTGGCATAAAGTAAAGTTAATAACAAGATGACTAGGACTACTATAGCATTTACAAACATGGATCCTGAAAACAAAGGAAATAAAGGGTAGAGGAAGAAATGAGAAAACAATGGGAAAGTATTGCATTCTCAATGGAGAGCCAACATTATGAAAATTCACCAGACAGCAACTACATCCCAGCTTAGTAAATTGGACAGCCATGTCAAGTGTCCTGATATTGGTATTTTCACCATGGGGTCAAAATGACTCTGACTGTGGAGGCTGGCTACTGAGGACCATGCTCACCCTCTCACCTGCTGCCCAGTGAATTGGCAGTGGGGCTGGTTTCATAGCCACTAGAAAGCCCTGTCTTCTTTCCTTTCCTCCAAGGCATGATCATAGGTGGGTGTTACCCACACAATTCCACACAATCATTCCTGGGAGTTTGAAGCCATGGTGTGTGGGCTTTTTGCAAAGACTGCATCTAAATATGCACTGCCAAATATAGACAAGAAAGGGAAGGAAATGAATGGAATCCTAGTGAAAACTAACTCTAATCAAATTCTCCCTGACAATGCTTTGTGCTGCTGGTACAATAATAGAATTAAAACCAAAAATCCACTCATCAAATGCAAGACTATGTAGAAAAATGAAACCATAAGTGACTTCAAAACAGACATTCTTTGTGCACAGCTAGAGATACACTTTGAAGGTGGCATTTGGTAAACAAGTTTAGAACATATGGTATGGAATGTGGCTCATGGTAAACATTGTTGATATTTTGTCATGAGCTGGAAGAAATTGGGCACCACGGTTGTGCATGATTTTGGACTCAGGAGGTATCCAAATTCTGACCGAATGCATAAATAACTTGGAATTTCACATTTTCTGTTCAGAAGTATGTATTGAGAAAATTAAGAATTTGGTAGGTTGTAGGTGAAAACAAGACTTGAAATCAATAGAATCCAGATATAACTCACCTTGGGATGATAGTCTCTCATATATAATATTTGGAGTATTTAAATAAAAAAATCATTTTTAAGACCTAGGCAATATAGAAATCTTGAAAGAAGGGATCACTATCTAATAATATCTTTGAATAAATCTTTACCGGAGAGAGAAAAAATTATTCCAAAGATGCAGTCTTCGCTTTTTGGAATTTAAAGCATTTTTAAAAATTAAGCTCTTTAAAAACAAGAGTCTACCATGATATGAATGAATGCAGAATGCAGTTGGGACCTATATTTCTGGACTAGATTTTCTTCTTAATAGTTAATAAAATAATATTAAACTTCTGTAACTTAGAAAATAAAAATGTGAAGTCAACAACTGCTTTTCAGGCTTTCCTCACTTTTTAATATTCCCAATATTAAATTGATCATTCACTGGAATTATATTTACAGGACTTCAGAAATCTTTACAATATGGTTACAATCCCCCAGGTTTTGATACCCTAGAGTACTTTTTATTTTCTCGAGATCTCTGAGTTGTTCTGGAATGCAGGGAGATCATAATGCTGGTGTTCAAATAGAAATTACTGCTGCTATTGCATATTCTAAATTTTTTGAAATTAATTTATACAAAATCAAACTTATTCTTACAATATAAGTGGAATCCATAGAGACACAAACAGAAGGCCAAAGAACTCCATGTACCAACAGTCCCAAACTTGAAAATTTCTCCTGAGGCTTGGGAGAATTGCTAGAACTTACCAGGAGAGAAAACAACCATGTAGGAAGAGCCACCTTTCAAAGAGCAGCTCATCTTTTCACTAGATATCTGGGGTGTGGGATGGTTCTTAAAATTGAAGGACATAATCCATCAGGCAGAGTGTACCACCCCTCCATCGATTGGCACATGTGATCATAGTCTCCAACATGGAAGGGATACAAAGGAGGAATAGTTTGGAGAGCCAGGTGAATCCAAATCTTTTTCTTTACTCACATGCCCCTCTTTCTCTTAATTTATTTTTTGATGGATAGCATTCATACATGAATATACCGAAAAATAAATGAAGTACAAAAGGTGCAAACTTTGAAAATATAAGACATAACTACATATAGGGGCCCAATATATCACAGCTCAATATGGGTCTTTATTTGTCAGTCATTTTCAAAAACTCAGCAAGGACATCATTGAAATACAACATGAAATTGTGATCCATCGCTCATTTTTGTGTGATTTACTGGGATACTCCCAATATTAAATGAAATCTGTTTTATGGATACATATTTGTCCAATATGAAATTAATTGAAAGTGTACAATCTTTGGTGTTTGATATATTCAGAGAGGTGTGCTTTCTTCTCTGCTATCTTTATTAAACATTTTCAAATTTGCTATATCAGTAATCATAAAGAAATAAAGAGCAGATTAAGTAGAATCTTTTCACCTCTATCCCTCTCTTTCCATGGCTGGGCATTGGTGTTATTCTGGCTCTTCTTGTCACAAATATTTATTTCTTCATCTAACACTTTTATTGCTAATTTTAACCCAATATGTCCTGAGGACAAGGGGAATATGAAGAGCTTTTTGTCAAATGTTGAAAAGACCTTTAGTGTCACATTGTCACGTAAAATGGATATTGGATTGAACAAAAGTTAAATTTTAAAAGGGATTATCAGTTTGGGTACTATTAAATATAATCCATGATAAGAAACAGACATATGGGACAAAGATACACAAATGAAAAAGAAAAGTCTAATGTAATATTAAAATAGAGTAACAAAATTCTCATCATCATGTACCAGTTGGAACTCTTGGACAAAAGAGTCCATAACTTGAATGAATTTTTGTTTAAGTAGTGCAGTGTCTATTGATGTAATCATGCTTTCAAAGTAAGAAAGCTTTCATTTTTGGTACTTGCACACTTCCAAAGAATTAATTAACGGTAATAACAAGATGACTAGGACCACCACAGCATTTACAAACAGGGATCCTGAAAACAAAGGAAGTAAAGGGTAGAGGAATAAATGAGAATAAAATGAGAACGTATTGTCTTCTCAATGAAGTGCAAACATTATCAAAATTCACCAGAAACCAGCTTCATCTCAGCTTAGTAAACTGCACACCCATTTCAAGGATAATGATATTGATATTCTCACCCTGGGGTAAAAATGGCTCTGACTGTGGAGGCTGGCTTTTGATATCCATGCTCACCCTGTCAACTGCCACCCAGTGAATTGGCCCTGGGGTTGGTTTCATAGCCACTTGCAAGCCCTGTCTTCTTTCCCCTCCTCCAAGGCATTATCATAGAATTACCACAGAATTACAAACAATCATTCCTGGGAGCTTGAAGCCGTGGAGTGTGGTCTTTTTCAAAGACGGCATGCAAAAGGGCCCTGCTAAATATAGGCCGGAGAGGGAAGGAATTGAATGGAATCCTAGTGAAAAGTAACTCTGCTCTAATTCTCCTTGTCAGTGATTTTCCTGCTGGTGCATAAAAAAGAAGTAAAACAAAAATCCACTGATCAAATGCAAGACTCTTTGGAGAAATAAAACCATTAGTGACCTCAAAACAGACACTCCTTATACACAGAGGTATAGATACACGTTGAAGACGGCATTTGGGAAAAGTGTTTCGAAAATAATGTATGGAACATGGCCTGTGGCAAACATTCCTGATGTTTTGTCATGAGCTGGAAGAAATTGGGCACCACGGTTTTGCGTGATTTGGACTTAGGTGGTACCAAAATTTTGACCGAATGCATCAAAATTGTGGAAGATCGAAGTTTCTGTTCAGAATAATATATTTACAAATATTTGAATGTGGTGGGTTGGAGGTGAAAACAAGACTTGACATCCATGGAACCCAGATAAAACTCACCTTAGAATGATAGTCTCTCATAAATATATTTAGAGTGTCTACAATTTTTAAAAAATCATTTTTAAGAACTAGGCAAAATACAAATCTTGAAAGAAGGGATCACTATATAATAAAATCTTCGAATAAATCTTTACTGGAGAGAGAAAAAATTATTCCAGAGATGCAGTCATTGCTCTTTGGAAATGAAAGTACTTTTATAAATTAAACTCTAAAAACAAGAGGCTACCATGATATGAATGAACACAGAAATCACTTTTGACCTTTATTACTGGACAAATTTTCTGCTTATTCGTTAAGAAAATAATATTAAACTTCTCCAACTTAGAAAAAAGAAATGGGTAGTCAACAAATGCTTGTCAGGCTTTCCTCCCTTTATAATATTCCCAAATTTAAATTGATCATTCATTGGATATATATTTACATGACTTCAGAAATCTTTACAATATGGTTAGAATCCCCCAGGTTTTATTACCAGACAGTATTTTTTATTTTCTCGATACATATGAATTGTTCTCGAGTGCAGAGAGATCATGATGCTGATGTTCATATAGAAATAACTGCTGCTTTTGCATATTCGACATTTTTATAAATTAATATATACAAAATCAAACTTATTCTTACAATATAATTGGAATCCACAGAGACAGAAACAGAAAACAAAAGAGCTCGATGTTCAAACAGACCCCAATCTCAAAATTTCTGCTGAGGATTACGAGAACTGCTAGAATGGATGAGAAATTCAAAGATACCAGTAGGATGAATCACCTTTCAAAGAGCAAATCTCCTTTTCATTAGATATCTCCGGGGAGGGGAATGGTTCTTAAAAGTGAAGGGCTTAATCCTTCAGGCAGAGTGTACCACCCCTCCACCACTTTGGCACAGAGGATCATAATCTACAACATGGGAAGGAAATAAAGGAGGATCACTTTACAGAGCCAGGTGAGCCCAAAACTTTTTCTTTACTCACATGGCCTTCTTTCTCTTTATTTATTTTTCAGTGATGGATAGCATTCATACATGAATACACCGAAAAATAAACGAAGTGCCAAAGGACCAAATGGAGAAAATACAAGGCATAACCACATGCAGGGTTCCTATATATCACAACTCCATCTGGATCTTTAATTGTCAGTCATTATCAAAAACTCAGCAAGAGCATCATTAAAATACAAGAAGGAATTGTGATCCATTGCTCACTTTGGTGTGCATTTACTGGGATCCTCCCAATATTAAAAGAAATCTGTTTTATGGATACATATTTGACCAATATCAAATTAATTGAAAGTGTACAATCTCTGGTTTTTTATTTATACAGAGAGGTGTGCTTTCTTCTCTGCTACCATTATTAAACATTTTCAATGTTGCTATATCAGTAATCATAAAGAACTAAACAACAGACTAATTTGAAACTTTTCTCTTCTTGGTCCCACTCTTTCCATGCTTGTGAATAGGTGTTATTCTGGCTCTTCATGTCACAAATATTTATTTCTTATTCAAACACTGTTATTGATATATTTTCACACACCATGTCCTGTGGGCAAGGGGAATATGAAGAGATTTTTTCAGAAGTTGAAAAGATATTTATTGAAACATTGTCACATAAAATTGATATTGGATTGAAAGAAAGGTAAATTTTAAAAGAGATTATCACACTGGGGTGATTTAATATTATCCATGATAAGAAAGTGATATATGGGACAAAGATATATAGAGGAAAATAAAAATTCAAATACAATAAAAAAATAGTGTAAAAAAATCTCATCTTCGTATTCCAGCTGAAACACTTGGACAAAACTGTCTGTAATTGGAAATGAATTTTTGTTTTAGTCGTGCCGTGTCTATTGAGGTAATCATGCATTCAAAGTAATAAATGTTTCATCTTTAGTATTTGCACACTTCGAATTGGCATTAATTAACATTAATAACAAGGTGACTAGGACCACCAAAACCTTTACAAACAGGGATTGTGAAAACATAGGAAGTAAAGGGTAGAGAAAGAAAGGAGAATACAATGAGATAGTATTGCATTTTCAATGGAGAGCCAACATTATCAAAATTCACCACACAGCAACTATATGCCAGCTTAGTATATTGGACAGCCCTTTCAAGTGTCCTGATATTGTTATTTTCACACTGGGGTCAAAATTGCTCAGACTAGTGGAGAATGGCACTTGAGAATCAAGCTCACCATCTCATTGCTTCTCAGTGAAATGGCCATGGAGGCGGTTTCATAGCCACTAGCATACCCTGTCTTCTTTCCTCTCCTCAAAGGCATGACCAAAGGTGGGTGTCACACACACATTTCCAAAGAATCATTCCTGGGAGCTTGAAGCCTTGGAATGTGGGATCCTTCCAAAGACAGCAGCTACAAAGGTACTGCTAAATATAGAGAGGAAAGGGAAGGAAATGAATGGGATCCAACTGAAAAGCACTCTGCTCTAAATCTCCCTGTTAGTGATTTATACTACTGTTACAAAAATAGAAGTAAAACAAAAAATCCACTCATCAAATGCAAGAATATGGGGAAAAATAAAATCATAAGTGCCTCCAAAACAGACACTCCATATACATAGATCTACACATACATGTTGAAGGAGGCATTTGGGAAATGTGTTTTGAACATATTGTATGGAACGTGGCTCAGGATAACCATTGCTGATATTTCTTCATGAGCTGGAAGGAATTGGGCACCACAGTTTTACATAATTTTTTACTTAGGTGGTATCAAAACTCTGACAGAATGCATAAATAGTTTGGAAGATCACATTTTCTGTTCATAATAATGTCTTTACAAAAATAAGAACGTCGTGGGTTGGAGGTGAAAACAAGACTTGAAATCAATGGATTTCATATATAACTCACGTTGGAATGATAGTCTCTTATATATATTTGGAGTAACTAAAATATAAAAAAAATCATATTTAAGAACTAGGCAAAATAAAAATCTTGAAAGAATGGATCACTATTTATTAATATCTTCGAATAAATCTTTACTGGGGAGAGAAAAAATTATTCCAGAGATAAATTCATTGCTCTTTGGAAAAGAAATCTTCTTTTTTTTAAATTAAACTCTTTAAAATCAAGAGTCTACCATCATATGAATGAACACAGAATGCAGGTGGGACCTATATTTCTGGACAAGATTTTCTGCTTAATAGTTAATGAAATAATATTAAACTACTCTAAATTTTAAAATAAGATGGTAAGACAACAAATGCTTGTCAGGCTTTAGTCCTTTTTAATATTTCCAATTTTATGTTGATCAGTCATTGGATATATATTTACATGACATAGCAAATCCTTACAAGATGGTTAGAATCCCCTAAGTTTTTTACACCACAGTATTTTTTAATTTCTCAATATTTATGAACTATTCTTGAATGCAGAGAGATCATGATGCCGGTGTTCATATGGAAATAACAGCTGCTCTCACATATTCAAAATTTTTAGAAATTAATTCATACAAAATCAAACTAATTCTTACCATATAAGTGGAATCTAAAGAAACACAAACAGAAAGCAAAAGAACTCCATGGACAAATAGCCCCTAACATCAAAATTTCCACTGAGGATTATGAGAAATGCTAGAACAGACCTGGACAGAAAAGACACCTGTAGAATCAAACATTTTTCAGAGAGCAATTCTCCTTTTCACTAGATATCTGTGGGGAGGGGGGTGTTTCTTAAAATTGAAGGACATAATCCATCAGGCAGAGTGTACCACCCCTCCAAACCATGTCACAGGTGATCATAGTCTCCAACATGGGAGGGAAATAAAGGAGGATCTGTGAGTCCAAAACCTTTTATTTACTCACATGGCCCTCTTTCTCTTAATTTATTTTTTTAGTGATGTAAAACTTTCATACATGAATATAGCAAAAAATAAAAGAAGTGCCAAACATCCAAATGGAGAAAATATAAGGCATTACCACATCCAGGTTTCCTATATATCACAGCCCCATCTAAATCTTGAATTGTCACTCATTTTCACTAACTCAGCAAGAGCATCATTGAAATACAGCAAGGAACTGTGATCCATGGCTCACTTTGGTGTGCATTTACTGGGATCCACCAAATATTAAAAGAAATCTGTTTTATGGATACATATTTGACCAATATCAAATTAATCAAATGTGTACAATCTCTGGTGTTTGATATATCCAGAGAGGTGTGCTTTCTTCTCTGCTATCATGATCAAACATTTTCAATGTTGCTTTAACAGTAATCATAAAGAAATAAACATCAGACTAAGTAGAAAGTTTTCACCTCTTGAACCCTCTCTTTCCATGGTTGTGAATAGGTGCTATTCTGCCTCTCCATGTCACAAATATTTATTTATTCATCAAAGAGTTTTATTGATATATTTTCACAAACCATGTCCTGCGGGCAAGAGTAAAATGAAGTGCAATTTGTCAGTACTTCAAAATATATTTATGGTGACATTGTCACATAAAATGGATATTGGATTGAAAGAAAGGTGAATTTTAAAAGGGATTATCAGATTGGGTATGATTTAATATAATCCATAATAAGAAACCGACATATGGGACAAAGATATATAAATGAAAATAAAAATTTTGATAGAATAGAAAAATAGAGTAACAAAATTCTCATCATATTCCAGCTGAAAATCATGGAAAAAACAGTCTCTAACTGGAAATGAATTTTTATTTAAGTAGTGCAATGTCTATGGAGGTAATCATGCTTTCAAAGTAAGAAAGGTTTCATCTTTGGTTTTTGCACACTTCCTATAGCATTAATTAACGTTAATAACAAGATGACAAGGAACACCATAACATTTACAAACAGGGATACTGAAAAGAGAGGAAGTTAAAAAGTAGAGGAAAAATGAGTATACAATGAAAAGTATTGAATTCTCAATGAAGAGCCAACATTATCAAAATTCATCATTTTACAAATGTTTGTATGTATTGTGAGAATTTTGATTTTTACCCATAATAATAAAAAATAAATAAAAAAATAAAAAGGTGATAGACAAAAAAAAAAAATTCATCAGACACAGCTACATCACAGCTTAGCAAATTGGACAACAATTTCAAGGATCATGATACTGATATTTTCATCCTGGGGTCAAAATGGCTCTGATTGTGGAGGCTGGCTATTGAGAACCATGCTCACCCTCTCAACTGCTGCCCAGTGAATTGGTTGTGGGACTGGTTTCATAGCCACTAGCAAGCCCTTTCTCCTTTCCTCTCCTCCAAGGCATGACCATAGGTTTGTGTTACACACACAATTCCAAACAATCATTCCTGGGAGCTTGAAGCCTTGGATTGTGGGCTCTTTGCAAAGACCGCATCTAAAAAAGCACTGGTAAATTTTAGACAGGAAAGGGACGGAAATGAATGGAATCCTAGTGAAAATTATTTCTGCTCTAATTCTCCTTGTCAGGGATTTTATGCTGCTGGACCAAAAACAGAACTAAAACAAAAAATCCACTTATGAAATCCAAGGCTATGTACAAAAACAAAACCATAAGTGACTTCAAAACAGACACTCCATATACACAGAGCGAAAGATACACATTGAAGTCGGTGTTTGGGAAACGAGTTTCAAACATATTGTATGGACGGTGGCTCATGGTAACAATTGCTGATATTTTGTCATGAGCTGGAAGAAATTCGGCGCCATGGTTTTGCATGATTTTGGACTTAGATGGTATCAAAATTCTGACTGAAATCATAAATATTTTGGCAGATGACATTTTCTGTTCAGAATAATGTATTTAAAAAACTATGAATGTGGTGGGTTGGAGGGGAAAACAAGACTTGAAATCAAAGGAATCCAGATATAACTCACCTTGGGATGATAGTCTTTCATATATATATTTGGAGTATCTAAAATTTTAAAAAAATTATTTTTAAGAACTAGGCAAAATACAAATCTTGAAAGAAGGGATCACTATCTAATAAAACCTTCAAATAAATCTTTACCAGAGAGAGAAAAATTTATTCCCGAGATACGGTCATTGCTCTTTGGAAATGAAACCTTATTTTTATTTTTATTAAACTCTTTAAAAACAAGAGGCTACCATGACATGAATGAATGCAGAATGCACTTGGGACCTATATTTCTGGACTAGATTTTCTGGTTAATAGTTAATAAATTAATATTAAACAACTCTAACTTAGAAAATAAAAATGGGAACACAACAAATGCTTGTCAGGCTTTCCTCCCTTTTTAATATTGCCAATTTTAAATTAATCATTCATTGGATATATACTTAAATGACTTCACAAATCTTTACAATATGGTTAGAATTCCCTAGGTTTTATTACAAGACAGTATTTTTTATTTCCTCGATATGTATGAATTGTTCTTGAGTACAGAGTGATCATGATACTGGTGTTCATAAAGAAATTCCTGGTGTTTTGAATATTCTAAATTTTTAGAAATTAGTTTGTACAAAATCGAACTTATTCTTACAAAATAAGTAGAATCCACAGAGACACAAACAGAAAGCAAAAGTACTCCATGTACAAAAAAACTCCAAATTGAAAACTTCTCCTGATGATTATGAGAAATGCTAGAACAGACCAGGACAGAATAGACACTGGCAGGATGAATCATCTTTGAAAGAGCAACTATCCTTTCCACTAGATATCTGCAGGGAATGGGAAGGTTCTTGAAATTGAAGGACATAATCCATCAGGCAGAGTGTACCACCCCTCCACACCTTGGCACACGTGATCATAATCTCCAACATGCAAGGGAAAGAAAGGAGGATCAGTTTACACAGCCAGGTGAGTCCAAAACTTTTTCTTTACTCACATGGCCCTCTTTCACTTAATTTATTTTTCAGTGATGGATAACATTCATACATGAATATACCAAAAAATAAATGAAGTGCAAAACGTCCAAATGGAGAAAATACAAGGCATAACCACATGCATGGTTCCTATATATCACAGCTCCATTTGGATCTCGAAAAGTCAGTCATTTTCACAAACTCAGCAAGACCATCTTTGAAATACAAGAAGGAACTGTGATCCATGGCTCACGTTCATGTGCATTTACTGGGTTCCTCCCAATATTAAAAGAAATCTGTTTTATGGAAATATATTTCATCAATATCTAATTAATTGAAAGTGTACAATCTCTGGTGTTTGATAAATCTAGAGAGGTGTGCTTTCTTCTCTGCTACCATTATTAAACATTTTCAATGTTGTTATGTCAGTAATCATAAAGAAATAAACAGCAGTGTAAGTAGAAATTTTCTCCTCTTGATCCCTCTCTTTCCATGGCTGTGCATTGGCGTTATTCTGGCTCTCCATGTCACACATATTTATTTTTTCATCAAACACTTTTATTGATATATTTTCACACACCATGTCCTGTTGTCAAAGAGAATATGAAGAGCTATTCATCAGGTGTTGAAAGGATATTTATGGTACCATTGTCACATAAAATGGATATTGGAATTAAAGAAATGTAAGTTTTGAAAGGGATTATCAGATTGGGTATGATTCAATATAATCCATTATAAGAAATGGATAAATGGGACAAATATATAAAGGAAAATAAAAATTCTAATATAATGGAAAAAAAAAGAGTAACAAAAATCTCATTATCATATTCCAGCTGAAACTTTGGACAAAACAGTTTTGAACTGGAAATGAATTTTTGTTTAAGTAGTGCAGTGTGTATTGAGGTAATCATGCTTTCAAAGTAAGAAAGGTTTCATCTTTGGTATTTGAACACTTCCAATGACATAAATTAATGTTAATAATGAGATGATTAGGAGAACAACAGCATTTACAAACAGGGATCCTGAAACAAAGGAAGTAAAGGGAAGAGGAAGAAATGAGAATTCAATGAGAAAGTATTACACTCTCAATGAAGAGCCTACAATATTAAAATTCAACAGACACCAGCTACATTCCAGCTTAGTAAATTGGACAACCATTTCAAGTATCATGGTATTGATATTTTCATCCTGGGGTCAAAATGTCTCTGACTATTGTGGTTGGCTATTGAGAACAATGCTCACCCTCTCAACTGCCACCCAGAAATTGGCTGTGGGGTGGTTTCATAGCCACTAGCAAGCCCTGTCTTCTTTCCTCTCCTCCAAAGCATGACAATAAGTGGGTGTTACCCACACAATTCCAAAGAATCATTCCTGAGAGCTTGAAGCCGTGGAGTGTGTGCTCTTTGCAAAGACAGCATCTAAAAAGGCACTGCTAAATATAGAAAGGAAAGGGAAGGAAATGAATGGAATCCTAGTGAAAAGTAACTCTGCTCTAATTCTCTTTGTCAGTGATTTGTGCTGCTGGTACAAAAATAGAAGTAAAACAAAAAATCCACTCATCGTAAGAAATGGTTCATCTTTTGCTTTTGCACACTTCCAATTGGCATAAATTAACGTTAATAACAAGATGACTAGGACCACCAGAGCATTTACATACTGGGATCCTGAAAAGAAAAGAAGTAAAGGGTAGAGAAAGAAATGGGAATACAATGAGCTAGTATTGCATTCTCAATGAAGAGCCAACACTATAAAAATTCACCAGACACCAAATACTTCCCAGTTTAGTAAATTGGACTGCCATTTTAAGGGTCCTGATATTGATATTTTCTCCTTGGTTTCAAAATGGCTCTGACTAGTGGAGGCTGGCAGGTTAGAATCAAACTCACCCTCTCATTGTCACCGAGTGAAATGGCCACAGAGTTAGTTTCATAGCCACTAGCAAACCATCTCTTCTTTCCTCTCCTCCAAGGCATGATCATAGGTGGATTTTACCCACACAAATTCAAAGGATCATTCCTGGGAGCTTGAAGCCTTGGGATGTGGGCTCTTTAGAAAGACAGCATCTACAAAGACACTGCTAAATATAGACAGATAAGGAAAAGAAATGAATGGAATGCTAGTGAAAAGCTACTCTGATCTAGTTCTCTTTGTCAGTGATTTGTGCTACTGTTACAAAAATAGAAGTAAAACAAAAAATCCACTCATCAATTGTAAGAATATGTGGAAAAATAAAATCATAAGTGACTCCAAAACAGATACTGCTTATGCACAGAGGTATAGATACACATTGAAGGCGGCGTAAGAGAAATATGTTTCGAACATATTGGATGCACCTGGCTCATGGTAACAAATTCTGATATTTAATCATGAGCTGGAAGAAATTGGGCACAACGTTTTGTGTGATATGGGACTTAGGTCATATCAAAATTCTGAGGGAAAGCATAAATAATTTGTAAGATAATAATTTCTGTTGAGAAAAATGTTTTTACAAAAATATGGATGTGGTGGGTAGGAGGTAAAAACAAGATTTGAAATCAATGGAATCCAGATATAACTCACCATGGGATGATAATTTCTCGTATATACATTTGGAGTATCTGAAATAAAAAAAAAAAAAAAAAACATTTTTAAGGATTAGGCAAAATAGAAATATTGAAGAAGGGACCACTATGTAAAAAGATCTCAGAATACCGGAGAGAGAAAAAATTATTCCAGGGATACAGTCATCTTCCTTTAGAAATGAAAGCTCTTTTATTTTTTTCAATTAAACTCTTTAAAAACAAGAGGCTACCATGAAATAAATGTCCACAGAAAGCAGTCGGGACCTATATTTCTGGATGAGATTTTCTCCTAAATATTTAATAAAATAATATTAATCTTCTCTAACTTAGAAAATAAAAATGTGAAGACAACCACTTCTAGTTAGGCTTTCCTCACTTTTTATTATTCTTAATTTTAAGTTGAACATTCACTGGAAATATATTTATATGACTTCAGAAATCTTTACAATATGGTTAGAATCCCCCAGGTTTTTTTACCTGACAGTATTTTTTATTTTATCGATATCTATGATATTTTCTCGAGTGCAGGGATATCATAATGCTGTTGTTCAAATAGAAATAACTGCTGCTATTGCATATTCAAAATTTAAGAAATTAATTTATACAAAATCAAACTTATTCTTACAATATATGTGGAATCCACAGAGACACAAACAGAAGGCAAAAGAACTCCGAGTACAAACAGCCACAACTGGAAAACTTCTCCTGAGGCTTGGGAGAACAGCTAGAACTAATCAGGAGAGAAAACAAACTTGTAGGATGAATCCCCTTTCAAAGAGCCACTCACCATTTCACTAGATATCAAGTTGTGGGCTTTGGTTCATAAAATTGAAGGACCTAATCCTTTAGTCAGTGTGTCCTACCGCTCCATTCCTAGGCACATGGGATCATAATAGCCAACATGGAAGGGATACGAAGGAGGAACAATTTAGAGAGCCAGGTGAATCCAAAACATTTTCTTTACTTACATGGCCCTCTTTCCCTTAATTTATTTTTTTTTTGAATGATAGCATTCATAGCTGAATATACCGAAAACAAATGGAGTACAAAAGGTGCAAATGGAGAAAATATAAGGCATAACCACATGCATTGGTGCCATATATCACAGCTCCATCTCGATCTTTAATTGTCAGTCATTTTCAAAAACTCAGCAAGAGCATCATTGAAATGCAACAAGGAATTGGGATACATGGCGCACATTCATGTGATTTTCCGGGATCTTCCTAATATTAAAATGAATCTGTTTTATGGATACATATTTGTCCAATATGTAATTAATTGAAAGTGTACAATCTCTGGTGTTTGATATATTCAAAGAGGTGTGCTTTCTTCTCTGTTATCATTATTAAATATTTTCTGTGTTCCTATATCAGTAATCATAAAGAAATTAACAACTGATTAGGTAGAAATTTTCACCTCTCAATCCCTCTCTTTCCATGGCTGTGCATTGGTGTTATTCTGGCTCTCTATGTCACAAACATTTACTTTTTCATCAAACACTTTTATTGATATATTTTCACCCACCATGTCCTGTGGGCAAGGGGAATATTTAGAGCTTTTAATCGGGTGTTGAAAAGATCTTTATGGTAACATTGTCACATAAAATGGATATTGGATTGAAAGAATGGTAAATTTTAAAAGAGATTATCAGATTGGGTATGATTTAATATAATCCATGATAAGAAAGTGATATATGGGATAAAGATATATAAAGGAAAATAAAAATTCAAATACAATGGAAAAGTAGTGTAAGAAATTCTCATTCTCATATTCCACCTGAAACTCTTGGACAAAACTATCTCTAAATGGAAATGAAATTTTGTTTAAGTTGTGCTGTGTCTATTGAGGTAATCATGCTTTCAACATAAGAAAGGGTTCATATTTGGTATTTGCACACTTCCAATTGGCATAAATTAAAGTTAATAACAAGATGACTAGGACAACCACAGCATTTACAAACAGGGATCCTGAAAAGAAAGGAAGTAAAGGGTCGAGAAAAAAAATGAGATTCAATGAGATAGTATTGCTTTCTCAATGAAGAGCCAACATTATAAAAATTAACGAGACACCAACTACGTCCCAGCTTGGTAAATTGGACAGCCATTTCAAGGGTCCTGATATTGATATTTTCTCCTTGGGGTCAAAATAGCTCTGACTCCTAGAGACTGGCAGGTGAGAATCACGCTCACCCACGTAATGGACGTGGGGGCATTTTCATAGCTACTAGCAAAACCTGTCTTCTTTCCTCTCCTTCAAGGCATGACTATAGGAGGGTGTTACCCAAAAATTCCAAAGAAGCATTCCTGGGAGCTCGAAGCCTTGAAGTGTGGGCTCTTTGCAAAGGCAGCATCTACAAAACCACTGCTAGATATAGAGAGGAAAAGGGAAGGAAATGAATGGCATCCTAGTGAAAATAACTCTGCTCTAATTCTCCTTGTCAGTGATTTGTGCTGCTGTTCCAAAAATAGAAGTAAAACAAAAAATCTACTCATCAAATGCAAGAATATTTGGGAAAATAAAACCATATGTGACTTCAAAACAGACACTCCATATACACAGTGCTACACATACACATTGAAGGCAGCATTTGGGAAACATGTTTTGAACATATTTTATGGAACGTGGCACATGATAACCATTCCTGATGTTTTGTCATGAGCTGGAAGAAATTGGGCACCACGGTTTTGCATGATATTGGACATAGGTGGTATCAAAATTCTGACAAAATGCATAAATATTTTGGAAGATCACATTTTCTGTTCAGAATAATGTATTTACAAAATTAAGAATGTGGTGGGTTGGAGTTGAAAACAATACTTGAAATCAATGGAATTCAGATATAACTCTTTGGGATGATAGTCTCTCATATATATATTTGGATTACCTAAAATAAAAAAAAAATTTTTTTAGGAACTAGGCAAAATACAAATTTTGAAAGAAGGGATGACTATATATTAATATCTTCAAATAAATTTTTACTGCAGAGAGAAAAAATTATTCCAGAGATACATTCATCACTCTTTGGAAATGAAAGCATTTTTTTAAAATTAAACTTTTTAAAAAGAAGAGGCTGCCATGATATGAATGAATGCAGAATGCAGTTGCGACCTATATTTCTGGACTAGATTTTCTGCTTAATATTTAATAAAAGAATATTAAACTACTCTATCATAGAATATAAAAATGTGAAAACAACACATGCCTGTCAGGCTTTCCTCTGTTTTTAATATTACCAATTTTATATTGATCAGTCATTGGATATATATTTACATATCTCAGCAAATCTTTAAAAGACGGATAGAATCCCCTAGGTTTTGTTGCACGACAATATATTTAATTTCTCAATATGTATGAATTGTTCTCGAGTGCAGAGAGATCATGATGCTGATGTTCATATAGAAACAACTGCTGCTTTTGCAGATTTTAAATTTTTAAAAATTAATTTAGAAAAAATCAAACATTTCTTACAATATATGTGGAATCCAAAGAGACATAATCAAAAAGCAAAAGAACTACATGTACAAACAGCCCCCAACCTCTAAATTTCTGCTGAGGACTTCGTGAAATGTTAGAACGGACCATGAAAGAAAAGACACCTATAAGATCAATCATGTTTCAAAGAGCAACTCTCCTTTTCACTAGATATCTGAGGGGAGGGGATTGGTTCTTAAAATTGAAGGACATAATCCATCAGGCAGAGGGTACCACCCCTCCACGCCTTGGAACAGGTAATCATAGTCTCCAACATGCAAGAGAAATAGAGGAGTATCAGTTTACATACCCGTTTGAGTCCAAAACTTTTTCTTTACTCACAAGGCCTTCTTACTCTTAATTTGTTTTTTTGATGGATAGATTTCATACATGAACATATGGAAAAATAAAAGGAGTGCCAAACGTCCAAACAGAGAAATTACATGGCAAAACCATATGCAGGTTTCCTATATATCACAGCTAAGTCTGGATCTTGAATTGGCACTCATTTTCAAAAACTCCGCAAGACCATGATTGAAATACAGCAAGGAATTGTGATCCATGGCTCACATTGGTGTGCATTTACTGGGATCCACCAAATATTAAAAGAAATAAGTTTTGTGGATACATATTTGACCAATATCAAATTAATTGAAAGTGTACAATCTCTGGTGTTTCATATATCCAGAGAGGTGTGCTTTCTTCTCTGCTATCATTAAACATTTTCAATGTTGCTATATCAGTAATCATAAAGAAATAAACAGCAGACTAAGTAGAAACTTTTCACCTCTCGATCGTTCTCTTTCCATGGATGTGCATAGGTGTTATTCTGGTTCTCCATGTCACAGATATTTATTTCTTCATCAAACACTTTTATTGATATATTTTCACAAACCATGTCCTGTGGCAAGGAGAATATGAAGAGCTTTTTGTCAGGTGTTGAAAAGATCTTTATGGTAACATTTTCACATAAAATATATAATGGATTGAAAGAAAGGTAAATTTTAAAAGGGATTATCAAATTGGGTATGATGTAATATAATCCATTATAAGAAATGGATATATGGGACAAACTTATATAGAGGAATATAAAAAGTCTAAAATATTGGAGAAATAGAGTAACAAAATTCTCATAATCATATTCCAGGTGAAACTCTTGCACAAAACAGTTTCTAACTGGAAATGAATTTTTGTTTAAGTACTGCAGGGTCTATTGTGATAATCATGCTTTCAATGTAAGAAAGGTTTCATCTTTGGTATTTGCACACTTCCAATTGGCATAAGTTAACGATAATAACAAGATGACTAGGACCACCACACCATTTACTAACATGGATACTGAAAATAAAGGAAGTAAAGGGGAGAGGAAGAAATGAGAATACAATGGGAAAATATTGCATTCTCAATGAAGAGCCAACTTTATCAAAATTCACCAGACACCAGCTGCGTCCCAGGTTATTAAATTGGACAACCATTTCAAGGATCATGATATTGATATTTTCACTCTTGGGACTAAAAGACTCTGACTGTGGAGGCTGGCTATTGAGAACCA
Source organism: Tolypeutes matacus (assembly GCA_026826555.1). Lineage (NCBI taxonomy): Eukaryota > Metazoa > Chordata > Mammalia > Cingulata > Chlamyphoridae > Tolypeutes > Tolypeutes matacus. Next base: position 1,070,042 of record JAKSZT010053857.1, on the reverse strand, counting down.
TGCTCACCCTCTCAACTGCAGCCCTGAAATTGGCTGTGCGGGTGGTTTCATATCAACTATCAAGCACTGTCTTCTTTCCTCTCCTCCAAGGAATGATCATAGGGGAGGGTTACACACACAAATCCAAACAATCATTCCTCAGAGCTTAAAGACGTGGAGTTTGGGGTCTTTGCAAAGACAGCCCTAAAAAGGCACTGCTAAATGTAGACATTATAGGGAAGGAAATGAATGGAATCCTAGTGAAAGTAACTATGCTCTAATTCTCGATGTCAATGATGCATTCTGCTGGTTGAAAAATAGAAGTAAAACTAAAAATCCACTCATCAAATGCAAGAATATGTGGAAAAGTAAAATGATAAGTGCCTTCAAAATAGACACTCCATATACACAGAGCTATAGATACACGTTGAAGGTAGCATTTGAGAATCATGTTTCAAACATCTTTTATGATACGTGGCTCATGGTAACCATTCCTGATGTTTTTTCATGAGCTGGAAGAAATTGGGCACCACGGCTTTACATTATTTTGGACTTAGGTTGTATCAAAATTCTGACCGAATGCATAAGTATTTTGGAAGATCACATTTTCTGTTCAAAATAATATATTTACAAAAATAAGAATGTGGAGGGTTGGAGGTGAAAACAAGACTTGACATCAATGGAATCCAGATACAACTCACCTTGGGATGATAGTCTCTCATATATATATTGGGAGTATCAAAAATAAAAAAAAATAATTATTATGAACTAGCCAAAATACAAATTTTGAAAGAAGGGATCACTTTATATTAATATCTTGGAATAAATCTTTACCAGAGAGAAAAATTTATTCCAGAGATACATTCATCGCTCTTTGGAAATGAAAGCATTTTTTTTTTTAATTAAGCTCTTTAAAAACAAGAGGCTACCATTATAAGAATGAATGCAGAATGCATTTGGGACCAATATTTCTGGACTAGATTTTCTCCTTAATAGTTAATAAAATAATATTAAACTACTCTTATAAATTAAAATGGAAAGACAACAAATGCCTGTCAGACTTTCCTCCCTTTTTAATATTCCCAATTTTATACTGATCAGTCATTGGATATATATTTACATGCTTCAGCAAATCTTTACAATATGGTTAGAACCCCTTAGGCTATTTTGCATGACAATATTTTTTAATTTCTCGATATGTATGAATTGTTCTCGAGTGCAGAGAGATCATCATGGTGGTGTTCTTATAGAAATAACTGCTGATTTTGCATATTCTGAATTTTTAGAAATTTATTTATACAAAATCAAACTTTTCTTATAATATAAGAGGAATTCAAAGAGACACAAACGGAAAGCAAAACAACTCCATGTACAAACAGCCCCCAAACTCATATTTCTACTGAAGATTTTGAGAAATGCTAGAATGGACCAGGACAGAAAAGACACCTGTAGGATCAATCATCTTTCAAGATCAACTCTCCTTTTCACTAGATATCTGTGGAGAGGGGAATGGTTTTTAATATTGAAGGACATAATCCATCAGGCAGAGTGTACCACCACCCCTACACTCCTTGGCACAGGTGATCATAGTCTCCAACATGCGAGGAAAATAAAGGAGGATAAGTTTAGATAGATGGGTGAGTCCAAAACTTTTTCTATACTCAAATGACCCTCTTTCTCTTAATTTATTTTTTAGTGATGGATAGCTTTCATACATGAATATACCGAAAAATAAAAGAAGTGTCAAATGTCCAAACAGGGAAATTAAAATTCATAATCACATGCAGGTTTCCTATATATCAGAACTCCATCTGGATCTTGAATTGTCACTCATTTTCAAAACCTCCACAAAAGCATGATTGAAATACAGCACAGAATTGTGATCCATGGCTCATTTTGGTGTGCATTTACTGGGAACCAGCCCAATATTAAAAAAAATCTGTTTTATGGATACATATTTGACCAATATCAAATTAATGATAGTTTACAATATCTGGTGATTGATATATCCAGATAGGTGTGCTTTCTTCTCTGCTATCATTACTAAATATTTTCAATATTGATATATCAGTAATCATAAAGAAATAAACAGCAGACTAAGTAGAAATTTTCACCTCTCAATACCTCTCTTTCCATGGTGGTGTATAGGTGTTATTCTGGCTCTCCATGTCACAAATATTTATTTCTTCATCAAACACTTTTATTGATATATTTTCACAAACCATGTCCTGTGGGCAAGGGGAATATGAAGAGCTCTTTGTCAAATGTGGAAAAGATCTTTATGGTAACATTGTCACATGAAATGGATATGGAATTGAAAGAAAGGTAAACTTTAAAAGGGATTATCAAATTGCATATGATTTAATATAATCCATTATAAGAAATCGATACATGGGACAAAGTTATATAAAGGAAAAGAAAAAGTCTAATATATTGGAGAAATAGAGTAATAAAATTCTCATCGCCATATTCCAGCTGAAACTCTTGGACAAAACAGTTTCTAACTGGAAAAGAATTTTTGTTTAAATAGTGCAGTGTCTATTGTGATCATCATGCTTTAAACGTAAGAAAGGGTTCATCTTTGGTATTTGCACACATCCAATTGACATAAATTAACGTTAATAACAAGATGACTAGGACAACCACAGCATTTTCAAACAGGGATCCTGAAAACGAAAGAAATAAAGGGTAGAAGAAGAAATCAGAATTAAATGGGAAAGTATTGCATTCTTAATGAAGAGCCAACATTATTAAAATTCACCAGACACCACCCACATCCCAGCTTAGTAAATTGGACAACCATTTCATGGATCATGATATTGATATTTTCACCCTGGGTTCAAAATGGCTCTTACTGTGGAGGCTGGCTATTGAGAACCATGCTCATCCTCTCAACACCCACCCAGAAATGGGCTGTGCGGGTGGTTTCATAGCCAGTTGCAAGCCCTGTCCTCTTTCATCTCCTCCAAGGCATGATCATAGGTGGGTGTTACCCACACAATTCCACACAATCATTCCTGTGAGTTTGCAGCCATGGAAGGTGGGCTTTTTGCAAAGACAGCATCTAAATATGCACTGCTAAATATAGACGGGAAAGGGAAGGAAATGAATGGAATCCTAGTGAAAAGTAACTCTACTCTAATTCTCCCTGTCAGTGATTTGTGCTGCTGGTACAAAAATAGAAGTAACATATAAATTCCATTCATCAAATGCAAGACTATGTAGAAAAATGAAGCCTTAAGTGACTTCTAAACAGTCACTCCTTATACACAGAACTACAGATACACGTTGAAGGTAGTGTTTGGGAAATGAGTTTTGAACATATTGTATGGAATGTGGCACTTGGTAACAATTGCTGATATTTTTTCATGACCTGGAAGAAATTCGGCACCATGGTTTTGTGTAAATTTAGATTCAGGAGGTATCAAAATTGTGACCGATTGCATAAATACTTTGGAAGATCACATTTTCTGTTCAGAATAATGTAGTGAAAAAATTAAGAATGTGGTGGGTTGGAGGTGGAAACAAAACTTGAAATCAATAGAATACAGGTATAACTCACCTTGAGATTTTAATCTCTCATATATATATATATTTGGTGTAATTAAATTTAAAAAAATCATTTTTAAGAACTAGGAAATATAAAAATCTTGAAAGAAGTGATCACTCTCTAATAATATCTTTGAATAAATCTTTACCTGAGAGAGAAAAATTTATTCCAGAGATACATTCTTCACTTTTTGGAAATTAAAGCATTTTTTAAAATTAACCTCTTTAAAAACAAGAGGCTACCATGATATGAATGAATACAGAATGCAGTTGGGACCTATATTTCTGGGCTAGATTTTCTTCTTAATAGTTAAGAAAATAATATTAAACATCTGTAACTTAGAAAATACAAATGTGAAGTCAACAACTTCTTGTCAGGTTTTCCTCCCTTTTTAATATTCCCAATATTAAATTGATAATTCACTGGAATTATATTTACAGGACTTCAGAAATCTTTACAATATGGTTAGAATACTCCAGGTTTTGTTACCCAAGAGTAATTTTTATTTTCTCAATATTTACGTGTTGTTCTCGAGTGCAGGGAGATCATAAGGCTGGTGTTCAAATAGAAATAACTACTGCTATTGCATATTCTAAATTTTTAGAAATTAATATATACAAAATCAAACTTATTTTTACAATATAAGTGGAATCCACAGAGACACAAATAGAAGGCAAAACAACTCCGTGTACCAACAGTCCCAAACTTGAAAATTTCTCCTCAGTCTTGGGAGACCTTTTAGACCTAACCAGGAGAGAAAAGACACTTGTAGGATGAATCATCTTTCAAACTTCAATAATCCTTTTCACTAGATATCAGGGGGAGGGGGATGGATCTTAACATTGAAGGACATAATCCGTCAGGCAGAGTTTACCACCCATCCATATCTAGGCACAGGTGAACATAGTCTCCAACATGGGAGGGATATGAAGGAGGAACAATTTAGAGAGCCAGGTGAATGCAAAACTTTTTCTTTGCTTACGTGGACTTCTTTCTCTTAAGTTATTTTTTTTTTTTGATGGATAACATTCATACATGAATCTATAAAAAATAAATGAAGTACAATAGGTGCAAATGGAGAAAATATACAGCATAACCACATACAGGAATCCCATATATCACAGCTCCATTTGGATCTTTAATTGTCAGTCATTTTCAAAAACTCAGCAAGAGCATCATTGAAATACAACAAGGAATTGTGAACCATGGCTCACTTTAATGTGATTTACTGGGATCCCCCCAATATTAAAAGAAATCTGTTTTATGGATACATATTTGTCCAATATGAAATTATTTGAAAGTGTACAATCTCTGGTATTTGATATATTCAGAGAGGTGTGCTTTCTTCTCTTCTATGGTTTTTGAATATTTTCTGTGTTCCTATATCAGTAATCATATAGAAATAAGCAGCTGATTAATTAGAAAATTTTCAACTCACGACCCCTCCCTTTCCATGGCTGTGCACAGGTGTTATTCTGGCTCTCCATGTCACAAATATTTACTTCTTCATCAAACATTTTATTGATACATTTTCACCCACCATGTCCGGTGGGCATGGGGAATATGAAGAGCTTGTTATCTGGTGTTGAAAAGATCTTTATTGTAACATTTTCTCATAAAATGGAGATTGGATTGAAAGAAATGTAAATTTTAAAAGGGGTTATCAGATTGGGTACGATTTAATATAATCCATGATAAGAAAGGGATATATGGCATAAAGATGTATAAAGGAAAATAAAAATTCAAATTCAATGGAAAAATAGTGTAAAAAAATTCTCATCCTCATATTCCAGCTGAAATTCTTGGACAAAACTGTCTCTAATTGGAAATGATTTTTTTTAAGTCATGCCATGTCTATTGAGGTAATCATGCATTCAAAGTAAGAAAGCTTTCATCTTTGGTATTTGCACACTTTCAACAGCCATAAATTAATGTTAATAGCAAGATAACTAGGACCACCACATCATTTACAAACAGGGATCCTGAAAACAAAGGAAGTAAAGGGAAGAGGAAGCAATGAGATTACAATGAGGAAGTCTTACATTATCAAAGAAGAGCCAAAATTATTAAAATTCACCAGACACCAGCCACATCCCAGCTTAGTTAATTGGACAACCATTTCAATGATCATGATATTGATATTTTCACCCTCGGGTCAAAATGGCTCTGACTGTGGAGTCTTTCTATTGAGAGCCATGCTCACCCTCTCAACTGCCATCCAGTGAATTGGTCTTGGGGGTTTTTTCATAGCCATTAGCGAGCCCTGTCTTCTTTCCTCTCCTCCATGGCATGATCATAGGTGGGTGTTACTCACACAATTCCAAAGAATCATTCCTAGGAGCTTGAATCCATGGACCGTGGGCTCTTTACAAAGAGAGCATCTAAAAATGCACTGCTAATTATAGACAGAAAAGGGAAGGAAATGAATGGAATCCTAGTGAAAAGTAACTCTGTTCTAATTTTCCTTGACAGTGCTTTATGCTGTTGTTCCAAAAATAGAATTGAAACAAAAAATTCACTCGTCAAAAACAAGACTGTGGAAAATAAAACCATAAGTGAATTCAAAACAGACATTCCTTATAAACAGAAATATAGTTACACGTTGAAGTTGGCGTATGGGAAATGCGTTTCGAACATATTGTATGGACGTGTCTCATGGTAACCGTTCCTGATATTTCTTCATGAGCTGGAAGAAAATATGCACCATGTTTTGTGTGATTTTGGACTTAGGTCTTATCAATATTCTGATGGAAGGAATAAATATTTTGGAAGATAACTTTCTGTTCAGAAAAATGTTTTTACAAAATTATGGATGCGGTGCACAGGAAGTAAAAACAAGTCTTGAAATCAATGGAATCCAGGTATAACTCACCTTGGGATGATAGTCTCACCTATATACATTTGGAGTATCTAAAATTAAAAAAAAAAATTTTTAAGATCTAGGCAAAACACAAATATTGAAGAAGTACTCACTATAAAAAAAGATCTCTGAATAAATCTTTACCAGGGAGAGAAAAAATTATTCCAGAGATACAGACACCACTCTTTGGAAAAGAAACATTTTTTTTCCAATTAAACTCTTTAAAAACAAGGGACTACCAGGATATTAATCTCCACAGAATCCAGTTAGGACCTATATTTCTGGACTAGATTTTCTTCTTAATAGTTTATAAAATAATATTAAATTACTCTAACTCAGAAAATAAAAATGGGAACACAACAAATGCTTGTCAGGCTTTCCTCCCATTCCAATATTCCCAATTTTAAATTGATCATTCATTGAATATATATTTACATGAGTTCAGAAATCTTTACAATATGGTTAGTATCCCCCAGGTTTTGTTACACGACAGAATTTTATTTTCTCGATATCTATGAGATGTTCTTGGGGGCAGGGAAATCATAATGCTGGGTTCAAATAGAAATAACTGCTGATATTGCATATTCTAATTTTTTAGAAATTAATATATACAAATTCAAACTTATTCTTACAATATAAGTGGAAACCACAGAGACACAAATAGAAGGCAAAAGAACTCCCTGCACCAACAGCCCCCAACTTGAAAACTTCTCCTGAGGCTTGGGAGAACTGCTAGACTTTACAAGGAGAGAAAACACACTTGTAGGATGAATCACATTTCAAAGAGCAACTCATCTTTTCACTAGATATCAGGGGGTGGGGGATGGTTCTTAAAATTGAAGGACATATTCTATCAGGCAGATTGTACCACGCCTCCATCCCTAGGCACATGTGATCATAGTCTCTAACATGGAAGGGATACAAAGTAGGAACTGTTTAGAGAGCCAGGTGAATCCAAAACTTTTTCTTTACTCACATGTCCCTCTTTCTCTTAAGTTATTTTTATTTATGGATAGCATTCATACATGAATATAGCAAAAATAAATGAAGTACAAAAGGTGCAAATGGAGAAAATATAAGGCATAAGTTTATGCAGGGGTCCCATATATCACAGCTCCATCTGGATCTTTAATTGTCAGGGACTTTAAAAAACTCAGCAAGTGCATCGTTGAAATACAACATGGAATTGTGATCCATGGCTCACTTTCATGTGATTTCCTGGGATACTCGAAATATTAAAAGAAATTTGTTTTATGTATATATATTTTTCCATTATGAAATTAATTGAAATTGTACAATCAATGGTGTTTGTTATATTCAGAGATGTGTACTTTCTTCTCTGATATCACTATTAAACATTTTCAGTGTTGCTATAACAGTAATCATAAAAAAAAAACCAGCATATTAAGTAGAACTTTTCACCTCTAGATCCCTCACTTTATATGGCTGTGCATTTGTGTTATTCCAGCTCTTCTTGTCACAAATATTTATTTCTTCATCAAACAATTTTATTGCTATATTTTCACCCACCACGTCCTGTGGGGAAGGGGAATATGAAGAGCTTTTGGTCAGATGTTGAAAAGATCTTTATAGTCTCATTGTCAAACAAAATGGATATTGGTTGAACAAAAGGTAAATTTTTAAAGGGATTATCGGATTGGGTATGATTTAATATAATCCATGATAATTAATGGACATATGGGACAAAGATATATAAATGAAAATAAAAAGTGAAATGTAATGGAAAAATAGAGTAACAAAATTCTAATCATTATATTCTAGCTGAAACACTTGGACGAAACAGTGTCTAACTGGGAATGAATTTTTGTTTAAGTAGTGCAGTGTCTATTGAGGTAATCATGCTTTCAAAGTAAGAAACGTTTCATCTTTGGTATTTGCACACTTCCAATAGCATTAATTATCATTTATAACAAGATGACTAGGACCACCACAGCATTTACAAACAGGGATACTGAAAACTAATGAAGTAAAGTGTAGAGGAAGAAATGAGAATACAATGAGAAAGTATCGCATTCTCAGTGAAGAGTCAACATTATCAAAATTCACCAGGCAGCAACTACATCCCAGCTAGTAAATTGGACAGCAATGTCAAGTGTTCTGATATTGGTATTTTTGCCCTGGGGTCAAAATTGCTCTGACTAGTGGAGGCTGGTAGGAGAGAATCAAGCTCACCCTCTCATTGTCGCCCAGTGAAATGGCCATGGGGGCAGTTTCATAGTCACTAGCAAACCCTGTCTTCTTTCCTCTCCTCCAAGGCATGATCATAGGTGGGTGTTACCCACACAATTCCAAAGAATCATTCCTGGGAGCTTGAAGCCGTGGAGTGTGGTCTCTTTGCAAAGACAGCACCTACAAATGCATTTCTAATTATAGGCAGGAAAGGGAAGGAAATGAATGGAATCCAAGTGAAACATAAATCTGTTCTAATTTTCCATGTCAGTGATTTGTGCTGTTGTTCCAAAAATAGAATTAAAACAAAAAAATCACTCATCAAAAACAAGACTGTGTGGAAAATAAAACCATAAATGGCTTCAAAACAGACACTCCTTATAAACAGATGTATAGATACACTTTGAAGGCGGTGTAAGAGAAATATGTTTCAAACATAGTGTATGGACGTGGCTCATGGTAAACAATTCTGATATTTTGTCATGAGCTGGAAGAAATCGGGCACTACGTATTGCCTGATTTGGGACTTAGGTCATATTAAAATTCTGACGGAAAGCATAAATATTTTGGAAGATAATATTTTATGTTCAGAAAAATGTTTTTACAAAAATATGGATGTGGTGGGTAGGAGGTAAAAACAAGACTTGAAATCAATGGGATCCAGATATAACTCACCTTCGGATGATAATTTCTCCTATTTACCTTTGGAGTATATAAAATAAAAAAACAATTTTAAGAACTAGGCAAAATACAAATATTGAAGAAGAGACCGCTATGTAAAAAGATCTCTGAATAAATCTTTACCGGAGAGAGAAAAAATTATTCCAGGGATACAATCTTCACTCTTTAGAAATGAAAGCTTTTTTTTTTTTTTTTTCAATTAAACTCTTTAAAAACAAGAGGCTACCATGATATAAATGTAGGCCAAATGCATTTGGGACCTATATTTCTGGATGAGATTTCCTTCTAAATATTTAATAAAATAATACTGAACTATTCTAACTTAGAAAATACAAATGTGAAGTCAACAACTGCTTGTCAGGCTTTCCTCACTTTTTAATATTCCCAATATTAAGTTGAATATTCACTGGAAATAGATTTACATGACTTCAGAAATCTTTACAATATGCTTAGAATCCCCCAGGTTTTGTGACCCAACAGTATTTTTTATTTTCTTGAAATCTATGAGCTGTTCTCGAGTGCAGAGAAATCATATTGCTGGGTCCAAAGAGAAATAACTGCTACTATTGCATATTCTAAATTTTTAGAAATTAATTTATCCAAAATCAAACTTATTCTTAAATATAAGTGGAATCCACGCAGACACAAACAGAGGGCAAAAGAACTCCATGTACCAACAGCCCCAAATTGAAAACTTCTCCTGAAGCTTGGGAGAACAGCTAGAACTAACCAGGAGCGAAAAAAAAAAACTTGTAGGATGAATCACCTTTCAAAGAGCAACTCACAATTTTGCTAGATATCAGGTTGTGGGTGATGGTTCTTAAAATTGAAGAACCTACTCCATTAGGCAGAGTGTACCACCCCTCCATCCCATGGCACCTGTGATCATAGTCTCCAACATGGAAGGGTTAAGAAGGAGAAACAATTTAAAGAGCCAGGTGAATCCAAAACATTTTTTTTACTCACATGGCCCTCTTTCTCTTAATTTATTTTTTTTGATGGATAGCATTCATACATGAATATAGAGAAAACAAATGAAATACAAAAGGTGCAAATGGATAAAATATAAGGCATAACCACATGCATGGGTCCCATATATCACTGCTCCATCTCGATCTTTAATTGGCAGTCATTTTCAAAAACTCGGCAAGAGCATCATTGAAATACAGCAAGGAATTGTGATCCACGGCTCACTTTCGTGTGATTTACTGTGATCCTCTCAATATTAAAGAAATTTGTTTTATGGATATATATTAGTCCAGTATGAAATTAATTGAAAGTGTAAAATCTCTAGTGTTTGATATATTCAGAGAGGTGTGCTTTCTTCTCTGCAATCATTATTAAATATTTTCAGGGTTGCTATATCAGTAGTCATAAAGAAATAAACAGCAGATTAATTAGAAACTTTTCAACTTTCGATCCTTCTCTTTCCATAGCTATGCCTATGTGTTATTCTGTCTCTCCTTGAAACCAATATTTACTACTTCATCAAACACTTTTATTGCTATATTTTCACCCACCATGTTCTGTGGGCAAGGGGAATATGAAGAGCTTTTTGTCAGATGTTGAAATGATCTTCATTGTCACATTGTCACATAAAATGGATATTGGATTGAACTAAAGGTAAATTTTAAAAGGGATTATCATATTGGGTACGATTAAGTATAACCCATAATAAGAAACAGACACATGGGACAAAGATATATAAAAGAAAATAAAAAGTCTAATATAATGGATAAATAGAGTAACAAAATTCTTATCATCATATTCCAGCTGTAATTATTGGACAAAATATTCTCTAACTGGAAATTAATTTTTGTTCAAATAGTGAAGTGTCTATTGAGGTAATCATGCTTTCAAAGTAAGAAAGGTTTCATCTTTGGTATTTGAACACATCCAATAGCATTAATTAACGTTAATAAGAAGATGACTAGGACCACCGCAGCATTTACAAACAGGAAAACTGAAAAAATTGTAAATAAAGGGTAGAATAAGAAATGAGAATACAATGAGAAAGTATTGCATTCTCAATGAAGAGTCAAAATTATCAAAGTTCATCAGACACCAGCTACATCCCAGCTTAGTAAATTGGACAACCATTTCAAGGATCATGGTTTTTACATATACATCCTGGGGTCAAATGGCTCTTACTGTTCAGGCTGGCTATTGATAACCACGTTCACCCTCTCAACTGCCACCCAGTGAATTGGCCATTGGGGTGGTATCATAGCCACTAGAAAGCACTGTCTTCTTTCCTCTCCTCAAGGAATGATCATAGGTGGGTGTTACCCTCACAATTCCAAACAATCATTCCTGGGAGTTTGAAGCCTTGGAGTGCGGGCTTTTTGCAAAGACAGCATCTAAAAATTCACTGCTAAATATGAGACAGGAAAGGGAAGGAAATGAATGCAATACTAGTGAAAAATTACTCTGCTCTAATTCTCCTTGTCAATGATTTGTGCTGCTGGTCCAAATATAGAAGTAAAACAAAAGATCCACTCATCAAATGCAAGACTATGTAGAAAAATAAAACCGTAAGTGACTTCAAAACAGACACTCCATATACACAGATCTATATATACACGTTGAAGGGGGCATTTGGGAAACGAGTTTCAAACATAATGTATGGAACTTAGCTCATGGTAACCATTGCTGATATTTTGTCATGAGCTGGAAGAAATTCGATCCCACGGTTTTGCATGATTTTGGACGCAGGTGGTATCAATATTCTGACAGATAGCATAAATATTTTGGAAGATAATATTTTCTGTTCAGAAAAATATTTTTACAAAAATATGGATGTGGTTGGTAGGAGGTAAAAACAAGACTTGAAATCAATGGAATCCAGATATAACTCACTTTGGGATCTTAATTTCTCTATTTACATTTGGAGTATCTAAAAAAAAAAAAAACATTTTTTAGAACTAGGCAAAATACAAATATTGAAGAAGAGACCGCTATGTAAAAAGAACTGTGAATAAATCTTTCCTGGAGAGAGAAAAATTATTCCAGGGATACAGTCATCACTCTTTAGAAATGAAAGTCTTTTTTTTTTCAATTAAACTTTTTAAAAACAAGAGGCTACCATGATACAAATGTAAGCAGAATGCAGTTGGGACCTATATTTCTGGATGAGATTTTCTTCTTAATATTTAATAAAATAATATTAAACTACTCTAACTTAGAAAATAAAAATGTGAAGCCAACAACTGCTTGTCAGGCTTTCCTCACTTTTTAATATTCCCAGTATTAAGTTGAACATTCACTGGGAATATATTTACATGACTTCAGAAATCTTTACAATATGATTAGAATACCCTAGGTTTTGTCACCCGACAGTATTTTTATTTTCTCAATATCTATGAGTTGTTCTCAAATGCAGGGAGATCATAATGCTGTTGTACAAATAGAAATAACTGCTTCTATTGCATATTCTAAATTTTTAGAAATTAATTTATGCAAAATCAAATTTATTCTTACAATTTAATGGAATCCACACAGACACAAACAGAAGTCAAAAGAACTCCGTGTACCAACAGCCCCAACTTGAAAACTTTTCCTGAGTCTTGGGAGAACAGGTAGAACTAACCAGGAGAGAAAACACACTTTTAGGATGAATCACCTTTCAAGGAGCAACTCACCATTTCACTAGATATAAGGTTGTGGACGATGGTTCTTAAAATTGAAGGACCTAATCCAGCAGGCAGAGTGTACCACCACTCCATCCCTAGGCACCTGTGATCTGCATCTCCAACATGGAAGGTATATGAAGGAACAGTTTAGAGAGCCAGTTGAATCCAAAACTTTTTCTTTACTCACATGGTCCTCTTTCTCTTAATTTATTTTTTTGATAGATAGCATTCATACATGAAAATACTGAAAAAGAAATGAAGTACAAAAGGTACAAACGTAGAAAATATAAGGCATAACCACATGCAGGGATCCAATATATCACAGCTCTGTCTGGATCTTTAATTTTCAGTCATTTTCCAAAACTCAGCAAGAGCATCATTGAAATATAGCAAGGAATTGTGATCCATGGCTCACTTTCGTGTTATTTACTGGGATATTCCCAATATTAAAAGAAATCTGTTTTATTAATACATATTTGTCCAATATGAAATTAATTGAAAGTGTACAATCTCTGGGGTTTGATATATTCAGAGATGTGTACTTTCTTCGCTGCTATCACTATTAAATATTTTCAGTGTTGCTATATCAGTAATCATAAAGAACTAAACAGCAGATTAAGTAGAAATTTTTCACATCTGGATCCCTCTCTTTCCATGGCTTTGCATATGTGGTATTCTGAATCTTCTTGTCAGAAATATTTATTTCTCCATCAAACACTTTTATTGCTGTATTATCACCCACCATGTCCTGTGGGCAAGGGGAATATGAAGAGGTTTTTGTCAAATGTTGAAAAGATGTTTATTGTCACATTGTCACATAAAATGGATATTGTTTTGCATGAAAAGTAAATTATAAAAAGGATTATCATATTGGGTACGATTAAATATAGTGCATGATTAGAAATGGACATATGGGGCAAAGATATTTAAATGAAAATAAAAAGTCTAGTATAATGGAAAAATAGAGTAACAAAATTCTCATCATCATATTCCAGCTGATACTCTTGGACAAAACAGTCTCTAACTGGAAATGAACTTTTGTTTAAGTAGTGCAATGTCTATTGAGGTAATCATGCTTTCAAAGTAAGAAAGGTTTCGTCTTTGGTATTTGCACACTTCCAAAAGCATTAATTAATGTTTATAACAAGATGAATAGGACCTCCACAGCATGGAAACTGAAAACAAGGGAAGTAAATGGTAGAGGAAGAAATGAGAATACGATGAGAAAGTATTGCTTTCTCAATGAAGAACCAAAATTAACAAAATTAACCAGACACCACCCACATCAGAACTTAGCAAATTGGACAATCATTTCAAGGATAATGAATTTGATATTTTCATCCTGGGGTCAAATGGCTCTGACTGTGCAGGCTGGTTATTGAGAACCATGCTCACCCTCTCAACTGCTGCCCAGTGAATTGGCCATGGGGATGGTTTCATAGCCACTAGCTAGCCCAGTCTTCTTTTCTCCTCCAAGGCATGATCATAGGTGGGTGTTATCCTCACAATTCCAAAAAATCATTCCTGGGAGCTTGAAGCCTTGGGGTGTGGGCTCTTTGCAAAGACAGCATCTAAAAAGGCACTGCTAAATATGATACAGGATAGGGAAGGAAATGAAAGCAATCCTAGTGCAAAGTAACTCTGCTCTAATTCTCCCTGACATTGATTTGTGCTACTGGTTCAAATATAGAAGTAAAACAAAATAGTCACTCATCAGTTGCAAGACTATGTAGAAAAATAAAAACATAAGTGTCTTCAAAACATACACTCCATATACACAGATCTATAGGTACACGTTGAAGGTGGTGTTTGGAAACGAGTTTCAAACATAAAATATGGAACTTGTCTTATGGTTACCATTGCTGATATTTTGTCATGAACTGGAAGAAATTGGGCACCACGGTTTTCCATGATTTTGGACGCAGGTGGTATCCAAATTCTGACCAAATGCATAAATACTTTGGAAGATCATATTTTCTGTTTAGAATAATTGATATACAAAAAATAAGAATGTGGTCGGTTTGTAGGTGAAAACAAGATTTGAAATCAATGGAAATCATACATAACTCACCTTGGGATGATAGTCTCTCATATATATATATATATATGGAGTATATAAAATTAAAAAAATCATTTTCAAGAACCAGGAAAATATAGATCTTGAAAGAAGGGATCACTATCTATTAATATCTTCGATTAAATCTTTACCAGATAGAGAAAAATTATTCCAGAGATACATTCATTGCTCTTTGGAAAGTAAAGCTTTTTTAAAAAATTAAACTCTTTAAAAACAAGACGCTACCATGATATGAATTAACGCAGAATGCAGTTGGGACATATATATCTTCACAAGATATTATGCTTAACAGTTAATAAAATAATATTAAACTACTCTAACTTAGAAAATAAAAATGGGAAGGCAACAAATGCTTGTCAGGCTTTCCTCCCTTTTTAATATTCCCAATTTTATATTGCTCAATCATTTGATATATATTTACATGACTTCAGTAATATTTACAATATGGTTAAATCCCCCAGGTTTTGCTACCTGACAGTATTTTTTATTTTCTTGATACGTATGAATTGTTCTTGAGTGCAGAGTGATCATGATGCTGGTGTTCATATAGAAATAACTGGTGCTTTTGAGTATTCTAAATTTTTATAAATTAGTTTACACAAAATCAAACTTATTCTTAAAATATAAGTGGAATCCAGAGAGACACAAACAGAAAGCAAAAGAACTCCATGTACAAACAACCCCCAACTTGAAAGCTTCTCCTGAGGATTATGAGAACTGCTAAAACAGACCAGGACAGAATAGACACTTTTTGGATGAATCATCTTTCAAAGAGCAACTATCCTTTTCAATAGACATCTTCGGGGAAGGGGAGAGTTCTTGAAATTGAAGGACATAATCAATCAGGCAGAGTGTACCACCCCTCCACTCCTTGGCACAGGTGATCAGAGTCTCCAACATGGGAGGGAAACAAAGAAGGATCAGTTAAGAGAGACAAGGGAGTCCAAATCTTTTTCTTTACTCACATGGCCTTAAACTCTTAATTTATTTTTTAGTGATACATAGCATTCATACATGAATATGCTGAAAAATAAACGAAGTGCCAAACATCCAAATGGAGAAATTACAAGGAATAACCACATGCAGGTTTCCTATACATCAGAGCTCCATCTGGATCTCGAAATGTCAGTCATTTTCAGAAACTCAGCAAGACCACCATTGAAACACAACAAGGAATTGTGATCCATGGCTTACGTAGGTGTGCATTTACTGGAATCCTCCCAATATTAAAAGAAATCTCTTTTATGGAAACATATTTGATCAATATCAAATTAATTGAAAGTGTACAATTGGGCACCACGGTTTGCATGATTTGGGCCTTAGGTCATATCAAAACTCTGATGGAATGCATAAATATTTTGGAAGATAACATTTTCTGTTCAGAAAAATGTTTTTACCAAAATATGGATGTGGTGGGTAGGAGGCATGAACAAGATTTGAAATCAATGGAATCCAGATATAACTCACTTTGGGATGCTAGTCTCTTCTATATACATTTGGAGTATCTAAAACAAAAAAAGCATTTTTAAGAACTAAGCAAAAGACAAATATTGAAGAAAGGATCACTATCTAAATTTATCTCCGAAAAAATTTTACGGGGGAGAAAAAATTATTCCAGAGATACAGTCTTCGCTTTTTGGAAATTAAAGCATTTTCAATCTTTATAAATGAAAGCATTATTTAAAATTTCAATTAAACTCTTTAAAAACAAGATGCTACTATGTTATGAATGTCCACAGAATGCAGTTGTGACCTATATTTCTGGACTAGATTTTCATCTAAATAGTTAAAAAAAATAATATTAAACTTCTGTAACTTAGAAAATACAAATGTGAAGTCAAGAACTGTTTGTCAGGCTTTCCTCACTTTTTAATATTCCCAATATTAAATTGATCATTCACTGGAATTATATTTGCAGGGCTTCAGAAATCTTTACAATATGGTTAGAATCCCCCAGGTTTTGTTACACAACAGTATTTTTTATTTTATCGATATCTATGAGTTGTTCTCGAGTGCAGGGAGATCATAATGCTGGTGTTCAAATAGAAATTACTGCTGCTATTGCATATTCTAAATTTTTAGAAATTAACTTATACAAAATCAAACTTATTCTTACAATAAAAGTGGAATCCACAGAGACACAATCAGAAGGCAAAAGAACTCCATGTACCAAGAGTCCTGAACTTGAAAACTTCTCCTGAGGCTTGGGAGAACTGCTAGAACTAACCAGGAGAGAAAACACCCGTGTAGGATGAATCACCTTTCAAAGAGCAACTCATCTTTCACTAGATATCATGGGGTGGGGGTTGGTTCTTAAAACTGAAGGACATAATCCATCAGCAGAGTGTGTCACCCCTACATCTCTTAGCACATATGATCATAGTCTCCAACATGGAAGGGTTACAAAGGAAGAACAGTTTAGAGAGCCAGGTGAATCCAAAACTTTTTCTTTACTCACATGGCTCTTATTCTCTTAATTTATTTTTTGATGGATAGCATTCATACATGAATATACTGAAAAATAAATGAAGTACAAAATGTGCAAACCCTGAAAATATAAGGCATAACCACATGTAGGGTTCCAATATATTACAGCTGCATCTTGATCTTTTCAATCATTTTCAAAAACTTGGCAAGGGCATCATTGAAATAAAACATGGAATTGTGATCCATGGCTCACTATCCTGTGATTTACTGGGATACTCCCAATATTAAATGAAATCTGTTTTATGGATACATATTTGTCCAATATGAAATTAATTGGAAGTGTACAATCTCTTGTGTTTGATATATTCAGAGATGTGTGCTTTCTTCTCTGCTATCATTATTACACATTTTTGGTGTTGCTATATCAGTAATCATAAAGAAATAAACAGCAGATTAAGTAGAAACTTTTCATCTCCCAATCCCTCGTTTTCCATGGCTGTGCATGGGTGGTATTCTGAATCTTTTTGTCAGATGTGAAAATATCTTTAGTGTCACATTGTCACATAAAATGGATATTGGATTGAACGAAAGTTAAATTTTATAAGGGATTATCAGTTTGGGTATGATTTAATATAATCCATGATAAGAAACAGACATATGGGACAAAGATATATAAAGGAAAATAAAAAGTCTAATATAATGGAAAAAGAGAGTAACAAAATTCTCATCATCATATTCCAGTTGAAACTCTTGGAGAAAATAGTCTCTACCTGGAAATGAATTTTTGTTTAAGTAGTGCAGTGCCTATTGATGTAATCATGCTTTCAATGTAAGAAAGGTTTCATCTTTGGTATTTTCACACTTCCAAATGAATTAATTAACATTAATAACAATATGACTAGTACCACCCCAGCATTTACAAACAGGGATCCTGAAAACAAAGGAAGTAAAGGGTAGAGGAAGAAATGAGAATAAAATGAGAAAGTATTTTCTTCTCAATTAAGAGCCAACATTATCAACATTCACCAGACACCAGCTTCATCCCAGCTTAGTATATTGGGCAACCATTTCAATGATCATGATATTGATGTTTTCACCCTTGGGTAAAAATGGCTCTGACTGTGGAGGCTGGTTATTGATAACCATGCTCACCCTCTCAACTGCCACCCAGTGAATTGGCTGTGGGGCTGGTTTCATAGCCACTAGCAAGCCCTGTCTTCTTTCCTCTCCTCAAAGGCATTATCATAGGTGGATGTTACACACAGAATTCCAAAAAAAAATCATTCCTGGGAGCTTGAAGCCGTGGAGTGTGGGGTTCTTCAAAGACAGCAACTAAAAGGCCACTGCTAAATATTGGCAGGAAAGGGAAGAAAATGAATGGAATCCTAGTGAAAAGTAACTGTGCTCTAATTCTCCTTGTCAGTGATTTGTGATGCTGGTCCAAAAAAAGAAGTAAAACAAGAAATCCACTGATCAAATGCAAGAGTCTGTGGAAAAATAAAACCATTAGTGACTTCAAAACAGACACTCCATATACACAGAGCAATAGCTACACATTCAAGGCAGAATTTGGGAAATATGTTTCAAACATATTGTATGGAACATGGTCCATGGTAAACATTCCTGATGTTTTGTCATGAGTTGGAAGAAATTGGGCAGCATGGTTTTGTGTGATTTGGTCTTAGGTGATATCAAAATTCTGACCGAATGCATCAATGTTGTGGAAGATCAAATTTTCTGTTCAGAATAATGAATTTACAAATATTAGAATGTGGTGGGTGGGAGGTGAAAACAAACTTGTAATCCATGGAATCCAGATAAACTCACCTTGGGATGATAGGCTCTCATATATATACTTGGAGTGTCTAAAATTTAAGAAAAAATCATTTTTAAGAACTAGGCAAAAACAAATCTTCAAAGAAGGGATCACTATCTAATAAAATATTTGAATAAATCTTTACTGGAGAGAGAAATAATTATTCCAGAGATGCAGTCATTGCTCTTTGGAAATGAAAGTATTTTTTTTTTTAATTAAACTCTTTAAAAACAAGAAGCTACCATGATATGAATGAACACAGAATTCACTTATGACCTTTATTTCTGGAATAGATTTTCTCCTTATTAATTAATAAAATATTATTAAACTTCTCTAACTTAGAAAATAAAAATCGGAAGTCAACAAATGCTTGTCAGATTTACTCCCTTTTTAATATTCCCAATTTTAAATTGATCATTCATTGGGTATATATCCAGAGAGGTGTGCTTTCTTCTCTGTTACCTTTATAAAACATTTTCAGTGTTGCTATATCAGTAATCATAAAGAAATAAACAGCCGAATAAGTCAAAACTTTTCTCCTCTTGATCCCTCTCTTTCTGTGGCTGTGCATAGGTGTAAATCTGGCTCTCCATGTCACAAATATTTATTTTTTCATCAAACACTTTTATTGATATATTTTCACTCACCATGTCCTGTGGGCAAGGAGAATATGAAGAAATATTTGTCAGGTGTTGAAAGGATCTTTATGCTAACATTGTCACATAAAATGGATATTGGGGGAAGCGGCTGTGGCTCAATCAGTAGGGCTCCCATTTACCATATGGGAGGCCCTGGGTTCGGTTCCTGGTGCCTCCTGGTGAAGGCAAGCCCGCCCACACGACGTGGTTAGCTGACCCAGCAAGCACAAGCAGCAAGGGGGGGATAAATGAATGAATAAATAAAATCTTTAATAAAAATGGATATTGGAATGAAAGAAAGGTAAGTTTTAAAAGGGATTATCAGATTGGGTACGATTCATTATAATCCATGATAAGAAGTGGATATATAGGTCAAAGATATATAAAGGAAAATAAAAATTCAAATACAATGGAAAAATAGTGTAAAAAATATCATCCTCATATTCCAGCTGAAACTCTTGGACAAAACTCTCTCTAATTGTAAATGAATTTTTGTTTAAGTCGTGCCATGTCTATTGAGGTAATCATGCTTTCAAAGTAAGAAAGGTTTCATCTTTGGTATTTGCCCTCTTCCAATTGGCATAAATTAACGTTAAAAAAAAAGATGACTAGGTCCACCACAGCCTTTACAATCCGGGATCGTGAAAACATAGGAAATAAAGGGTAGAGATAGAAATGAGAATACAATGAAATAGTAATGCATTCTCAATGGAGAGTCAACAATATAAAAATTCACCAGACAGCAACTACATCCCAGCTTAGTAATTTGGACATGTCTTTCAAGTGTCCTGATATTGTTATTTTCGCCCTGGGGTCAAAATTGCTCGGACTATTGGAGGCTGTCACGTGCGAATCAGCTCACCCTCTCATTGACGCCCAGTGAAATGGCCGTGGGGGTGGTTTCATAGCCACTAGCAAATACTGTCTTCTTTCCTCTCCTCCAAGACATGATCATAGGTTGGTGTTACCCACACAATTCCAATGAATCATTCCTGGGAGCTTGAAGTCTTGGGTTGTGGGCTCATTGCAAAAACAGAATCTAAAAGACACTGTTAATTATAGACAGGAAAGGGAAGGAAATAAATGGAATTTTAGTGAAAAGTGACTCTGCTCTAATTTTCTTTGTCAGTGGTTTGTGCTGTTGTTCCAAAAATAGAATTAAAACAAAAAAATCCACTCATCAAAAGCAAGACTATGTGGAAAATAAAATAATAAGTGACTTCAAAACAGACATTCCTTATACACAGAGTTATAGATACACGTTGAAGGCGGAGTATGGGAAACGTATTTCAAACATACTGTATGCACGTGGCTCATGGTAACCATTCCTGATATTTTGTCATGAGCTGGAAGAAATTGGCCCCACACTTTGTATGATTTTGGCTTAGGTCATATCAAAATTCTGATGGAAGGCATAAATATTTTGGAAGATAACATTTTCTGTTCATAAAAATTTTTTTACAAATATATGGATGTGGTAGGTAGGAGGTAAAAACAAGACTTGAAATCAATGGAATCCAGATATAACTCACCTTGGGATGATAGTCTCACCTATATACATTTCGAGTATCTAAAATAAAAGTTTCTTTAAGAACTAGGCAAAATTCAAATATTGAAGAAAGGATCACTATGTAAAAAGATTTCTGAATAAATCTTTATCAGAGAGAGAAATAATTATTCCAGGGATACAGTCATCACTCTTTAGAAATGAAGCACTTTTTTTTTCAATTAAACTCTTTAAAAACAAGAGGCTACCATAATATGAATATCTACAGAATGCAGTTGGGACTTATATTTCTGGATTAGATTTTCTGCTTAATAGTTAATAAAATAATATTAAAATGCTCTAACTTACAAAATAAAAACGGGAAGAAACAAATGCTTTTCAGGCTTTAGTCCATTTTAAAATTCCCAATTTTATATGGATCAGTCTTTGGATATATATTTACATGACTTAGCAAATCTTTACAAGATGGTCAGAATCCCCTAGGTTTTGTTACACCACAGTATTTTTTTTTTTAAGATTTTATTTATTCATTTATCCCCCCCTTGCTGCTTGTGCTTGCTGAGTCAGCTAACCACGCCGTGCGGGCGGGCTTGCCTTCACCAGGAGGCCCCGGGAACCGA
The DNA here is from genome assembly GCA_026826555.1 of Tolypeutes matacus. Classification (NCBI taxonomy): domain Eukaryota; kingdom Metazoa; phylum Chordata; class Mammalia; order Cingulata; family Chlamyphoridae; genus Tolypeutes; species Tolypeutes matacus. The sequence continues at coordinate 1,048,065 of JAKSZT010053857.1, read as the reverse complement.
ACCCAGGGCCTCCCATATGGTAAACGGGAGCCCCACTGATTGAGCCACAGCCGCTTCCCTCACAGTATTTTTTTAATTTCTCGATATGTATGAATTGTTCTTGAGTGCAGAGAGATCATGATGCTGGTGTTCATGTAGCAATAACTGATGCTTTTGCATATTCTAAATTTTTAGGAATTAATTTATAACAAAATCAACCTTTTTCTTACAATATAAGTGGAGTCCAAGGAGACACAAAGAGAAAGAAAAAGAACTCCATGTACAAACAGCCCCTGACCTCAAAATTTCTGCTGAGTAATAAGAGAACTGCTAGACCAGACCTGGACAGAAAAGACACATGTAGGATGAAACATCTTTCAAAGAGCATCTCTCCTTTTCACTATATAAATGCGGGGAGGAGAATGGTTCTTAAAATTGAATGACATAATCCATCAGGGAGAGTGTACCACCCCTCCACACCTTGGCACAGGTGATCATAGTCTCCAACATGGGAGGGAAGTAAAGGAGGATCAGTTTAGAGAGTCAGATGAGTCTAAACCTTTTCTTTACTCACATGGTCCTCTTTCTCTTTATTTATTTTTTAGTGATGTATAGCTTTCATACATGAATATAGCAAAAAATAAAAGGAATGCCAAATGTCCAAACAGCAAAAATACAAGGCATAACCCCATGCAGGTTTCCTATATATCACAGCTCCATCTAGGTCTTGAATTGTGACTCATTTCAAAAACTCAGCAATAGCATCATTGAAATACAGCAAGGAATTGTGATCCATGGCTCACTTTGGTGTGCATTTACTGGGATCATCCCAATATTAAAATAAATCTGTTTTATGGATACATATTTGACCAATATCAAATTAATTGAAAGTGTACAATCTCTGGTGTTTGATATATCCAGAGAGATGTGCTTTCTTGTCTGCTATCATTATCGAACATTTTCAATGTTGCTATATCAGTAATTATGAAGAAATAAACAGTATGCAAAGTAGAAACTTTTCCCCTCTTGATCCCTCTCTTTCCATGGTATGCATAGGTGGTATTCTGGCTCTTCTTGTCACAAATATTTACTTCTTCATCAAACACTTTATTGCTATATTTTCACCCACCATGCCCTGTGGGCAAGGAGAATATGAAGAGCTATTTGTCAGATGTGAAATGATCTTTATTGTCACATTGTCACGTAAAATGGATATTGGATTGAAAGAAAGGTAAATTTTAAAAGGGTTTATCAGATTTGTTATGATTTAATTTTATCCATGATAAGAAACAGACATAGGGACAAAGATATATAAATGAAAATAAAAAGTCTAATATAATGGAAAAATAGAGTAACAAAATTCTCAAAATCATATTTCAGCTATAACTCTTGGACAAAACAGTCTAACTGGAAATGAATTTTGTTCATGTATTGCAGTGTCTATTGAGGTAATCATGCTTTCAAAGTTAGAAAGGTTTCATCTTTGGTATTTGCACACTTCTAATAGCATTAATTAACATTAATAACAAAATGACTAGGTCCACCACAGGATTTACAAATAGGGCTACTGAAAACAAAGGTAGAAAGTGTAGAGGAAGAAATGAGAATACAATGATAAAGTATTGCATTCTCAATGAAGAGCCAAAATTATCAAAATTCACCAGACACCAGGTAAATGCCAGCTTAGTAAATTGGACAAGCATTTCAAGGATGATATTGATATTTTCATCCTGGGGTCAAAATGACTCTGAATGTCGAGGCTGGCTATTGAGAACCATGCCCACACTCTCAACTACCATCCAGTGAATTGGCCTTGGGCGTGGTTTCATAGCCACTAGCAAGTCCTCTCTTCTTTTCTCTCCTCCAAGGCATGATCATAGATGGATGTTACCCTCACAATTCCAAACAGTCATTCCTGGGAGCTTGAAGCACTTGAGTGTGGACTTTTTGCAATGACTGCTAAATATGAGACAGGAAAGGGAAGGAAATAAATGGAATCCTAGTGAAAAGTAACTCTGCTCTAATTCTCCTTGTCAGTGATTTGTGCTGCTTTTCCAAATATAGAAGTAAAACAAAAAAATCCACCCATCAAATGCAAGAATATGTCAAACAATAAAACCATATGTGTCTTCAAATGAGACACTCCATATACACAGAGCTATAGGTATATATTGAAGGTGGCGTTTGGGAAACGATTTTCAAACATAATGTATGAAACGGCTCATGGTAACCATTCCTGATATTATGTCATGAGTTCAAGAAATTGGACACCACTGTTTTGCATGATTTTGGACTCAGGTGGTATCAAAATTCTGACCGAATGCATAAATAATTTGGAATTTCACATTTTCTGTTCAAAATAATTTATTTACCCAAATAAGAATGTGGTGAGTTGGATGTGAAAACAAGTCCTGTAATCAATAGAATCCAGATATAACTCACCTTGGGATGATAGTCTCTCATGTAAATATATATTTGGAGAACCTAAAATTTAAAAAAAATATATTTTTAAGAACTAGGCAAAATGCAAACCTTGAAAGAAGGGATCATTATCAAATATTACCTTTGAATATATCTTTACCAGAGAGAGAAAAAATATTCCAGAGATACAGTCATCGTTCTTAGGAAATGAAAGCATTGTTTTTTAAAATTAAGCTCTTTAAAAACAAGAGGCTACTGTGATATGAATGAAAGCTGAAAGCATTTGGGACCTATATTTCTGCACTAGATTTTCTGCTTAATAGTTAATAAACTAATATTAAACTACTCTAACTTAGAAATTAAAAATGGGAAGACAACAAATGCTTGTCAGACATTCCTCCCTTTTAACATTCACAATTTTAAATTGAGCATTCACTGGAATTATATTTTCAGGACTTCAGAAATCTTTACAATATGGTTAGAATCCCCAAGCTTTTGTTACACAACAGAAATTTTATTTTGTCGATATCTATGAGTTGTTCTCGAATTCTGGGAGTTCATAATGCTAGTGTTCAAAAAGAAATAACTTCTGCTATTGCATATTCTAGATTTTAGAAATTAATTTATACAAAATCAAAGTTATTCTTACAATATAAGTGTAACCCACAGAGACACAAACAGAAGGCAAAAGATCTCCATGTCCCAAACGCCCCCAACTTGAAAACTTCTCCTGAGGCTTGAGAGAATGGCTAGAACTAACCAGGAGAAAAACCCATTTGTAGGATGAATCACCTTTCAAAGAGCAATTATTCTTTTCAGTGGATATCTGCAAGAAGGGTGATCGTTCTTAAAATTGAAGGTCATAACCTGTCCAGCATTGTGTACCACCCCTCCACCCTTTGGCACAGGTGATCATAGTCTCAAACATTGGAAGGAAAATTAAAAGGAAGAGTTTAGGGAGCCAGGTGAATCCAAAACTTTTTCTTTACTCACATTGCCCTCTTTCACTTAATTTATTTATTTTTTTGATTAATAGCATTCATACATGAATATACCAAAAAATAAATGAAGCACAAAAGGTGCAAATGCAGAAAATACAAGGCATATCCAAATGCAGGGGTACCATATATCACAGTTCCATCTGTATCTCTAATTGTCAGTCATTTTCAAAAACTCAGCAAGAGCATCATTGAAATACAGAAAGGAATTGTGATTCCTGGCTCACTTTTGGGTGATTTACTGGGATTCTCCCAATATTAAAAGAAATCTGTTTTATGGATACATATTTGTTCAATATGAAATTAATTGAAAGTGTACACTGTCTGGGGTTTGGCACAGGTGATCACCTTGGCACAGGTGATCATAGTTTCCAACATGAGAGGGAAACAAAGGAGGATCAGTTTACAGAGTCAGTTGAGTCCAAAACTTTTTCTTTACTCACATGGCCCTCTTTCTCTTAATTTATTTTTCAGTGATGGATAGCATTCATACATGAATATACCTAAAAATAAATGAAGAGCCAAATGTCCAAATGGAGAAAATACAAGGCATAACCACATGCAGGGTTCCTATATATCACAGATCAATCTGTATCTTTAATTGTAAGTCATTTTCAAAAACTCGGCAAGATCATCATTGAAATACAACAAGGAATTGTGAACTATGGCTCACTTTGTTGTGCATTTACTGGAATCCTCCCAATATTAAAAGAAATCTGTTTTATGGATACATATTTAACCAATATCAAATTGATTGAATGTGTAAAATCTCTGGTTTTTGATATATCCAGACAGGTGTACTTTCTTCCCTGCTACCATTATTAAACATTTTCATTGTTGCTACATCAGTAATCATAAAGAACTAAACAGCAGACTAAGTTGAAACTTTTCACATCTCGATGCCTCTCTTTCCATGGTTGTGCATAGGTGTTATTCTCGCTCTCCATGTCCAAAATATTTATTTCTACATCAAACACTTTTCTTGATATATTTTCACCCACCATGCCTGTGGGCAAGGGGAATATGAAGTGGTTTTTGTCAGGTATTGAAAAGATCTTTATGGTGATATTGTCACATAAAATGGATATAGGATTGAAAGAAACGGAAATTTTAAAAGGGATTATCAGGTTGGATATGATTTAATATAATCCATGCTAATAAATGGATATATGGGAGAAAGATATATAAAGGAAAATAGAAAGTCAAATTTAATGGAAAAATAGACTAACAAAATTCTCATCAGCATATTCCAGCTGAAACACTTGGACAAAACTGTCTCTAACTGGAAATGAATTTTTGTTTAAGTAGTGCAGTGTCTTTTGAGGTAATCATGTTTTCAAAGTAAGAAAAGTTTCATCTTTGGTATTTGCACACTTCCAATTGGCAAAAATTATCCTTAATAACAAGATGACTAGGACCACCAGAGCATTTACACACAGGGATACTTAAGACAAAGGAAGTAAATGGTAGAGGAAGAAATGAGAATACAATGAGAAAGTATTGCATTCCCAATGAATAGCCACATTTACAAAATTCACCAGACACCACTACATCCCAGTAAAATAAATCGGACAAGCATTTCATGGAACACAATAATGATATATATATATATATATATATATATATATATATATATAT